>JAVYIG010002182.1:0-265421 GCA_035222895.1 Strongylocentrotus droebachiensis
CAAAATAAAATCACTTTGACTGGATGGCAGTAGATGGAAAAATCCATCTGCTAGAAGTAGTTTAAAAAAACATTGTTTGTCTTTTGATGCTCTACTCAAAGGGATTCAGTGAAGCCAGATGTGGTCTCAGTGGAACCATGGACCATATCCCTCAACAAAATAGACAGATGTTTTGGTAAAGGATGGCAGTAGCAATAAATATCATTTTCTTTGAATAGATATACTTTTTAATTGTGTAGTAAGGCTCTCTACAGACTCTATGATGAACTGAGTTTACTCTTGGACATCCAACAACAAGTTTGAAAGCTGCCCTTATAAATCCAGGCCAGATAAAAACCTGATTTTAATCGTTTTCCCGATTAAAAAAAAAATAAATCCAGATTTTTTTTTTTCTTCCCGATTAAAAAATAAAAAATAAAAAATCCTGATTTAAAAAAAAAATAAATCCAGATTATTTTTTCTTCCCTATTTTATCCTGATTTTCCTGATTTCCCCCTTATTTTCTCTATTCTTCCCTATTTTTTTCCCAATTTGCCCAATTTTCTTACTCGAAAGGGGGTAATGTTGTTGGATGCCATATTTTCCCCGCAAATTCTCTTTTTTTTTTTTTACTCAAGGGGGGCGTGATTGAGGGGAAAACAAAAAACCTATTATTTTTTTAGTGCTCACTGTCACCCCTGTAAATCCCTAATAGTTATCATCTACATCCCGAGGCACATGCTGCTTCAGGTTCTGTTGCTGTGTTTTCTGATGAAGATGGAAATGAAAACAATTTAACCCCTCTTTTCTCTCATTTTATTTACTTATTTTTCTAGGTTTGTCTGCGCACTGTGGTACGACATAGAACCACAAACGATAACGGCGGTTTGCTGTCTGCTCCGTTTTCAATGCGATTTGGATTGCCCAAGGTTGTTGCCGTTGTAGTCCCATTCCTTTATTTTGGTGCGACAATCAGCAAGGAAGGGGCTGCTTTCCTGGAGGAGTATGATATCTTTGTTCCTGAGGATGATGACTAGAGTGCTTTCTGCGCAAGAACTTTTGCAAGTAAGATTATTTGTTAAATACCAAGAGAGCCCACAAGACTGACATGTCTGTCTCCTGAGACTTCTGGTCGTTTTTTGAGGGTTTTGAGGGTATGTGACTGTCAATGAAATGATTGTCACCAAACCATTCAACAAATATTTCTTATGAATTTTGTTTGTACATAGAGAATTGATCAGTTAGTTGCCAATATTGTGTGGTAAATTTCATGTCTTATAATGATTAAAGATAAAGGTGAGTTCTGGTAAAAAAAAGAAAATGAATTCTCACAGAATCAAACGAAACTTACACTGATTGTTCAAGATTACAAATAAATGTAATTTACCAAACAATTTTGGTAGAAAATGTATACTAGCTGAGTAATGAGCATAGAAAGATTAGGAAATCAAGGTTAGTAGCCCGACACCATTTGTGTAGTCCCATATACATACATCTTTCTGTGTACAGTGCTTGTTACTTTACCAAGACTGGGCCAAATTTATTATAATTTTGATAACTCCAGAACTTTGCAGTACACACCAATACTTACATGCTACAGGATCAACTTTTTCTGATCCATTCCACACCTTTTCTTTCACAATGCAATTGGATGACCAGAACTCACCTTTATCTTTAAAGGAGTATAAAAAATGTCAGACATAGACCTGTGGCCTGCCCTGGTTTCCTTTTGATAGTTCTTTTAAAGCCCCACTGTCCTACTTGTAGCTACTTGCTCCCTCTATATAGAAAACTTCCCCAATCGGTGACTGTTGGTCCCCCATGATCCTCTTTTTCTTATGTTAGTTGAGAGCTGAGTTAATGAGATAGTCACCTGTCAGTAATCTCGCTGTGTGGTCTAATCCCTTCTGGCCCAGTAGTGTTGACGCTCTTTAATTCAAAGCTAAATTTCTGTTCAAGAAGTTAATATACTTGTTGAAGAGAATCTAAACAAGATTTTAAATTTTGAACACATTTGATTCATCCATTAACATTGGCTATGATTTTAAATCTGCTGTTTTCTTTGATTTTGTTCAGTTTCACAGACCTCTGTCCTGACGTTAGAGTGAGTTAAGATGGGACACGGTAGCACTTGCTAGATGGAACATCAATCTGCAAAAACGTACATGTAGAAGTCTAAATCTCATTACTGGTAGTATTTATGGGTGTGGCAAGGTCTTATTGGAATTTTTTAAAATTGAGCATTATGTGAATATAGAAATGTTATTTATATGCAAATATATACAACCTATAATTCTATCTTTCTAACAACTAGATCTTAATGATTTATGAATAGTATTTGGTAGAGAGACTGTGTGAGTTAGAACTTGCTGTAGAATTATTAACTATCACAAACGTCAAAAAAATGAGCTGTAGACAAAATGTAATAAGTAGTTATATGCTTGTACTTCTAGATCTAATGTACTAATTATGTAACATGTCATTAAAGTGACTGCATATTTCAGCTAATCCCCATCTTAAGTGACACTAAATGTGATTTGTTGAATATGTTGATGATTGTGTTATGCTGTAAACATGAGAGGAAATGTTAAGAAAATGTCATACTGAATAATCCATGAGAAACTTAGATATTTTTATTAGAGCTGATTGGTCCTACCCACCACCATTCATCCTATATCGTCGGTGGGGTGACAAAACCTTGTATCTCAATTTTTGAAATTTTGATTTTTTTTTGCATAATTTTGTACCTAATGGCCTACGCCACCACCTGATAAATCCATGGAACGCCTCCTCTCCCGTTTTTTTCACAAATTCCACACAAAGGACGGTGTCACAGCACTAAATCTGTTGAGACAGGAAAGGTTTTTTTCGCTCTCCTGAAAATTCATGATTTTTGAGATACAAGGTTTTTGTCACCCCACCGACGATATACTGACATGGTAATGAATTGAGTTTATGGTGAACCTATCTCTTATCACTGGTCTTAGCCCTAATCTAACTCAAAATTGGGCCCAAATACAGAATTGATTATGATATATGTTTGAAGTCTTGTAGAAACACATACCGGTATGAAATGACTTACTAAAAAGAAACTTGTACCATTATTTTTATGATAGCACAAACTGAAAAAATAAAATATTATTATTAATAATAATTGGGGGAAAAGACACCCAACTTATTTTCATGGTGTGCTGTAACAAAAATGTCCCTTTTCCTGAATGTTTTATAAATCAAGACTTTTTTTGAGGGAGTGCACGTTATTGACAGTATGATATAAAATGTTCCTTCACAGAAGTTGTTAATAATGGTTGAAGTGCTTAGATAAACTCTCACTGGATTTAGATACATGTAATTTGTATTTTTGTTGTATATGTACTGCTGATTGAGCATGTTTACAAAATACATCTCTGATTTTATATGAATATTTCAGGTAATGGTAGCACTAATTTAAGAGTAACTAATAAAATATTAAAACAGGATTTTTAAAAATAAATACACTACTTAAGAGGTGATCCCACACTAACAAGGTATAACCATCTCAGCCAAACATATTATCAATGAAACAAGCGTTGATACAAGAGAATGAAGCTTTCAATTGAATAAAACACATTTAGATATTTCTCAACCATTGTACTCTATAAGTAAATGTAATTTTGTCATACATTTTTTAATGCAATTGATAATGTTACACTGTAATGTGAAACGCTATTGAGAATTTGTGAATGGTGTGCTATTCAGCTTTTGGCTGCAAAGCATTGACAGGATTCAGTTAAAAGAGTATTGACAATAGATAATAAAACAAGGTACAAGTATTGAATCAAATTTGAAGCAAACTTTCGTTTTTATTGTCATTTGTTCACTGCACATTGTGCTGACATCAATACATGTCATGATGTTAATGTTCATTGATTTTTATGACATCTTTTTGCAAACTATCAACTACTCAAAACTAAAAAAGTGAATCGTGTCAATTAAATTATATTTACAATTCCTATCTACCAGAGCTTTGTCATTGTCATAACTGCCATTTCTATAATACAAATAACCATTTCCTTTGACCTCTCTAAAGTGTTTGGAGCTCCACAAATGTGATGGCAAAATTTCACTATTGTATAATGATGTGAAACAGGATGTCATTTAACATTAAACTTCTGCAAGGATTTTCAAAACAAAATATGTGTTTGAAGACGATTATTGATGAAAGAATACAAAATTTACGTTTGCTGCATACAACACTACACCCAAATATGGCATTTTGTCATCAATATTCGTCTTTAAACAATTTTTTTTTTACAAATCCTTGCAAAATGTTAAATGACATCCTCTTGAAGTCATTGTACAATTTAAATTAAAAAGCTTTATAGGGGCTCTTAACGCTAGTACAGTTTTATAAAGCACAATATTAGCTCTTCATTACAACTTAAAATACATTAGTATAGGAAAAATAGTACAGAAATATGATACAAATATACATGGTAAAGATAAATCACCAATTTCAGCCCAAAACACCAAATTTAAAGAATACCGATATCAATTCTAATAAGAGTTGGGTTCATAATAAGCAGTTGTATTTAAATTTAAATTTTTCTTGAAAGCAGAAGTGTTTAAGAAGCTAAATTTTCTAGCGCTTATAATACATCCACAGGGGCATCCAAATATATCACAATTGTAAAGAATCACTATCAATCCAATTTTCAAAATTTCCCAAAACTTTGTATTGCCTTTAAATTAAAATATCTGGCAGCAATAATCCATCACCAATAACAAGAATATACCCATCACAGAAAAAAATGTTTTGTACGTCATTAGTTTCATTTCGATATAATGTATGTAAAACATTGGCTTCAATATTACTTCTAAACTGAGTCTTTGCAAATTTAACACACTCTCGTCGAATAGGGTCAGCCAGGCGCGTACGCAGGGGGAGGGGGGGGGGGGGGGGGGGTTTAGGGAGTTGAACCCCCCCTTTGTTAATTTTATGTGTGTATTTTTGAGGAAAACCCTCCTCCCCCCTCCCTTTGTTTTTTTGTTTTTGTTTTTGTTTAAATTATAAAAAAAAAATGACTGACCTAAAAAAGGTAACCTTACCCCCCCCCCCCTAACGAAGAAAAATGTCAATTTTTCAAATTTCGAGACCCCCCCCCCCAAAAAAAGGGTCCTCTTACCCCCCCCCCCCCCCCCCCCGCTTATTCAGCGGCTGGCTGAGTCGATGCGAAATTTTCGGCCCGATTTCAAAATGTTAATCCCCCCCCCTTGAAAAAATCCTGCGTACGCCACTGGGGTCAGCATGGAACCCTAGCCGGACCTGGCTCCCATGTGCGCAGATGTTTGTTATTCTTTATTTTCTTCATACTCCTTACCCTTTAGCGTTAGCCCATGATAGCATGCGACATAAAGTGCTTTTAAGGTTGATCTGATATATTCTAGCTGTACTCAAATTCTTTTCTTTTTAAGGGATTGATAAAAATTGAGTAAAATCTTGAATACCAGTGGTGGCACGGGGGAAGTAAGAAAGATGTGACACCGGGGTATATACTGTAAGCACTATGGATAAATGATGGGAGAGATCTTCTTGTTCTTTTTTTTATGTTTTTTTTTTGGTCATGAAAAAAATATCGACATTTCTGTGCCGGGTTTTGTTTTTTTTGCACCCAAATCAACTTTCATTGTAAAATCCAGGCTTGTCCCCCTCATTTTCTGGCTCGTCAGAATTATTCACTTTTTACGCGAGAATTGCTCTGTTTATTCGGGTCTTGTTATCTTCCTTATTTGCAATCGAGAAAAAACAACCTTTGCTTACACCTACCATATATTTGGTATCCCTTTGCTTTTTAAATCCCGGTGCGGGCTTTGTTGTCTGTGTCACCAGGCCTAACCAGGCCTAAACCTCTTGAGCTTACACTCGAGAAAAAGACACAACTCAGTATATATGTATATTAAAAATGCGGTATGATACATTGAACAGAATGACCTGTATTTGAAAGTTTTCTTCTTTCTTATAATTACCGACGCTGTGTATAGGTGCGGTCTAAGATTGCAAAATAAAATCAATTCGTTAATGTCTTTATTTTACATTGTACATGTACTTGACTGAGACACAGCAAAAAGTCGTGTGGAAACTAAAAAAGAACACAAGCCATTCTCTATTTATGTACATGTAGTTGCGTTATTTATGTACAATACAAATTAAACATTATCCCGGAAAAGCATTCACTGTGAATCAGCCCTTCAGTTTTAGAATTCTATAGACGTAGTAAAATGTATTACATCATCGTTGTTCTGTTTAAAATTGAACTGAGTCCCCCTTTTACACCATAGTGATCACCATTCGTAGTTACTTCTCTCGTCTGCAAACAGTTACAGAGCGTCAATAAATAGCCACCTATCTAGGCACCCCACAAATACCTTGTTTAGAGGGGCTTGTTAACTGACTTAAGAAAAATTATTTGGGGAGTCTGCCCTGCCGATCCGCCACTGCCGGTTGATGGAACAGAGCCTGGCTGAGATCTCGATGGTGCAGATGGTACTAAGAGTTTACTCCAGTGATTTAAATGTTCTACACCAATGTCAGTCTTGAGAAGGTTCATCACATTGTCCACATTTTTAACGTAGGACTTGAGGTCCTCGTCATCTAGATCGTCTAAAGTCTTACATTCCAACTTCGGAACAGCAATCGCCAGATTTCTTTTAAACTGTTTCCCTTTTTCTTTGAACTGAGCAACATCCGACTCCCATTTCTTTGTTGTTTTAGTCAATGATTGCAAGTGGACAGTTCTGTTTTGGTTCAGTTGTGCCAATTTAGCCTTATACTCGTCTTCAATTGATTGCTTTGCATTGTTATGTGCAGAACGCAGCTTCTGTATTCCCTGATCAGCTTCACGGAGATTGTTCTCCAAGGTTTTCAACTGAACCTGATATTGGCGTTTGGCATCTTCGGTCTTTTGACTTAGCTCTTCCAGAAATTCGTTTCTTGTCTTGATTACAATATGGTCGGAATGATTTCCTCGGAAGCACTTAAAGCATATGAAGATCAGGCAGGTACTGCAATACATGTCTCTGCGCTCTTGGTTGTGTTCAGTACATGTGGAAGTGCCTTTGGGCTTTCTACTAGAAGGCCCTGGCTCTTTACTCAAATCCTGGTCTAGGAGCCCCACGATTGGTAGGTTTCGACTAAATCCATTCACTCCACTCTCTGGTAGTATGGTCCTCTTTTTGCAAGTGGGACAACAAATAGATGTTTTCAATGGTGACCCCAGCTGACTTTCATCGAGCGTATCCAGACATTTTTTGCAGAACACATGCCCACATGCGATATTACGGGGATCATGGAGGATATTTTTGCAGATAGCGCAAATGAGATGTTTTGAATGTAATGTAAGCTTGCGTTTCCTCTCCATGTCCGTCTTACTCTTATAACTTAAATCCTGAATGAAAGAGAATAAAGAAAGAGAATTGAAATTCTATCTTAGCCTATATAATTGTCTGTTCATATTTTCAAGATTAATCTGTAGGCTGATTAGTTTTGTTTACGAAATATTACGAGTGAATTTTTTTTTTTTTTTGCATTTTGTATTCTTTTAGGGATGACGGTGAATACAATGATGTGTGAAACAAAATACATACAACAGGATGCGTATTATGTCTGACTTTGCACTTTTACACTATTTTAGTAAACACAATTGTAGACAATATATCTACATGTAATTTTTTTTCTTCTCCATTATAACATCTCCGAATTTTGCTAAAAAATATCCATAGCCGTTCCCATTGCGGGCATTCCTCAAACTGTTTGAAACCGATTATTTTGTCCTTTTCTATTCTTAAAGTAATAACTATTGTCACATTAGAGCACTTGCCTGAATTACAAACGTTCATCCGGCCACATGTGTTAATAGGCCCACATATCCATTATTGTGTGCAGTGCATGTAATTTTCAGCAAAATTGAATTTCATTTCAATGCATTCCAAAACTTTTAACTATACGCATCAAGTCTAATGTACATAATCAACCTTTCTCAACTGATACCGATTGAAACAAATTCTTCACTATGTATTCACATGACCAGTTACTGTGTTTAACTCTATATTTAACAAGGAAATGCTATCACTTACCATCGATGAGTTCCTGATAAGTCTGCTGTTCACTGAAAGATGTACCTTGGGCTTAATCTAAGCAATGTACCGAAATATTTATGTAGTGGAAGTTAGGCTACTGCTCTAATATCGGTCTAAATAAAGGCAGTGCTTTGCTTTTTCTAACCACGTCGTCACAGCTAGTGTATTGATTTTTCATAAATAACAGGAACGCATAGTACCCATTTACCTCCAGGTACTGCGCCCGAGTTGGAATTCCCCAGAAAGGCGACGCCCGAGTTGGAATTCCCCAGAACGAGGCATTGTTGTGGAGTTATACCACATGCTATTGTGTGTGTGCGTGGATGTGTATTGCCATGGACCGGGTATTATTCACATAACACAATCGCAGAAATGCGAATGTCGAATAACATCTTTTTTACATAGGAAACGTACGCAAAAGAGCCTGAGGCTGCCCCTAGATTGATCTTTGAAAAAAAAATCTGGGCGATGATCGTGTTTTATTCACCGAGGTTCGAATTCTAGCTGACTCGAACCAGACCTAAAGGAATATCGAATTGGACGAGTTATCAATTTTTAACAGTAGGGACTTTTAGAAATGCACGTCAAGAGCTTTGACTGCAACGTGTGACGTCATTTTAAGGCACTGCGCCTGCGTCACGTGGTCTCAGTCGGCGATCGAGAATGCGTCAACCTTGATTTTCCTAAATCTAGTACATGCAATACATACATACATATTGACATTTATAAAGCGCCTTTACATGCTGAAATGTGTAGAACAGGTGTCACATGCACCTGTTCTACTTAGCAGTGAAGGGATGTTCTTTTGTTGAGGGTAGAATGAGGAATGTCCTCTTTCTTTATCCGTGATGTTTATTGTGTTACTTCCTGCATGCATATCGTCGAGTGCAATCTAAAAGATTTCTAATTGTAGCCAACATGGGCAGTTAAGTACGTTGACACGCATGATCAGTCGGCGTTCGTCGTGTTCTCGTTCACTCATTCTAAAAGTCCCTATTCAAGTACATTTATAGAAATTTAATTAAGGTAGACCTTGCTTAGGGGATATGTTCGAGGGGGCTTAATTTTAGGAGGTACATTTTTTCGAGTAAAAAAATCCTCGAGAAGGGATGGAGGGGGTGGGGTTAGGACTCAGAATCTTCGCTGCTCCTTGGTGAAGTATGGTCTATATCCTCTACCCTTGTGGTGGATTTAGGCTAGTCTATACACTCGCATTATTCCCCCTTCAATTTTGCTTCTGGCATAGGGTGCGTTTATCGAACCCCACTATTGAACCCCACTATATACGAACGTGGTTTGCGGGATGTCGCGTTTATCGTCTTTTCACGATTCAAAATGTTTGACAGGCACATTCATAATTATATTATCTTAAAACACACATGGAAGACTCGCATATGCTGGATTGCCGGGTATTGTATTTGTAGATGGTGTGTGAAAATATAAATCTTTCCTGTAAATAATTTGAAGCCTTGCGATTTAGTAACACATACAAAATGACTTTAACAAATACCAATAAAAAGTTTGCACTCTCATTTATATTATAGCACAAACCATAAAACAACAACAATCAACTAGCAAATAATTGAGAAAAAGACACAAAACTAAGTTCCATGATGTGCTGTAATTGTAAATCATATTATTTGTGTTTTTGTTTTGCACAGAAAACTAAATTAAATAACTAAAATGCTCATGTGTATGAAATAATTCCTCATTGTGTGGGTGTACGTTATGGACAATTTAATGAAAAAATTCCTTTACTGAGCTTGTAAATAATGTTTGAAGTGTTTAGATAAAACATTAACGGATATAACCGTCTCAGCCAGACATAATCTCAATAAAAAAACTTTTGATACTATCATACAAGAGACTGAAGATTCCAATTGAATCCGACACATCTACATATTTCTTAACCACTGAGTCTTAAGTAAATGTAATTTTTCGTACGTTTTTAATGCAATTATTGATAATGTTACATTGTAATGTGAAACGCTACTGAGAAGTTGTGAATGATATGCAATTCAGTCTTTGGCTGCATAGCATTGTCATGATTCAGTTAAAAGAGTATTGACAGTAGATAATAAAACAAGGTACACGTATTAAATAGAAGTAGAAGCAAGCTTTCATTTTTATCATTATTTGTTCACTGCACATTGTGCTGACATGAATAAATATCATGATGTTAATGTTTGCTTTCTATGACATCTTTTCAAACTATGAACTTCTCAAAACTAAAATAGTGATTCGTATCATTTAAATTATATTTACAATAAGGTTAGTTCATATCTACCAGACCTTTGTTATTGACATAACTGCCATTTCTAGAACACAGTTAAACATTACCATTGACCGATTTATAAAACAAATATTAGCTCTGCATTACAAATTTTGTTACAAATACTTACTTTGGTACAAATATACATAGTAGAGGTAAAATCACCTAATTCACCGAAAACCACCGAATTCAAGGACTGTTCGATATATATTATCAATGCCAATACGAGGTAATATTCGTGATAAAGTATTTATTTCAATTCATATCTTTGGCTTTTGGCTATTGGTCACACTTGTAATATGCCTCCCCATCACCTTAATCGTGGATATTGTGTGCCCAATACCCATATGAACTCCCCACTGATGACAGCTAGTAAAACAAACAATAAAAATCAATTTTCCTCTTACTCCCAAATCACCCAAAAATAAAAAAATACCGAAATTCTCTTTTGGTAACAAGGTTACATTATCTGGCAACACTGACCCACCACCAATTTCAAGAATTTACCAATCACCGAAAAAAGGTTTTATATGCTATATAAATTATGGCTATAATATATTTAAAATATTGGCTTCAAATATTACTTTTGAAAAAAGACTTTGCAAGTTTAAGACACTCTCATGAAACAGAGTCTGCACGGAATTTGAAGTCCGACTTGGGTCCCATGTGTGCAGATTTTTTTTTGTTTTTTAAATTTACTTCATACTCCTCATCCTTTAGCGTTAGCCCATGATAGAATGTGATATAAACTGTTTTATGGACAAATGATGGGAGAGATCTTATTATTTTTTTTTTTTTGGGGTGTCTTTTTGTCATAAAAAAACGGTATTTGTTTTTCGCATCCCAATCCAATATCATTCGATTGTCAACTCCAAGATTGTGTACCTCATGTTATGACTAGTCAGAATTATTCTTTTTTTATTAAACTGAAGCTGTGTATAGGACTGGAGCGGTCTAAGATTGAAAACGAAAATTAATTTGTCACTGTCTTTATTTCACATTGTACATGTACTTGACTGAGACACAGCAGAACGTCGTGTAGAAACGTAACATAACATAAGCCATTAATGTACATGTAGTTTTGTCATGTATGAATGCAATATGAATTAAACATTATCATCAAAATGAATTCACTGTAACTGAGCACCACTTGAGTGTTAGAATTGTATACATGTAGTGAAAGCTGTAAAATCACCGTTGTTCTGTCTTAAATTGAACTGTGTTCCCCTTTTACATCAACATGATCATCATTCGTAATAACCTTACACGTCGCTGATTATGAATACACTCTAGCATTCTCTAGAGGAACGATTTCTCTTCTCTTGTCTGCAAACGTAAAAGTTACGTAGCGTCAATAATTATAGCCACCTATGATTATAGGCACCCAACAAATACCTTGTTTAGAGGGGCTGGTTAACTGACTTTGGAGAAGCTTTTTGGAAAGCCTGGTGTGTGGTTCCGCCACTGGATGATGGAACAGAGCCGGGCTGAGGTCTAGATGCTGCAGATGGTACTAAGAGTTTATTCCAGAGCCGTAAGGGTTCTACACCGATGTCAGTCTTAAGAAGGGTCATCACATTGTCCACATTTTTAACGTAGGACTTGAGGTCTTCGCCATCTAGATCGTCTAAAGTCTTACTTTCCAACTTTGGGACAGCAATAGCTAGATTATTTTTAAACTGTTTCCCCTTTTCTTTGAACTGAGCAACATCCGATTCCCATTTCTTTGTTGTTTTACTCAAAGATTGCAAGCGGACAGTTCTGTTTTGGTTCAGTTGTGCCAATTTAGCCTTATACTCGTCGTCAATTGATTGCTTTGCAGAGCGCATCTTCTGTATTTCGAGATCAGCTTCAAGAAGATTGTTCTCCAAGGTTTTCAACTGAACCTGATATTGGCGTTTGGCATCGTCAATCTTTTGACTTAGTTCTTCCAGAAATTCGCTGCTTGTCTTGATTACGTGGTGGGAATGAATTCCTTGAAAACACTTAAAGCATATGTAGACCAGGCAGGTACTGCAATAAATATCTCTGCGCTCTTGGTTGTGCTCACTGCATGTGGGATTTCTTTTTATAAGCAAGTCCTGGTCTAGAAGCCCCAAAATGGGTAGGTTTCTACTAAGTCCATTAACTCCCCTCTTTGGTAGTATGGTTTCTTGTCTGCAAGTGGGACAACCAATAATAGGTCCGTACACTGGCGAACATAGCTGACGTTCATTAAGCTTATCCAGACATTTCTTGCAGAACACATGTCCACATGCGAGATTGCGGGGATCATGGAAAATATCGGTGCATATAGCGCAGATGAGATGTTCCTTTACATCTGGATGTGATGATAGCTTGCGTTTCCTCTCCATGTCTGTCTCACTTTTATAACTGAAATCCTGAATGAAAGAGAACGAAGAAAGAGAATTTAAATTATATTTGAGCCTATGGTCTGTTCATATTCCTAAGATTAATCTGTAGGCTGAAAAGTTTTGTTCACGAAATATTACGAGTGAGAATATTTTTGTATTTTGCATTCTTTTATGGATGACAGTGAATACATGATGCGTAAAACAATTTACAAAAGACATGATGTGTAGTATTTCTACACTTTGCAGTTTCCCACCATTTTTAGTAAACAATTAATGATAATGGTACATAATATGTTTAGATGCATTAATTTATATTTCCATTTCCATGTTTCCATTTCTGACTGTCCTCAAACAGTTTCGAACCATTTTGTTTCCTTTTCTAGTTTAAGTAGTATACTATATCGTCTCACTAGAGCACTTGCCTGAATTAGAAACGTTGATACAACATGTGTAAATAAGCCCACATATCCATTATTGTGGCAGTGGATGTTATTTTCAGCAAAATTGAGTATCATTTCGATCACCGATTCTAATGTATATAATCAACCTTTCTCAACTGCTACCAAACAGTGTCTTTACTATTTATTCACGTGACCAGTTACTTTACCAAACTTTATATTTACCAGAGATGAGTTCCTGATCAGTCTGCTGTTCACCAAAAGATGTTTCAGGCTTAATCTAAGAAACGTACCGAAAATATTTATGCATTAGAAATTAGGCTATAACTGCCACTCTAATAGCGGCATGTATAAAGGCGGTGCTGTGCTTTTCTGTTCACGTCATCACAGTAAATCGGGGGCATAGACAGGCTCTAAAAATAAAAGATAGTCTCGGGCTTAACTAAATGCTGTTCTTAAACTCGGTGAAAGCAAATACCTCTAAACAAAATTCAGAGTCGGGAAATTGTCATGAAATTGGTTATCGTTATAATTTCATGATAGAGGAATCAATAAATATTTTAGGATGATATTTTACCATGATTACCGAGATTCTAGGAATGCCAAAAACTGGAGTAAAACAACAGGATTACAGGGTACACACTGATGTGCACAAACACCGTTCTTCCATATACAGATAATGAACGAAAGTTTAACATGCGAAATGATTTGCTTGAATGAAATGCTTGATTCTCAAAACTGGACGACATGAATTTTTAGAATAATGTATACAATCGTAAGCCTGAATCGATGAAACATAGGAGCAAATACAACAACAACTTGGAATTTGAATACCCTCGTTTAAAGTTTAAACCGCACAATATTCGTCAATGATCGAAAAATATGTACCAGCAGGAGGGGGGGGGGGGGGGCATTCATCTCCAGGTACTACGCCCAAGTTGGAATTCCCCGCAACGAGGCCCGAGTTGGAATTCCCCAGGATGAGGCATTGTTGTGGAGATATACCACATGCTATTGTTTGTGTCAGCGTGTGCGTAGGTAAGTATTTTTTTTCTCATAACACCATCGCAGAGATACTCCGCATATGATTTTTTTTATACAGGATACGTAAAAGAGCCTAAAATTGACCTTAGTTAAATTTGTGTATAAACCGAGGGTCGAGTTCTCGCTAACTCGATCCCGATCTAAAACCTTGTTAAAAACAGGGCCCCGTCTTATAATGAGTTGCGATTTATCTAAATCAATCGCAAGTTTGCAGTCTCCTCTCTCTTACGTACATAGTTGCGATATAATAGATATCAATCGCACATTATGTTGCAGTGACAGTGCATGATAAATCAAGTAACAGTTTAATACACAGTTATATCCAGAGTTATCATGTGTTTGGTTAAGTTACCAGATGAGTTGAATATCTTCTCACAATATTTGCACTTGAAAGGGTTTCTCTCCAGCGTGCGTTCTTTTTTCTTTTTTTTTCTTCTTTTTTTCTCCTTTTTTTTTGGGGGGGGGGGGGGCCGCCCAAGGGGGGGGGGGGGGGTTAAACCCCCTAACCCCCCCCCCGTAGATCCGCGCCTGCAATAAACGTATTAACACATTTACGTAAATGTCAGGTGTTTGAAGAACGTAACTCTCCTCAAGTCGATACCTTGATATTGACGTGATTTTCACGTGATTTTGTTTATTGGGTAGGAGTCACAATCTCATTGCTGGTAGTATTTATGAGTTTGGCAAGGTCTTATTGGAAAGTTTTTTTTATTAAGTATAATGTGAATATCAAAATGTTATTCATATCTAAATACATACAACCTATAATCATATCTTTCTAACAATTTGATCTTAATGATTATTGAATAGTATATGGAAGAGAGACTGCATGAGTTAGAACTCCCTGTATAATTATTAACTATCACAACCGTCCACGAAATTAGCTGTACAGGATATTCAATACGTAGTTGTTTGCTAGTACCTGAAGAAATGATATATTAACTATAACAGGTCATTATAGTAACTGCATATAATAATAATAATACGAACAATTTATATAGCGCTTGTGACAAAAGTTTCAAAGTGCTGTACATGAACACAAATCAAAATTACTAAAGGAATTAACATTACTCAAATTATCTCGGCTTATCCCTATCAGAAGTGCTCCTTAATGTGATTTCTTGAAAATATCGATCAGGTTAATAATCGGGAGCGCCAGGAGTGTCAAGTCTGAAATAAATGAGCGCTTTACAAGAACCCATTGTTATTTCTACTATTGTGTTACGCTCTTTAACATGAGAGGAAATGTTAAGCAAAAATGTGTGAAGTAATGTTAGTGTGTTATTCTGATTAATCCACATATTTTGATTACAGCTGATTGTTCTCCCCCCCCCAACCCCCCCCCCCCCCATTCGTCCAATATACTTACATGATTATATGAAGTTATTAACCAGGAATTGAGTTTAGGGTGAGCCTATCTCTATCCCTGGCTTTATAGCTCCAATCTAACTCCCAATTAGGCACTAATACAGAATTGATTATGGTAGCATATTACCAAGAAGTGATGGTGGCCTGTGCATAGGACCACTGGGTATCACCCCAAAACATTTGAGATGAACATCTTATTTTTTCTTTAAAGTGCAACTCCCCTCAAAAAAACTGTATATAAACAAATGCCCTACAAACTATTTTAAACAAATGGGGGAAGGAAAAAACGACACTACCAGTATCATAATGTGTTGGTGCACTGTAAAAAATAATTTGTTCATTGGTAATTTTTACGTATTTTTTCCATGTAGAATTTACTTGAAAACAATAGTTTTGTCACTTACGCACTAAATTTAAGTCTTGCTAACTCAAACTTTCAATTTAGTAGAACATACGTGGAATATTTAAGTAAAATCAAATACATAAGAACTTTAAGTAATTTCAGCTTGTATTAATTTAGTAATTTTAACTCAAAATCAGAAATTATACGTATTACTCAAACAATTTATGTTGATTATTCTTATCTTTTTAAAGTAAGGACCGATGCAGTGCGTAATAGAAATATTTACATAATTTATGAATATTCATTAAGACCAAATTAAAGTCTTTTTTAAATAAAACAATTATTTTTTGTGGTTGAATGAAAATTTAAGGACTTTAAAACATTTACTAATTCATTTAACATGGCTAAGCAAAGACAATAATTTTTTTATTGTTACCCAGTTCAAAACAAATCAAAACTTGATATTTCAGGAAATTGTCAACCAATTTTCCTTTTAAGATGCTACGATCAAGTATATATAAAATTTGGAGCCTTTCAATATGTGTCGAATTGAAGCGTATGTAATAGTTTGTGATGGTGGTAGATATATATATACGGTTAAATCTTAAATAGAAGTAGTGTTAGTGATTAGTGGATGTTACTTGTTAGATTAGATGGGTACCAAATCGTGCAATATGTAATCCTATCATAGCTTTTTTTTTAATTATCTAAAATGATTACAATACTTAAATTATTTACGTTAATGTAACTCGATTTAACTGAGTAAAAATGTATTCAGCAAAATAAGTAAATTCTACTTAAGATGCCGTAGGTAATATTTACTTAATAAAAATAAGGCAATTCTTTTCCTCAATTTTATTGAGTTATTTCGACTATTATTTTTTTTACAGTGTGGGGTAAACTATGCTGTGTGTCTCTTTGTTTTGTAAAGAAAAGAGAATAAAACAATAGAAATATCTCTTTTCGTTTTTTCCGTGGATGTTTATGAAATAAAATCTTCTTGAGTAAGTGCACGTTATGAACAGTATGATTAACAAATCCTTCGTCTATTTTTTTAAAAGAATAATGTGGTAAATTGTAGCACTAACTTAAACAATTATTATTAAAGCAGAATTCTGTAAGTCATTTCATATGCAGCCACTTTCCTTTTTTAATAAAAAAAAAATAGAATTACGTGCCGGAAAAGCTTAACAATATAGAAACATATGAAAAGTTCAGAAGTAATTTCAAAATGTACTTATTTAGAACTTTGTAAAATCTCACAATTATGAGCCCAGTGGACAATTTCCACTCCTTCTGTATTCTGTTCTGTAAAGTGCAGTCGCTCTACATACACGTTTAATTATTATTATTAACGTGTACATAAATACAGTCTAATTCGACACATATACAGAGCATTGTACTCTTAAACAGTTAAGTTCTGGTCATGCGTTTGCATTGTGAAAGAAACGTTGTGGAATCGATCTGAAAATGTTGATCTGGTAGCATATAAGTATTGGTGTGTACTGCAATCACTGCAATGTTCTGGAATCATCAAAATGATTAAAAATTTGGTCATGTCTTGGTTAAAGTAACACTGTACACAGGAAGATGTATATCATCGGACTACAAAAACATGTGGCATAAAAATGAGGTCCTCATTTTAAAGCTGTTCCGTATCATATTTAGAATATCAAGGCATTTGAAGAGCCATGCTTTTCAGGGAATTTTTGTTTTCCTGATGTTTTTCCACACTTGCATAATAACAATGAAAACGCTCACAAATTATTTTCCACCTACTCAACCTTCCCTTTCATGTAATCTGTCATAAGCATTTGAAGGCAACTGATAATGTTGCAATGTGAAATGATATTGAAAAAATATGATTGATGGCAATTCAGCCTCTGGCTTCAAATCATTGTCAAAATAAAATAATTATTGTGTTGAATTGAATTTAACATATGCTCTGATAATATTCGTTACATCTATTTGGCCTTTTCTTTAGTTGCAGAGGATTTGATTAACTACTAGGGTTACGTTCTTTTATTTATTCAATCGTAAGTTTACAGTCTCCTATCTCTTATGTAAATAGTTGCGGTTAATATCAACTCTTTATAAAACGGGGCCCTGCAAGGTCCTTAAAACGAGTTTCCACTTTTATACTGGCACAGAGTTATAATTCTATCAACAATTTGTGTTGTCTATACATTCGAGTTGTCAAAACATGTTATCTCTTATGGCGGTATTTGAAACATTGATTCTTCAATTTCATAAACCAAAAAGGAAATCATCTATATATCTTATTAATATATTGTGTCAATGTATAATATGCGCATGAAATGGTCCGATTAGTCATTACATTAAAAGTCACATCCTGATCTTGATTTTTTTATTGTAATTACGGTCTTTGCTTGTTGCATGCTACAAGCAAAGACCGTAATTACAAGCAACAAATCAAGTTCGTGAACCAGTTAAAAGAGTTTGATAATAAAACAAGGTACACGTTTTATATGAAATTATAAGCAAACCTCCATTTGTATGATTATTTGTTCACTCCGCATCATGCAAACATGAATAAATGTCATGATGTTGATGTCTTGATTTCTAAGAAATCTTTCTTAAAACTATCAACTACTCAAAGCAGAAATAAATAAATGAACGGTGTCAATTACAATTATATTTACCATAAGGTTAGTTCTTTTCAAACAGAGCTTTGTCAATGACATAACTACCAATTCTAGAATATGATGAACCATTTCCCTTGGCTTAAACTGCAGTACATTTTTATAAAACACATTGATAGCTCTTGAAAACAACTTTTGAAATTCTTTAGTATAGGATAGAACAGATATATGGTACAAATAAATATGGTAGAGGTAAAATCACCGAATTCACCCAAATCACCAAATTCAAAGAATGTCCAATATCAAAGCCGATAAGGGTTTTGTTCGTAATAATAAATTTTGTTGAATTTTGGTCATAAATTTAATACCTTTACTTGTGGATAATGTGTGCCAATGTCCATATGAAAATCCCACGGATGATTGCTAATCAAAAACTGAGTTTTCATCTCACTTATTTTCAAATTACCCCCACCCCCCACAAAAAAAGTTTCTTCCACACATAAATAACAGTTTTAAAAATAATTTGTAGGCGCCCAAAATCAATTTCTTGCAACTATGATTCCTTTTAAATAGGGCCCCCAGAAAAAATAAAATTGAATTGAATATGAATCGATCATCCTACCATACCCACACACGCACACACGCACACACATAAACACACACGTACAGGGTTATGGCGTCAACCGTGGACCAAGTTTAGTACTTGTGTGTGTGTGCGTAGGTAATCGCCAGCAACCGCGGACCACTCCATAGAAAACTACATCAAACCGCGGACGTACCTGCTATGGGATGATCCAGGTAGCGAGCGCCTCTCCCGCGCAGTCATCGAAGGGGGCGCTGTGACATTTCGCGATACACATCGGACTGATCCAGTCGATGTTGCCTTCACGCTATGACATCTAATATTCAAACGCCCCCTACGTCGTAAATTTGATACGGCGGAACCGGTATCGCAACCGTGGACGGTCCCCCATTGCAGGTACGTCCGCGGTTTGAGGTAGTTTTCTATGGAGTGGTCCGCGGTTGCTGGCGTTTACCTACGCACACGCACACGCGCGCACACCCACACACACCCCATATTTTTAACACATTTTTTAAAAACAATTTTGTTTTATTTCTCCAAATGTGTAATACAAAGAATAACATACAATTGGATAAAATAAACGTTTTCAATATTGATTGCTTATACATAAAAGTAATTAAACACAATCTTATTTGCAGTATATACAAATTAGCAACAGAGTAAACTTATAAGTACCTAATCATGATATATCTGTCAATTGTAAATGTTATTCCCTTATTTAAAAAAAAACTTAAACAAATCTGGAGGTAATTTAACTGGAACAATGCCTGCTCCTCTCTGCCCCCTTTCCTCACACAAACACACCCACACACACACATACTCACTCACACACCCACACACACACACACATTCTACTCACTCAGTGGATGTCTGCTAACATTCTCAACTAAAGAAAAATCTACTAAATAAGTAAGTTAACCAGAAGGCAAATACACTTTTAACTAGCTCACGGTGGAGAAGAAAACAAATCTTAATTAACACTAAGCTGCTCCCACTTTAAGAAATGTGATCCCAGCTTTCCCATTCTAATGGCTATTTTCTTTTCCTCATCCCTATACTTAAAAATGCTTTTCTCTTTTCTAAAGTTGGTACTCGCCCCCCGGATCTTGACATAAATGTAACATACTTCACCATGAAAATTATAGTTTATACATACACAAAAACACGTACACATGAATACATACATAAAAATACTGCATACACACATACCTACGAAAAAGCGTTGGTACAAAATAATCAACATGAAAACATTAATTTTTCGAAGCTATATAATGTACTAATGTATTGTTAACGTTTTGTCAATGTATAATTAGCGACAAAGCTTTTTAAAACAGGATAAAGTTGAACTTAATTTGATAGAGGTGAGTAATTGGAACTGGTTCCATTTCTTCACGCTAGCAACATTAATGAATTAAGTGAAGAAATAAGTCGAACTCTGGGTTGATGAAAATTGTCATTTTGACGAGTGGAATATGAATGATATTTGATTGTTTTGATAAACGGATCACTAAACCTCCCAGAAAAAAAGCGTTAATCAACTCTTTATTGTTATAATTTTATACACGTATTGTAATCAATGTCATTACATTACCGTTGTTCTGTCTAGAATTAAACTGTGTTCCCCTTTTACATCATCATGATCATCATTAGTAGTAGTATCCTTTCACTTCTCTGATTATTTATATGAACTAGTATTCTCTAGGTGAACCCTTTTCCTTCATTCGTCTACAAACAGTTACATAGCGTCAATATATAGCCACCGCCGATTGGTACCCCAACAAATACCTTGTTTAAAGGGGCTTGTTAATCGACTTAGGAGAAACCTTTTGGAGAGCCTGCCCTGCGATTCCGCAACTGGTTGATGGAACACAGCCGTGCCGTGGTCCAGATGGTGCAGATGGTACTAAGAGTTTATTCCAGAGCTTTAAATGTTCTACACCAATGTCAGTCTTGAGAAGAATTTTCACACTCTCGACATTTTTAACGTAGGACTTGAGGTCTTCGCCATCTAGATCCTCTAAAGTCTTACTTTCCAACTTTGGAACAGCAATCGCCAGACTCTTTTTAAAATGTTCCCCCTTTTCTTTGAACCGAGCAACATCTGATTCCAAATTCTTTGTTGATTTAGTCAATGATTGCAAGCGGAAAGAAATGTTTTGGTTCAGTTGTGCCAATTCAGCCTTATACTCGTCTTCAATTGATTGCTTTGCATTGTTATGATGGATAATCAACTTAGATACCCCCTGATCAGCTTCAAGAAGATTGTTCTCCAATGTCTTCGATTGAACCTGATATCGCTGTTTGGCATCTTTAGTCATTTGACTGAGCTCTCCCAGAAATTCGTTTCTTGTCTTGGTTACATGATGGGTGTGTTTTTCTTGGAAACACTTAAAGCATATGAAGACCAGGCAGGTGCTGCAATAAATGTCTCTGCGCTCTTGGTTATGCGTTTTGCATGTGGGAGTTCTTTTGGACCTTTTAAACGAAGGCCCTGGCTCTTCACTCAAATCCTGATGTAAGAGCTTTCTGATGGGTAGGTTTCGACTAAATCCATTCACTCGACTCTCTCGTAGTTTGGTCTTTCTACTGCAAGTGGGACAACAAATAGATGTTTTCAATGGCGACCCTAGCTGACTTTCATCGAGCTTATCCAGGCATTTCTTGCAGAACACATGCCCACATACGAGATTGCGGGGATCATCGAAGGTGTCGGAGCAGATAGTGCAGATGAGATGTTCCGCCATATCTGGATATAATGTCAGCTTGCGTTTCCTCTCCATGTCTGTCTCACTTTTTGTAACTCAAGTCCTGAATGCAAAATAATAGAGAAAGAGAATCGAAATTCTATTGTGTTCATGTTCATGTTTACGATATATCACGAGTGAGAATAATGTTGTATTTCGGATTGACAGTGAATTCACATTGCGTAAAATAAAGTATAAAATACGTGATTCATATATGTGTGTCTCCACTTTGCATTTGAACACTACTTTTAGACAAATATTAATAGTAATGGTACCCACTATATCTAGAAGTATTACATTTTCTCCCTTAAAATTTCACCGTATGACTACTAAAAATATCCATGACCTTTTCTGATTTTTCCTCAAACTGTTTCGAACCGATCCTTTTTTATTTTCTATTTTAAAGTTAATAACTATTGTCAACCTAAAGTTCCTGCCTGAATATCAAACGTTTATACCACATTAAGATTAAATCAATTTTTTATGTGCGTTGCATGTGGTTTTTAGCAAAATTTAGTCTCATTCCAAAACTTCACACTATATGCATTGCGAAAGAAACGATGTGGAATCGATCAGAAAAGGTAAAACATCTAGCATATAACTATTGGTATGTACTGCAAGGTTCTGGAATCATCAAAACAATAACAAATTTAGTCCAGTCTTGGTAAAGTTACAAACACTGTACACAGAAAGATGTATATGGGACTACACGGACATGTTATATACAAATTTGTCCCGATTTGTATGTTGTTACATGCCATATTTAGTATATGAAGGCATTTGAAGAGCCGTGCTTTTTGGCAACATTTTTTATCAGATGTTCTTCCACATTTGCATAATAACAATGATAACGCTCACAAATTAATTGTCACCTCTTCCCGGAACTCAACCTTCTCTTTGAAGAGTAGGTTGAGTTGGGCAATAATGAGGACCTTCTTTTTCTTCCACTGCTACCAAACAGTTTCTTCACTATGTATTCACAATCATGACCAGTTGCTATACTAAGCTTTATATTTGACAAGGAAACTGATACCACTTACCGGAGATGAGTTCGTGATAGATCTGCTGTTCCCAAAAAGATGTTCGTTGGGCTTAATCTGAGCAACGTACCGTACGTACCGACATATTTCATGCATTCGAAATTAGGCTACCGCTCTAATAGCAGCCTGTAAAAAGATGGTGTTGTGCTTTTCTAACGCGTCACCACAGTCTAATGATTTTTCATAAATAACAGTAACTCATCGTTCACCTCCAGGTACTGCGACCGAGTTGGAATTCCCCAGAACGACGCCCGAGTTGGAATTCCCCAGGACGAGGCATTGTTGTGCGGAATACCAACTCCGCCATTGTGTGTGCGTGTGTGTGTGTGCGTGGGGGAGTATTTGTTAAAAAAAAACACCATCGTAGAGGTACGAATGTTACAATCACGTATTGCAGTGTCTGTATACGATTTTGTTATATGATACGCAAGAGAATCTTAAATTGCCTTGGATTGATTCGTTTTAATCGTTGCGACCGTGTTATATTAATAAAGGGTCGAGTTCAATCTGACTCGGTCCCGACCTAAAATGACAGGCGGTTTCCACCCGGCAGCCAGGAAGGGGGGGGGGGGGGGGGGGTTGAAGGGTTGGGGATATAAAATATATTGCTGAATGCGTGCGACGAAAACTTTTGCTTGTTACCTGACGCGTTGCCAAAAATCTAGAAAAAAGGGTGTTTTTTAAGGATTGTAAATAGGACATTTAGGTAACCCTTTTCAATCATTTAGCCTGGACATCATGCACCCTCGAATTGCACGAAATACATTTTTTGTATAAACAATTACTGCCATAGCGATTTAGTTAAGATAGACCTTCCTTAGGGAATATGGTCGAGATGTTTTAATTTATTTAGTGGGTACATTTTTACAAGTCTAGGTAGACCGTGGAAAAAACACACGCAAAAAATGGGTTGGGGTAAAGCACAGAATCTCCACCGGTTCTTATTCAAGGTGAAGAACGGTCTTTATTACTTATCGTTGTGATTGATATAGGCTAGGCTTCATACTCAGATGGAACACTGCTTTACTGGTAGTATTTATGGGTTTGGCAAAGTTTTATTGGAACGGTCCATTTTAGCATTATGTGAATATATCCATGTTATTTACCTGCACTGTATAAACATAATAATTACATATTTCTAATAACTTGATCTTAATTATTCATGTATAGAACTTGGTAGAGAGACTGTATGAGTTGAACCTTGCTGTAGAATTATAAAGTATTACAAACGTTGAAGAAGTGAGCTGTAAAAGAAATTCAGTATGAAGTGAAATGCTTGTAATTGTAGGATTAATAGTAGCTTTAATAATCCACGAGTAACCATTTTGATTAGAGCTGATTGGTCTCATTTGTCTTATATACTTACATGATTACGTGCTGTTACTAACCAGGAATTGAGTTTAGGGTGAGCCTATCCCTGGCCTTATATCCTAGTCTAACTCCCAATGGGGCACAAATACAGACTTGATTATGGTAGTATAGGACCATGGACCGATGGTGGGCAGTGTAATGGACCACTTGGTATCACCCAAAGAACACTCGAGATGAACATCAGCCAAAATAACTATTAATGATGTGGATGTTTGAATGAGAAGAGTAAGGGAGAAGTAATTCCCAAGATATAACAGAATCTTAGCAGCAAAAATGAATACTTACATAAAGATTGTAAGGACATTGAATTTTAATGAATCGATATTCTTGCATTTGTCTTTCATTCATTCTTAATGTCTCAATGTTTGACAAATTTAGCTTAAACGCACATGAAAGACTCGCATATGTTGGATTACCAGGTATTTTATTTGTAGATGGTGTGTGAAAATATACATTTTTGCTGTAAATAATAATTTGAAGCCTTGCGATTTCGTAACACATACAAAATGACTTTAAAAAATACTAATAAAAAGTTCGCACATTTGTATTATAGCACAAACCATAAAACAACAACAAGAAAACAACTAGCAAATAATTTGGAAAAAGACACAAAACTTAGTTCCATGATGTGCTGTTATTGTAAATCATATATTATGTGTGTTTTTGTTTTGCACAGAAAACTAAATTAAACATAAAAAATGCTCATTTTTATGAAACAATTCCTTTTTGTGTGAGTGTACGTTATGGATAATATAATGAAAAAGTTCCTTAACAGAGCTTGTAAATAATGTTTGAAGTGTTTACCGGTAGTTAACAAAAGTATTAAAACACGGATATAACCCTCTCAGCCAGACATAGTCTCAATAAAACAACCGTTGATACAAGAGACTGAAGATTCCAATTGAATCCGACACATCTACATATTTCTTAACCATTGTCTTAAGTAAATGTAATTTTTCATACGTTTTTAATGCAATTGATAATGTTACATTGTAATGTGAAACGCTACTGAGAATTTGTGAATGATACGCAATCCAGTCTTTGGCTGTATATCATTGTCATGATTCAGTTAAAAGAGTATTGACAGTAGATAATAAAACAAGGTACACGTATTAAATAGAAGTAGAAGCAAGCCTTCATTTTTATTATTATTTGTTTACTGCACTGTGCTGGCATGAATAAACATCATGATGTTAATGTTTGCTTCTTATGACATCTTTTCAAACTATCAACTTCTCAAAACTAAAGTAGTGATTCGTATCATTTAAATTATATTTCCAATAAGGTTGTTTCACTTTGTCATTGACATAACTGCCATTTCTAGAACATAGCTAAACATTACCATTGACCTAGACTCCAGTACTGATTTATAAAACAAAGATTTGCTCTGCATTACAACTTTTGTTAAAAATACTTACTTTGGTACAAATATACATAGTAGAGGTAAAATCACCACGGAATTCAAAATAAGTTCGATATATATTATCAATGCCAATAAGAGGTAATATTCGTGATAAAGTATTTATTTCAATTCAGAATTTTGGCTTTTGGCTATTGGTCACAATTGTAATATGCCACCCCCTCACCTTAAAGGTATTACAAAGTTTTGGGAAATTTTGAAAATTGGGTGGATAGTGATTCTTTAAAATCTTGATATATTTGGATGCCCCTGTCCATATAGTATAAGTACTAGAAACTTTAGCCTCTAAAACACTTCTGCTTTCGAGAAAAATTGAATATAAAAACTCAAAGAATTAAATAATCCCCATCATAAAACATATTCAATTCAATATCATTTTGTAACCATCCCACACGCGCACGCAAACGCCAAACGCACACAAGCCCTGCAGTTCTATCACTGGTCGTTGGAACAGAGCCTGGCTGAGGTCTAGATGTAGCTGATGTTAGTAAAGGTAATACAACATTTGGGGGAATTTTGAAAATTAGGTGGATAGTGATTCTTTACAATTTTGATATATCTGGATGCCCCTGTGGATGTATTATAAGCACTAGAAAATTCAGCCCTTAAAACACTTCTGCTTCCGAGAAATATTGAATATAAAAATTTACCGGTGCCCCCGGTAAATTTTGATAAATTTCAAATAGCGCCTACAGCCGTACGATGGTTGCTGCGACCATGAAAATCTCAGAATATGTAGTTGTGATATATAATTTCCAAATGGGAACTGCTAATCGGTCGTTTTAAGTCAAGAAACATTGTTTTGTAGCTTAATTAATATATTGAACTTGAGAGGGAGCTATACAACGTAAAGAGTATATTATTTACAATTTCATAACTTTAGACTCTATTTCAACCGGGACAACGATCACTGAATATTGTAGGATCACATATGCTTCCAATATGTTCATTTGAACAAAATTCGTGACCCCATACCAAAACTTTGTATTACCTTTAAGAGTTAATTCAAGAGCTTTACATATTTTACTTTATATAACATCTTAGTAGATCCTTGTCATTTGATTGGCAGATTGTTGGTCGCACGATATTCAATAAGTAATCTATTGAACGACTACGTCATTGAGTCTGCATTTTTGGTTATATTCGCCGTGTATTTTTTCCAGTGTGCATTTTGGTTTAATATATGCGACCCGTATTGTTTTCCGCTTTGTGACGTTGCACTGCAGCAAAACCTTAGACACGTGCATTCACAAGCAAAAACCCTGGGTCATCACGTTATGAAAAACAATAATTGAATGTTTTCATTCGTTCAATAGTGCGAATATTTTCATTCGTTGAAAGATGAAAGTTCTATTTTACTCGTGAAAATATTCGCACTATTGAACTCATAAATATTCATTATTTGTATACTAATGATAGTCTAGAGAAATTCCATCACGTTATCGACAATTTTAACGTAGGACTTGAGGTCTTCGTCGTCTAGATCCTCTAATAATGCCTTACTTTTCAACTTTGAAAGAGGAATCGCTAGATTCCCTTTCATCTGTTCCCATCTTTCTCTGCCGTTATCAGCAAGTATTTTCAAGATCTTTGTTTTATAAGCTAAAGATAGCAAGTGGTCAATTCTGGTTTGGTTCAGGCCTGCTAATTTAGTATCATACTCAGCTTCAATTGATTGCTCTATATTGTTAGGAATAGAAAGTAAGTTAAAATCAGCTTCAAGAAGATTTTTCTCCAAGGTTGTCACCTGAACCCAAGATTGCTGTTTGGCATCTTCGGTCTTTTGACTTAGCTCTCCCAGAAATTCGCTTCTTGTCTTGGTGTCATGGTGGTAATGATTTCCTTTGAAACACTTAAGGCATATGAAGACCTGGCAGGTGCTGCAATAAATGTCGCTTTGCTCTTCTCTGTGCTCAGTGCATGTGGGATTTATTTTGGGTCTTTTACACGAAGGCTCTGGCTGTTCACTCAAGTCTGGATGTAGGAGGGACTCGATGAGTAGGTTTCGACTATTCACTTCACTCTCTTGTAGTTCGCAACTGGGACAAGAAATATGTTGCGACTCGGGGTGACTTTTATCGAGCTCTTCCAGCAACTTCTTACAGAACACATGCCCACATAAGAGACTGTGGGGATCATTGAAGGCATCGGTGCAGATAGCGCACATGTGATGTTCCATCGCATATGGATGTAATGCCAGCTTCCGTTTCCTCTCCGTGTCTGTAAAACTTATATAACTTGAATCCTGAATAACAGAGAATAAAGGAAGAGAATAGAAATTATTTAGGAGCCCATGGTCTGTCCATATTGTCACGATTGATATGTAGGCCTATCAGGTGACGAAATATTACGAGTGAGATATTTTGTATTTCGGATTCTTTTAGGGATGACAGTGAATACATGTCTGCGCATTGTATTTTCACATTATTTTTAGTAACAAAAAAAAAATAATGGTACACAATATTAAAATCTCCATATTGCTACAAAGTATGGAGATGTTCCAATTCCTCACTTCCTCAAACTGTTTAGAACCGATTTGTATTTCTTTTTCTTTCGAAAAAGGAATAATGAACGGAAGGCAACAATCATGTTTAGTTTTTGGGTTGGTTGCCATCGCGACCACAAAAACTTAGCACACCTTGTTTATTTGAAACACACGTCCCCAATACACTAATACACGTATATATGCATAAAGTTAACACGCATATGGGCAGAAATGTCGTTTCTGTTGAAATCAAGTAAATAATTCTGGATTACTGTACTTTTCACTGAAAAGAGATGAAAAATTATGTTTAGAATACTTTTTCGTCGAAAGGGATGCTTTTTTGGACGCCCCTTTCGATTTAGGGGTGACCGCTACAAATATTTAAAAAAACTGTGTATTAT
Source organism: Strongylocentrotus droebachiensis (assembly GCA_035222895.1). NCBI lineage: Eukaryota > Metazoa > Echinodermata > Echinoidea > Camarodonta > Strongylocentrotidae > Strongylocentrotus > Strongylocentrotus droebachiensis. Next base: position 28,521 of record JAVYIG010002182.1, read on the forward strand.
GATTAAATCTTTCAAATAAACGAGGTGAGCTAAGTTTGTGTGGTATTGGCAGGCAAACCCTCTTTTCTGACTTTGGCTATCCGCCCTTTTAACTATAAAATTGTCACCCTAGAATTATTGCGTAAATATCAAGCGTTCATACTAAACGTCTAAATAGGCCCATATATCCATTTTTGTGTGCAGTGCATTTAATCTTTAGCAAAAATCTGGTCTCATTTCGATCATTCCAATAATTCACAGTATAGGCTTAAACATCAATTCTTAATGATCATAATCAACATTTCCCGATAACTACCAAACAGTTTCTTCACTATGTGTTCGCATGACTAGGTTACTATACTGAACTTTATATTTGACAAGGAAATTGATGCTACTTACCAGATATGAGGTCCTGACACGCTGCTGGTCACCAAATGATGTGTTTTGGAGCTTAATCTAAGCAACGTACTGAAATAATTATGCAGTAGAAATTAGGCTATCGGTTTAATATAATAGCGGCCTGGATAAAGGCGGTGCTGTGCTTTCCTGACCACGTCATCAGGCTATTGATTTTTCGTTAACAATAGGAACTCATCGTTGAAATCAGGGGCATAGACATGCTCTTCAAAATAAAGGATAGTCTTGGTCTCATTTAAAATGCTGCACTTAAACTCTGTGAAAGTTAATACCTCTGTATTTTTTTCTTTCTCCTTCTCCTTCTTCTTCTTGCACCACTTAAACTCGCTTTAAACCACATAATATTTGTCATATTTACGACAAATATTGTAGCAGCAAGGAGAGGCAAGGCATGCATTCACCTCCAGGCATATACGCCCGGCGTGGAATTCACCAGCATTGTTGTGTGTATGGCTTTGTATTTGCTCACATAACATCTGGCATAGTCTATCGATCATGGACATTGTCTACTCGAGAGCGTAGCCGTTATCATGAAAAAATTGGTGTCGTTTCTAATCGTACAGCTATAGAGGTGTGGGAATCCTATCACTGTAAAAAGGTGTGGCAATATTTTTCCAACACTTTCCCCAACGTTGTGCAATAGTCAACCCAACCATCTTTTGGGCAATATTTTGCCTAGTGGTATTGGTAAACGTAAGTACCCTACTTCACACGTGCATGATTGTTTCGTATTTTGACCAAAATTCGGGCAAAGATATGACCCTTCAACTGCTCGACTACGGTAGCCCACTTGTTGGGAAAATCTTGACCAGCTGTTGGGCAAAATATGAAATTATTACCCAATAGTTGGTTGGGTTGACTATTGGCACAACGTTGGGCAAAGTGTTGGAAAATATTGCCCGACCTTTTCACAGTGGGAACTAACCCCAGAGAATAACTCGAGTTGTTCTAAAACAATAAATTATTTCAAAGGAAATCAGATTTTTAAAAAGCTTTGGTATGTAGGTCTAGGAATGTTGATAAATCCAGATTAAGTGAAGCAATTTTATGCTCATTTACTGGTAAATTGTTACTGTTTTCCTATACTAGTGTACTTTGGAAAAACTATGTGTCTCTGACAATATTTTGCATCTAACATGATTTATTTAAAACTCTTTTGCCAATTAATTACTGAATGCTCATTTTCATCTCATTCCAAGCGCCAATTCTCTCTAATTCTCTCTCTCTCTCTATTTTTTCTATATATAATCATTCTCACTTATTAATTGATTCATCTGTCAGAATCATATAGTACAATCACAACTACAATTTAATGAAAGAAATCTACAAAATAAATGTATGCAGAGAAATTTTTATTACTAACAAAAATAAACAAATAATAACTGTAAAAAAATATTCATATAATCAAAGACAAATTAAGTAATATCTTTCTTTTACAAAAATGAATATTCATTATTTACAAACATAAGTACAAATAATGAAATACATGTCTATGATTCATTTACAATCCATTTGTGTAAGGCAATAGCAAAACCATGTCATGAAACTGGAAAATTTTATCCCCTTTTAACCAAATGCCCAAATCTGGACATTTTTAAATATTTACAAATATAAATACCGGTATATACAAATAATGAAAAACATATGACAATACATATACAATTGATAGAGTCAGCCAATAGCAATACCATGTCTTGAAAACCGGACATTTTTATCCCCTTTTGACCAAATGTCAAAAGCTGGACATTTTCATACATTTACAGATATAAATAAATAAGTACAAATAATAAAATACCTATGAATGATACATATACAATTTACTCCACTTGTGTGAGCCAAATGCCAAACCGGAAATTTTTATCCCCTTTGACCAAATGCCAAAACCAGAAAATTTTATCCCCTTTAACCAAATACGAAAACCGGAAATTTTTATCCCCTTTGACCAAATGCCTAAACCGGAAAATTTTATCCCCTTTGACCAAATGCCAAAACCGGAAATTTTTATCCCCTTTGACCAAATGCCAAAACCAGAAAATTTTATCCCCTTTGACCAAATACCAAAACCGGAAATTTTTATCCCCTTTGACCGAATGCCAAAACTGGAAAATTTGTATCCCCTTTGACCAAAGTGCCAAAACCGGAAATTTTTATCCCCTTTGACCAAAGTGCCAAAACCGGAAATTTTTATCCCCTTTGACCAAATACCAAAACCGGAAATTTTTATCCCCTTTGACCAAATGCCAAAACCGGAAAATTTTATCCCCTTTGACCAAATGCCAAACCGGAAATTTTTATCCCCTTCGACCAAAGTGCCAAAACCGGAAATTTGTATCCCCTTTGGCCAAATACCAAAACCGGAAATTTTTATCCCCTTTGACCAAATGCCAAAAGCGGAAAATTTTATCCCCTTTGACCAAATGCCAAAACCTGAAATTTTTATCCCCTTTGACCAATTACCAAAACCGGAAAATTTTATCCCCTTTGACCAAAGTGCCAAAACCGGAAATTTTTATCCCCTTTGACCAAATGCCAAAACCGGAAAATTTTATCCCCTTTGACCAATTACCAAAACCGGAAATTTTTATCCCCTTTGACTAAATGCCAAAAGCGGAAAATTTTATCCCCTTTGACCAAATGCCAAAACCGGAAATTTTTATCCCCTTTGACCAAATGCCAAAACCGGAAATTTTTATCCCCTTTGAGCATATACCAAAACCGGAATTTTTTATCCCCTTTGACCAAATGCCAAAACCGGAAATTTTTATCCCCTTTGACCAAATGCCAAAACCGGAAATTTTTATCCCCTTTGACCAAATACCAAAACCGGAAATTTTTATCCCCTTTGACCAAATGCCAAAAGCGGAAAATTTTATCCCCTTTGACCAAATGCCAAACCGGAAATTTTTATCCCCTTTGACCAATTACCAAAACCGGAAATTTTTATCCCCTTTGACCAAATGCCAAAACCGGAAAATTTTATCCCCTTTGACCAAATGCCTAAACCGGAAATTTTTATCCCCTTTGACCAAATGCCAAAACCGGAAAATTTTATCCCCTTTGGCCAAATACCAAAACCGGAAATTTTTATCCCCTTTGACCAAATGCCAAAACTAGAAAATTTTATCCCTTTTTACCAAATGCCAAAACTGGAAATTTTTATCCCCTTTGACCAATTACCCAAACCGGAAATTTTTATCCCCTTTGACCAAAGTGCCAAAACCGGAAATTTTTATCCCCTTTGACCAAATGCCAAAACCGGAAGTTTTTATCCCCTTTGACCGAACGCCAAAATTCAGATTTGTTTTCCCCCTTAGACCAAATACCAAACCAGGAATTTTTATCCTCTTTGACCGAATAGCAAGCCAGCATATTTTATCCCCATTGACCAAATGCCAAACCCTGAATTTTTTTATTCCCTTTGACCAAAGACTGAACTAGAAATTGTTATCTCCTTTGATTATGTACCAAACTAGAAACTCGTATCCCCTTTGACCAAGCGTCCTAATATAAATCAATCGTCGCTGTATTCGTAGGGATCACTGCTGTCCATTAGGGTAGATTGCCGCACCATCAATCGAATTTCCTCCTCAACTTCAGGACATCCCACTGTTACAGCTTTTCTATGCAGTCTAAAAGCTGCAACTGTAGCATCTGGAAATTTACAATTGACATGGAGAAGAAAAAAAAAGAAATCAAGACATTGAAACAGATCAATTGTTATGACCACTGTTCACTGATAGATGATATTTTACGAAATATGATTACTTAGCTGAAAATAACTGATTCACTCAAAATAATTTTTTCCTCACAACAGAGAACTCGGGGTACAGATTGAAACTTTCAGGCTCTGTGATCCAGGACCCTTTGTCCAGCCCACATTATATAATGGGATTCTAGCATGATATAGATAATACAAATAGTAATGTTCACTGTGATGGACAACATTACAAATAATCCTTATTGTCCTCTGACATCTATTTTCATTAGACAAGACATGACACTTGGGACAACTATACATCTAAACGATACATTATAAATTGGTTGATTATGAATATGTCATGTATGTTAATATATCTGTGAAATTTAAACGTTAGCATTGTCCTAATATTCAAATTATGCAAGGAAACCCGCTATAATTCACTGTCAGACACTATTGAGTGACTGACTGGCTTTTTTTCTTCTTTGGTAATAACATCCATAAAATGAGCTGTAAAGGGTACATGAGCATTTATCTACATCAATAACCCACTTATTGTGATGGCCAAAATTCAACTAATTGAATCTTTGCGCAGCATAAAACGTATGACCATTCGGTACAATGGTCTGAAAATCAAGACTATTACTTAATGGCTCTCAAGTCGATTTGACAACTAATAGTCGTTATTTTCCCACTTGAAGACAGTTTCAAGCCCCACCTTTTTTAGGGAAGTTCTAAATTAGTATTATCTTTCAAATGCCGTTGAAATTTAACCTTTTCTTTTTTTTGGCCTGCAAATGGGACATAGTACCTTTAAGATTAGGTAGGAATTTGATTTATTTAAACTTCCTTGACAATGTCTTAGAAAGTAGAATTATTGTGACAGATTTCTATTTCACATCCATTTAGACTCTTTTTAGGCGATGTTCTTGGGTTCCCAATGAGTCATCGATTATACTGTTATCAAGTTCATTATTCAACTACTGGCTTTACCAGGCGGGTATACGATTAAACGTTTACTCGAAACGTGACTATTTTCAAAGTGGATATAGTTTTCCTCGGCTGATCATCCAGGAAGTTCTCACCTGGATGCATTTGCTAAAATAATCAATGGGGAGATAACTCCCCATTGATAACCGACGTGACTTGAAGCAGAAATTTCAAAGAAAAATAAAAGTAAAAACTAGACAAAATATAGGAAGATTTTGATTTAAACTACCACTTAACTTTATGACAAAGTTTAATTCAAAATAAAGGTACATCATTACGGAATGGATATGATGAAAACTCACCAACTAGTGGTCCGTACACAAGGATCAGGTCATCAGCTGAAGTGAACCTTTCTATCAAGTGCTTGTACACCTCTCCTGACTGAATGGTCTCCAGATGTGGTGGCTTTTCTGCGACCTCGTCTGCTCTCCACACGGTAAGGACCAGGTGATGTACCTTGTTCTCTGAAGAAGAAAAAAAACAAGTGATTGGATTACCGATATCATGGGTCAAGAATAACACAAAGTTCTTAATGAAAACTACTTTCCATACAATTACTTTGTGCAGTTTTATGTAAATCCAGCGTAGGGTCATTCCATGTCAAATCATACAATGGTTTTTTATCCGACCATTTTCTATTTTAATGAAACTTAGTGAACTTGTCAAGTGTGATCTCACAGCACCAAATGTCAAATTTTAGGTTAATCTGGTGAGGAGTTTGGGAGATTTGGCCCACCAAATTTTGAGATATTAGGCAAAAATGGGCATAACCGTCTTTGAACCCTTGTATCTCAGGAACTTCTCTTCACAAAAATGGTATTGTTGAAAAGGTAATTCAATAAGGATTCCAAACCTGCCATCATTTTGGAGATTGGTACATGTTGGGGTACTTTGACCATTTGACCTAAGATTTGACCTTGAAGTTGACCATGGGGACCACATGGGGACATGTTTACTAAAATATATAACATTTAGAGATATAATACCTTCTTTATTCAGCAAAACCGAATACGTATACTGCCTTCCTTGCAAAGACTCAACGGTCCGGCCAGCTAGTAAGACATCCTCACAGATATATGCCAGCAGGGTCCTAGATTGGAGAGTTTCCTCTGCTGCTGTAATATCTGAATCCTGCAGTAATACATAGAAGACAAATATAAATTGCTTTATCTCAATAAGAGAGTTTCTAATTAGTTCATGGTAACAAATAAATATAAAATAACATGGAATCCCCCTCTTGAAAACAACTGGACAAGAAACAAGCAATCAAGTTCACCAGGCCTAATTTAAAAAGTAATTTGCATGATATTCACTGATAAATCAAACAGCAAATATGTAAAGGGGAGAAGGCTAATGATCTGAAAAAATGCAGCCATTTAGCATTGTGAGTTGTTTTTCATCGATCAAAATACAAATAAAGCTGAAAAAAATAATTCCTGTGCCTGTCTATGACTGTAATGAAAAAATATCAACCCTTCTATTTTTATTGCATATTTTTTGATGAATTCTGGCTCTCAGCACAAAAAAAAAGGGATATCGACATCACTTGTGATACCATATTTTATACCTGTATAAATACAGCAACAGAAAGTAACACAAATGGAAATAAACCATACCTGTCTGACATTGACAAATGCCAACTCAATCTTGCAATTTGGCTGGATGTCCCTGGCCCTCCTGGCAAAGTGAAGCTTTGCACCGATGTCCTGCCTGGTGCCGCTTACACTCCACACTTTCGCTGCCTTCACTAATTTCAGGAAAGGTCTTGGCAGAGATTTCTTGAAGTCCATTCCTATAAGGATAACAAAAGACAGGAATTTCAATACACCTGAAGTACAAATTTTAGACTACAGTCTTGTAGCATCTAATCATGCCCCGGCCTTGCATCCTGCCCTCACTATCAACCCCTGTGATTTAGAGAATGTTGTGGTAAGTACACGTAAACATAAGCTGGCTACTATGTTAGCACTATAGTGCTATTTTGTTGAGACTCATCATGAACCTTTATAATGTGTCTAGTAATGCCAATTAAGATCCCCCTCAACCACGTCCCCCTTTAGTAAAAAAAAAAAAAAAAGAGGATTTGGGGGGGGAAAATGGCATCTACAAGACATCTAAACAACCCTTTTAAGTAATAAAAATTGGGAAATAATAGGGAAGAATAGAGAAATTAAGGGGAAATGGGGAAGAAAATCGAGTTTAAAAAAAAAAAAAAAAAAAATGGGGAAGAAAAAAACCAGAACGCAATGACGTAGCGCTCATCCACATTTTTGGACCTCTCTTTTCTCCTCTTTTTAATCCACAAATCAAGTGTTTTCTGTGAGGGATCAAATTTGCAAATAATCATCCTAATATTTTGCACAAAACTTTAAAAGTGAAATGAAGGAGAAGAAGCATTTTTTGTTATTTTTGGAATAAATTTGAATAAATTACCATAATTAATCAATGGAGCAAAATAGCTCCCGGGAGTAGCGCTTTGCTGAAAACAAAATGCATTCTGAACATTTAATTTTCAACCTCTTTTTAATCCACAAATCAAGTGTTTTCTGTGAGGGATCAAATTTGCAAATAATTATCCTAATATTTTGCACAAAACTTTAAAAATGAAATGAAGGAGAAGAAGCATTTTTTGTTATTTTTGGAATAAATTTGAATAAATTACCAGAATTAATCAATGGAGCAAAATCTAAAAATTCTGTGTAGAATTTTAGTGCGGTAAATCAAATTAATCTCTACCAGATAAAGCAAACCAAATCAAAATCGGTCAAGAAATGAGGGATAAGCTAAAGATGGGAAAAAAATTGGGAAACCGATATAAATTCGGGTTTTTATCAGGCCTGGGTGTACCATAAATTGTAACTTATTTTCTTGCAATTGATGTCCAAGACCTAGCTGGTTTTAGCAGAATGTGGAAATAATTGGTCAAAATTTGAAATTCTAAAGACAAAGTCACTAAAAATACCTAATTTCAATATGTGAAACATGACTTTAAAGATACTCTATGTCCCTTTTGCAGCCAACATTTCTGTAGAACTTTGCAGGAATTATGAATATGTCATGTATGTCCTATCTGTGAAATTTAAACGTTAGCAGTGTCTTATTATTCAAATTATGCAAGGAAACCCTTTACTTTCAACTAGACTTTCTTGACTGATATCTTTTCTTCTTTGGTAATAACATACATAAAATGAGCTGTAACAGGTACATGAGCATTTGTCTACATCAATAACCCACTACTTGTAATGCAGAAATTAAACTGAATGAATCTTTGTGCAGCACAAAATGTACGACCATTCGGTACAAGGATCTGAAATCAGACTATTACTTAGGCAGTTGCAATCACTTCGATCTGACAACTAATGTTTGTTATTTTCTCGCAAAATTACATTTTCAAACCCTTTTGTTTTGAGGAAAGTTTTAAATAAGTATTGTTTTTCAAATGCCGTTGGAATTTAACCTTTTCATTTTTTTGACCTGCAAATGGGACATATTCCATCAAAAATTCATGTTTAATTTTGAAAGAAATGTTAATACAGTGTATCAGATGTCGTAAATCAGCAATATGATGACATATCTCGTCCAATATTGTCATGTATTAGGGCTATTTCAAGAATAATTACCACGATATGGTTTGAGGACATCCTCTGTTGTGTGCAGTGGGTAGTCCTTCACTGCCTCCTCCCATGAGTTGACTTTGAGCTGCTGTACAAGCTCTGCTTTTACCCCTTGCAACAGCTTCTTGGTGCTGGCCATCGCCTTTATGTCCTTAAGGGCAATCTCCCCAGACACAACTCCGGATAGCAGAGCATACCTCTCTCCCTCGCCGAGGCCTTGCAGAGGCAAAAACAACTGTCAAAAAAATGAACAAGTAGGAATAATAATTTTCAAAAATACAGTGTGTCCAAAGAAATATTTGTTTAAACCTAAAACAAAGGAATATTACATTAATTTGCTTTTCTCCATAAAGTTCAAGTATTATGCTTTCAAATGATACCTTGATGCCATAAGTACATGCCTTATTAAGCAGCATCGTTTTGAAATGGCATGTAAAAAAAAACAATGTGTCAGATTTAATGGGGTAAAAACCGTTCAAACCTTAGGATCGCATGTGAACATAACCTGAAACAAAAATGAAATTTAAACCCAGTGAGAAGATCATTTTCTTTTGCTTCTTTTAGTAACAAAGGTAAGGATAATGCCCTCATAAAATATGGTTGAGTTTTTGTTGATGGTGGGGGTAAGTAAATGAAGAGCATATTGTGTACTGAAATGGTACCTGCAATCAAACAGGAAAAAATTTTGCGGGATGATTTCTTTAGTTGCTCTTAAATATATATATTTTTTTTGTACGCATGTGATTTTGTACGCTATAGAGATGAATCGCCCGTCACCTCCATGTATTTTAAGGATGCATGATAACGAGTTTCAATGTTACAATACAGGTATTAACCCTAATATGACCCCCTCCCCTCCACGATTTTTCAGATTGTTTTTTTGAAAATCGGACCTACAGTTACAAGGTCACGTGACTTTTTGTCTTTGCATGTCAGCCCAAAAATCGCTCATTTTCGTGATTTGTGGACAAAACATATGGAAAGGTCATTTTTCCTAAAAATAGATCAAACATTGGTTATTGGGTCTTGTTTAAAGTTTAGGTGGTTGTTTTGGGATTCAAAATAGTTGAATTGTAGTCAGAAATGAAATAAAACAACAAAAACAATAAAATACATAAGAAATTATCAAAAACAAGAGATAACATAGATAAGGAATAAGTTGGCTCTTCCAAATTTGTTGTATTATAATTCCAAATGTTCTAATGAATATGTGTAGTGAAAAAGAAGACTTCAATATCAATAATATATGATTTATGGGTACAAATGTGACTTATGACCTTATTTGGATAAATTACCATAAATATGCAAATAAGTGAATTAAAAAAAAAATGAAATTATCATAGTATTCTGTACACTTCACTTGACATGCATGCCCCCCCCCCCCCCCCCCCCCCGTACAAGACCTCAAATAGCTTGGCCTTTTTAGGGTTAATGAACAATACTTACCGACTGCTTCACCTCCTTCCCATTCTCATGCTCCATATCAAACAACCTGCAAAGTTTTTCATAGGAGCGTCTGCTGTACTGTGCCAGCTGAAATGTAGGCTCTAACGTCTTCATCGCCTGTAAGAATGATCAAAGTTGAAATAAAAGTAGAGATATTACATAACAAAATCAGTTACTTCAGATAGAGGTCCTCATTACTTAGTGGGGAGGGGGATTCTTCCTGAATTTCTCAACCACAACTATAAAAAAAAATTATTAAAAAAATTTGAGAAAGGTGAAAAAACTAGTTGCTTCATGTGTGATCTCTTCCCCAGTGAAGAGAGCGTTAAAAACCTCCTCAATATCAAAAATATGAATGCATGAGTACACACTTTTTTTGCATTATCAGCAATGTAACAAAATATGTTTGATCCTTGTTACTTACATTTCTTTCTGTGGACTTCCCAACGGAAGCTGCACACATCCGCCTCCACTGAGCACTGACTTTCAGTGGAGGCTTTGGTGGCTCTGCTTGAGGAGCTACCCCACAGATCCTGTACAGCATCTCTCGGAAACCTGCAACCCTAGAATGCAGGCTTTCCCCTCCATCCTGCAAGAGGGAAGCCTGCAGACCGAAGAGGGCCTCCACTTGGTAGAGCTCTTCCCCCCCAACATCGCAGAAGATGTTTACTGCCAGCTGTCTGTAGTCAGCAAACCTAAATAATGCAAATAGAAACAGGAAAGAAAAATCAGATTTCCTGAACAAGCAAATCTTCATTTGGGTTATTCTATTAAACAAGTCAACGCAAAGCATACGTAGCATCCCCTCTAAGCTCGCAGGGTACAAATGACCTATATACAGTACGTCAGAACTAGTTACCTTCATTGGACTATACCAGCATATTACTACCTTGGAGATTACCACATTTTTGCATATTTAATGAGCTACCTTTCACCTTTGACCTACATACTCTGAAATCGAAATTAGGCTGTATTTTGATACCAATGTACCTTCATATCAAATTTCATTAAAAACTGTCAAACATTACTCAAGTTATCAATCTGAAACCAGATTTGTTACAGAAGGACAGACGGTGCGTTACTATATCCCCTCCGACTTCGTCGGCGAGAGGATAATAAATTGCCTTTTCTTCTTTTCAAGAAAGAGAATAATTTGAAAATAGCAAATTTGAGATTTAGGAGTACATTTAAATTTAAAAAATAATTTAAAACTACCTATACAATGTATGTAGAGTAACAACACCCATCCAAGATGCCCTGCTGAGAAAAGTCTTCTTTTTTTCCGTTAAAAAAACAAAATGCAATTTTACTTACAACCACTGGAAGTAAAAACATAAAATTCATCTACAGTAAGTTATTGGCCAAAGCAATTTGTCTTTAATAATGGGCTTTATTCTTTTTTTCAAGAAATTGCATGTTGAATATTTGAATATAAAAAAGGTATACGTTGGTGATCTCAAGGTTACACTCTGCATATCACAAGGATATGCAGTAATGTTGTGTGACGTCTTCAACCCTACAGTGAATTAACAGGTTAGCAAGATATATAAATAAATAGTGCACTTTCACTTACTTCACATCTGTTGACAGATCCTTGGCTGCCATAAACAGTGGGTATCCACCCAGGACTATAAACTTGTCCTGGGGGGACACTCTGCCAGGCCATGGTCCTGTGGCCATTACAGGGATGAGCGGTAGCTGACCAGGCTTGTTGTCCCTGAGAATGTTTTTGATGTTGTTCACTTGGTCTTCTGACACCTTCTTGGTTAACATCCCCTCTGGGGCTTTCAGCAACTGGTCCACAGAGACCTTGAACAGTCCTATTGAAATCAGGAAGAATCAAGTAAATATGTAATAATTACCTTATAAGCATTTTCTGCTAAATCAACACGACACCCGACACACTTTCCAAAGTTTTTCTTTGCAAGGGAGAAAAAAAATCTTTGATGTTGTAAATGTGCCTTTTCCCCTTTCTATATAATACACAATAGTTTACTGAATAATGGGGAATGGCTATATGCCCTAGAATCTAGCAACAGAAAAGATGGATGTTACACATATTTAGAGCAAATTAATTATATGATATTGGATGGCCTTGAGGTCAATAGAAGGAAATATTGGATGAGGTATGTCAACAGGTCAAAGACTTGTCCAATATTGTTTGGATATTGAGTTTGGCCGAATTAACCTGTCCAGCATCATTCTGATATCAAATTTTCTAATATTAAGCCAATTTCATTCAGTTTTGAAGTTGCATACTTTGGGTGATCTGATGAGCTAACTTAACATGGTTTGATTTTTTTTTTTTTTTTTTTTTTTTTTTTTTTTTTTTAGGGGGGAGGGGGAAATTCCGTGGCTGATCAAATATTTCATGTTTTTTAAATAAACCTCATAATAATGTTCATAGATACAATAACGAAATTGGAAGTTGAATCTATGGGAAACTACTTTATGTAATTGGTGACACTAAGATCATCAAAACAATTCGGGAGACAAACCATACTATCTTTCGCACAAAATAGCTACAGGTTATTTTATTCCACATTCTGATATCAAAAATGTAATGTGGATCTCGATGTGCATACCCTTTGCACGTTTGAAGACTTCACTGTTCACGCAGTCCCGAGGGGCTACACGCCCAATATTATTAACACTGTGCTTCCTTGACAGAGAATATTGGATAATTAAGTTCAACAAACTGTGTAAGTAGGTCAAGGTTTATAAGTATCACAACAAAATAACATTTATATGTTTGGTCCTTGTCTTCTGTAGAAATTATGATAATTATTTCCATTTGGTCAAATATATCTGTACAATCTACTGAGGTTTAAACAAGGCAACTGATATGAATGAAATTTAAGCTAAAAAAAAAAAAAGACGTTATAATTCACCTTTGCACTTTGCTTCAACGGAGAAGCTGTTCTCCTTGTTATTTTCGGATCTGGCTTGTTTTCCACGCTCAGAAGATCCTTGCTTTCTGGATCTTTTCCGGGGGATTGGTGTGCTGCTCATGAGTGGCGGGGTGTGGTGTGGATCAGTGTTATCGGAATGGATGAAGATGGACTGGGAGTTGTCGGACTGGGAGCTGGTGGACTGGGTGTTGTCTGGCTGGGTGTTGTCTGGCTGGGTGTTGTCTGGCTGGGTGTTGTCTGGCTGGGTGTTGTCTGGCTGGGTGTTGTCGGACTGGGACTCAGAGTCAGGGATGATGGTCACTACTGGTATCTGGGTGGCAGCTTTGAACCCCTCCACCAGTGCCTCAACCTCCTCTGTTGGAAACTCTTCCGTGCTCGCCATCCCCCCTATCTTGGCCTTGATTCCTTTATTCCCTGCACAGATAATCTTGAATAAAGCAAGAAAAAAGAAGCATTCAAATATTTGAAGATATTTTTGTTTTAATTTTTTTGTTTCCAACTTCAAGTAAAACCCATTTAACTGATGTGTAAAATGCTGAACAGACAAACTTTCCAATATGTGCATGACATGATTCAAAATGGTACATCACATCCAGTCTTCCAGTATATTTCTTTCAACAACCTTACAGGTAAAGACCAGTTATGGTCATGCGATTGAATTGTGAAAGAAACGTTGTGGAATCGATCAGAAAAGGTTGATCATCTAGCATCTAGCATCTGCAAGGTTCTGGAATCATCAAAATGATAAGAAATTTGGCCCATTCTTCCTAAAGTTACAAGCACTATACACAGAAAGATGTATATGGGACTACCCTATATCTCTCACAGGACCATGGGAGAAACAAATTTACCAAATATATGAATTAGTAGGTGGTTTCCCGGCAAATTTTTTATCATCATGTATTAGTCAAAACATATTCTTTCACATGATTGGTAATGAGAGCTTCCATTTCATTTTTTGAAATTGGGGTGTTACCAATACTGGTCTTTACCTTTAAAGGGGAAGTCCACCCTGAAATTAAGTTGGGTTAAATAAAAGCAGAAGAATGAGAGAAACATATTAGTGAAGGTTTGACGAAAATCCATCAAAGGATAACGAAGTTATGAATTTTTAAATTTTTTATTTTGTGACGTCACTTGCGAGCTGCTCTTTCATATGTTGTGTACTGTAATTTCCATAAATTGCCCCCTTTTCATGGTTCTTGATGAAGGAATGGATCTATTTCATAGAGGCGTGTATAAAAGCATGTGTCTGATAATATATCGAATGCACAGGTAAAATAATAATTATTTTTCTGAGAAAATGGCAATTTATGGAATTTACAGTACACAACGTATAGGAGAGCAGCTCGCATGTGACGTCACAAAATTAAAACTTTAAAAATTCATAACTTTTGTATCCTTTGTCGGATTTTCGTCAAACCTTCACTGATATGTTTCTCTCACTGTTCTGCTTTTATTAAAAACAACTTAAGTTCAGGGTGGACTTCCCCTTTAAGAGATGTGGTATTTCGGCCTCACAAGACACTAAAAAAAATCTATTTGAGCCTAATTCCATAACAAATTAGAATTTTTTGATAATAGGTCCCATTATATCTACTACTACTAGTAGTAGCAGAGTCTACAAGCAAAACAATTATTCTCAAATCTATAATCTGCTACTAAATATCATTGTGTTTTCAATTTTTGCATATAATAATCATTAATGAATAATTTATACAAATAATGTATGAAGTCTACAAATGTTGAAATCAATAAATAATCAGTAGATCTGAATCTACATGTAGACCCTACTGGCTACTGCACATTGTTTGGGCAACTTGGCTATTCATTAGGACCGCTATTCATAATTTAAAAGAAAATCTTGAGGAAAGGATCATTATTTGTAAGGACCGCTATTCATAATCAAAGAAGAGGGTCGCTATACAGTGCGTCCCAGAAAAAATGAAACCAAGAAGTATCGATGTTTTATCATAACTTAATCACAACCATAATTAATTAATGATACATATTTGGAAAGCTTAGAGTCTCCTCTTTCAGTTGATGCCACTCACGTACGTGATGCATATTTCACGCATGAGTGATTAAAAGCAACTTGAAGGAAGGAAACCAAAAAGTAATTTGGCGGGCGGTATCTGAATTTCAAAGAAAAATTCACATTTCTAGAAAGTTCATTTTTTGCTCTTTCATATGATACCTCAATCAAGAAAAATGAGCCACGAATAACAAAGTTCTGTTTGTTTAAAGTAGCCCTTACATTTACATAATTTTAACAAACGAATTCGTTTTCACTGGGTGCCTGCCGTAGCAAAAAGCAGATTTGACAAAAGACTTAACTCCGTTTCGTTGACAATCAGCCATGCATGAAGACTCTCATCTACGGCTGATTGTCAACGAAACGGAGTTAAGTCTTTTGTTAATTTCGTTTATTGTTACGACAGGCAGCCAGTGAAAACGAATTCGTTTAATAACATTATGGAAATGCAAGCACTACTTTAAACAAACAGAACTTTGTCATTTCTGGCTCATTTTTCCTGATTGAGGTGTCATATGAAAGGGCAGAAACTCAACTTTCTAGAAATGTGAATTTTTCTTCGAAATTCAGATACCGCCCGCCAAATTACTTTTTGGTTTTCTTCCTTCAAATTGCTTTGAATCACTCATGCGTGAAATATGCATCACGTGAGTAGCATCAACTAAAAGAGGAGACTCTAAGCTTTCCAAATATGTATCATCCATTAATTATGGTTGTGATTAAGTTATGATAGAACATCGATACTTCTCGGTTTCGTTTTTTCTGGGACGCACTGTATATAATTCAAATCGGGTTCATTATTTATAATACTAGAAAAGTGTCGCTATTCATAGTATACGGTACACGAAAAGAGGGTCGCTATTCCCAATACAAAAAGAGGGTCGCTTTTCATAACAGGAGAAGAGGGTCCCTATTCATAAAACGATAAGAGGGTCGATTTTCATAATATGACAGGAGGATCGCAATTTATAATGCAGAATGAGGGTCGCTATTCATAATGGTCATTATTCATAAAAGAAGAGGGTCTCTATTCATAATATGAAATAAGGGTCGCTTTTCATAATAGGAGAAGAGGGTCGTTGTTCATAATACAAGAAGAGGGTCGCTATTCATAATACGAGAAGAGGGTCGCTATCCATAACACGAGAAGATGGTCGTTATTCATAATCGAAATGAGGGTCGCTATTCATAACAAAATTAAAATTAAATTAAGCAATTAACAAAATGATAAGAAAGCAAACTAATGGATAGGGGACATCCCCACGGTTGTGGTGAGGGCACATTGGGGGGGGGGAGACGCCACATGGCCCTGAATATTTGTAGAAAACATACTTTTCTGAACAAATAAAGAAAAAAGGCGAACCCCAATAATGTACGCTACCCATCATCCTGGGCCCCACAACCGTCCCCCCCCCCCCATCAGCCTGACCACGCTGAGCCATTCGACCTACCATCCTGTAGTGTTCCCGCTGTAAAGAAAAACTATAGATAGAACTTAGAAAATCACTACACAAATTGCATATTTTGGTTAGGTATCAGTCTGTGACGTCATTACCTCACTATTTATCAATAGCCTTATATTATTTTTATCCCATTAAATTCCCTTTTTATCCCTCAAAACTTGATTTCCCCATGCCTTAATTTGCGCAGGTTATATGATTTGTATCATATTGCGTGCATGACATTTCACAAAATCTTAAATGAACTTTAAAGAATTGAAACTATTTTCTGAAAAGTTTATCGAAATTTCATATTTGTCACGATTTATCGGGGATTTTTTTTTTTTTATATTAAGTGCATCCACACAAACATATATTACAGGTACTATCAATATAACTTGGATGCTGTAGTGGGGTAATGTGATTTTAGGGGAAAATTGGAAATTTAGTGAATAGTGAGGCAATGATGTCACAGACTCATGAGTGAGTTGCCAATTTTTCATGTGATTTCAGGTCTTTAAAAAATCATAACTTTCTTATTAGTAATCTGATTTTGCTTTAACTTTTTTTTATTGGTTTGTCTGATTTTTCTGCTTCTATTGAGAGTAATTATTTTTTAGTGGACTTGCCCTTTAATCTTTAATCAAACAAACTGATTCAAATTGAATTTTTGTTTGAAAACAAAAATTCTATTGTTAGACAGTCAACTGAAGTATGCTTTCTTGAATCGTTTTTCCATTCCTCAGACGTGTCTGCACATATTTCTTTAACCGTTGCTATTTTCTCTTCATCTAGTCCCATACATCTAAAATATGTATCTGACTTCAATCATATGTTCCTTCTTCGTATATAATATGGTACAATTGATAGGTATTTTAAAAGAAAATATTTTTATGAAAATACGTGTTTCCTTTCTTATGAATATATACATGTACCTACATGTATCATTGAAGAATATTTCATCTCAAAAAATAAATATATAGTTATCATTTCCTGGTTACTTAGTAACTGTATGTTGATCATGTTAGTAAATAATTACAATAGAAAATTAAATTTCCTGCAATTTGTCTCAGTAGAAATTTGAAGTACCGGTACTTTTTCCAATTCACTTTCTGGTCTCCAGTTACAAGTCTTTTGATCCACATCACCCTTTGTTCCTTCACAAAAATAGAGCATTTTCAATCCTCTTTGGAATTAAGATATACTGTAAAGTACCTCTTTTTATCTTGTCCTTCCCTTGCCATAAAAAGCTAAATCGAATGTCATCAATTTTGTTGAAAACCTGTTCAGGCAGCGAAATCAAAGAACTTACATTTAAAGGGATTGGGTAACTATGTCTCAGATTCTTAAACAAAATCCTGGATTTATCATTTAGCTTATGCTGCAATATATGATAATTACAAACCTTTAGGTCAGTCAGGAACCCCATAACTTTTACAAGCCGATCGCCTGTCAGATTTTCAAGATATTTATAATTGGAAATTGAAACCACCTTTAGCGTTTTTCAAACGGTTTTCATAACACTACAGTAACACTACAGATTTTTTGATTTTTTGAGGCACTTCTTGATCATTTTGAAGCGCAATTTTTGTAAGGCTTCAATATTACACCATACCACAGATACTGATAACAGGTAGAGCCGTGCATCTCAGATTTAACGTTGTTAAACGATGCCTTTAAATCAATTTTGAATGTGCTTATGTTTTTAGGAAGTGAATTTTTCCAATGAGAGTGAGATCTCTTTGTTTCCACTAATTCAACAATTTCTTAATTTTGCTCAAAATCTCTTTATAATTCATGTTTTCAGCAACATCAGGAGCTAGTGAAAATAAATACCTACCGGTATTATTTTTACAATGTTAACTTCCTTTCCAAAATGAAAAAGAATTGTCGAGCCAACAGATGGCCCCAGAGGCAAAATAAACAATTCTATTTTAATAATTATCAAGTACAGATATTATCCTAAAGCTCTTGAGAATTTCCTCCAATCTATAAATTGAGTCTATATGACTATATTTTCTCTTATAAATATTGTCATATCATCTGCATCAAGGATCTGCTTCATTTGCGTTTCACCAAAGTGAATACCCTTGACCAAATTATTTGTAGGCAATGGGTTAGGCACTAAATACATAAAATGAATAAATAAGGAGAGAGCGGATCTCCTTGTCTTAATCCCGCTCTACTCTAAACTAACCGGTTGATTTCCCCCGTTGAAAACACACCTTTGAGCATTTAATAGTTGGCCTATAAAGTATATTCACCCATTCACTTAACATTGATCAAAACCCAGAGGAATTATTAAAGTAGTTTTCCAAGCAAAACATGTGAAACTAAATATCCTGGTTTATTAAAATTTGACGCGTGAAAAATCATATCATTGTTTAAGCTTATTGCTTCACCAATGTTTCAATCATTTAAATAACCATACTTGATCGACAGACACAATATTGCTCAAAATCGCTTTTAATCTTTCAGAAAGTATCTTAGTACCTGGTATTAAAGGATCTTGTAATGTACGTTGAGTAAAGGTTTTTATTACCAAATTAAGATTCAAACCTTTATTCTTTGTGATCCTGAAGGCGATGCACAACGAAATGAGGTGTCATATGAAAGAGCAGGTTTTTCTCCATACACTGTATATGCCCCAAAAGGGCATCTCAGAACTCTACAAATATCTTGATCAAAACGGCGATTTAAACATTGTTTCCATGGTAACTCAGAGATTATATCAACTTTTGGTAAATGACCCCCCTGATGATTAAGTAGCTTCAGCCATAAGGAATACATCTATGTGCTTATTTTTTCGCTAGCCCCTAGGGATCACATAAGATTACAGTTTGAATATACCCTTCCCCATGCTTTGTATATCGCGCTTAATGCAGTTTTTGAGCAAAAAATATGATGAATATTGCCTAGATTTTTTTTGGGGGGATGTATCTTTTGATAGAAACATCGGTGATCGAGACTTGAAATTTGAAATGTGTTCTTTTGAATACCGGTAGTAGATTTCAATTATCCAACCATGATGGTGTGAATCAATCCAAAAGGTAAGATTGAAAAATCTTCCAGACACCCTATACCATCAAACAGAGCTTAAAAAGAATTTTTATTTGATATGCCTCATTCATCATAATACTACTAGCCCTGGCCCCAGTAATAAGAAAGTTATGCCAATTCTAAAAGCCCAGAAATCATTTATTTAATTTCTTTATTTTCCTTTATTTTTAAAACAAAAGTTGTGATCTCAACTGTGACCGAAAGACTCTATTTCATTACGAGACAATGTATCGGTAAATGCGCGAAAAACCGCTAATCACAGTCATTTTTGCATGACATTTCACATTCCTCATCCAAAAAAAAATATTTCTTGATCATAGATTTCGCTTAAATTTTACCAAAAGCAAATTCCCATGTTAAAAAATTACAAATACCTTTTTTCTCAACCTTAATGCAATGCGGGATTAGTGTACAGAATGGCACTACACACTACTTTTGTGAAACAGGCGGGACAAAAAAGATGTTGTAAAAAAAGTTTAAAGTTGTATTGTTGCACTTTGCGCATTGAACGCGATACAGTGAGTTTACGCGCTACCATTGGCCGATCCGCTCGAGTGGCTTCGAATTCAAGTGAGAGAGGGCCTAGACTAAAACTTAAGCGCAACTTAAGCGTAACTTAAGTTCATTGGCAATGTACATATTATATATATTATTACGTCACACCAAGGAGATTTTGACATGTCATGCTTAAACAGGTGACACAAACAACTGATGCACACATGAAATTGCACACACGTAAAAAAGAAAAATCAGCAAACATTTCAGAACTTCACACAGGCGCGCGCCCGCCCGCAACCCACCATCGGTATGCACTTGTATTGTGCAGCGGTTTGCTTTGAAACCTGTGAAAAAGTGTAGATTCTATACTAATATCAACGTTTATCCGAAAAATAACAAGAAACTTTACTTCTAAAAAAGTTAGATCTAGAGTCTATTCATAACAAATTTAAACTCATGACCTTTAGGAATCTATTTGGACATTTAATGATCTTCTATGGATCTAGCCTAGATCTACCTAGACTAGATTCTATCTAAGTAGGCCTAGATTCTAGATCTAGATCTAAGTAAGTTCCCAATTTAACTAGATTTCTACTTCTAGACTAGACTAGTCTAGATCGATATTATTAGGTCTAACTTAGATCTATAAATCTATAGACCGAATTTTCCGTCTCTTTCGTTCGTTAGCCTCTTATTGGGGTAGGGTCGGCTCTCTCTTTAGAGACGGAAACCGTCTATACACATTCCCTTGATAACGCCACGGCCATTTCAGGTCGTAGCGTTTTGCCCCCAAAATCCCCCAAAATGTCATTTTACCTCGTGCATATCCACATGTAAATTAGGCCTAGGCTATAATAAATCAGTTCCACTTACCAACTTGACTGAAATAATCAGTTTAATAGTCCCTTTTTAGGAAATTATGG
The DNA here is from genome assembly GCA_035222895.1 of Strongylocentrotus droebachiensis. Classification (NCBI taxonomy): domain Eukaryota; kingdom Metazoa; phylum Echinodermata; class Echinoidea; order Camarodonta; family Strongylocentrotidae; genus Strongylocentrotus; species Strongylocentrotus droebachiensis. The sequence goes on from JAVYIG010002182.1 coordinate 49,531, forward strand.
GTCAAAATCGAAATCCATTTTGAAAATCTTTTTCAACATGGATTTCGATTTTGACCCATAAATTCCTAAAAAGGGACTATTAAACTGATTATTTCAGTCAAGTTGGTAAGTGGAACTGATTTATTATAGCCTAGGCCTAATTTACATGTGGATATGCACGAGGTAAAATGACATTTTGGGGGATTTGGGGGGCAAAACGCTACGACCTGAAATGGCCGTGGCGTTATCAAGGGAATGTGTATAGACGGTTTCCGTCTCTAAAGAGAGAGCCGGCCGACCCTACCCCAATAAGAGGCTAACGAACGAAAGAGACGGAAAATTCGGTCTAAGATCTATAGGCCTATCTAGATCGACCTAACTTAGGTCTATGCCTAACAAACTCTAGATCATATTAGATCTCATTAGTTAAATTTCGATGTAGACTATATACAGCTTATATTGTGACTAACCTCAACCTCGTTGTTGTCAGCTTCGCTGCGTTGAATGGCGACGACGTGACCACACAACTCCTTCGACTTGGCGCTGCGGGCCCTCTCTCCATTGATGATCAAGTAGTAGCGCGGCCGCGGCTCGTCCTCGGTGTCACTCGATCCGTCCACGTCATGCTGAGAAGCGCGTTCTAACCACCACATCGTGCAGGCCAAGCAGAATGCAGCAAATTAAGTTCAAAAATAAAATCAACAACAAGAAATAGCTATAGAAGAACCGAAGAACTCGTTGACAATTTGCAGACTCGTGTCTCTGAAGAAATTGGCGTCCTGATCGTATAGACTAGTCGTAAAATTTATCTCGTAAAATCAAAAGTTTGCTTTCTCAATCTAAAGCCTAACGTTAGATCTAGAATTCTATACTGATTTAACCTCGAACGCGCATGCTCGAGCCTGCCGAGATATTAACGTAACCAAGCCATCCTAACGCTGCATTTGATTGGCTCAATAGGCACCTATCGTGTGCTGGCCATGGCTTGTGCGGATCACGTGAAAAACTTGTTATCCAATAATAAATCGCGAGAGCTCCAGGGGTATCCTCAACACACAACAATAGAATATACACCAGTTTACGGTTACAATTAACAGTGCGCATAACATATTTATACAAAGTGCACACACAACACACACACACACACCAGTTCACACATCAGGGCCTTTGTGGGGCACCTGATTGTGGGGTATTTCTGTGCGTTCCATATATACCTTGTGGTCCCCTACTAGTGGGGTATGTGGTACAACCTGGCGATAACAACCCGGCGGTGTGCTTACGATGTTACCATAAAAAAGTGTGCAAGTTTTAGCACACGCTCACAAAATGTCATTTATGGGGTACCACTTCTAATGCCCCGCAGGGCATAGGACACCGAATATACAGTCATTTGAAAGACTTTACTCTGTGGGGTCCTGAAAAAATACCCCACAAAGTAAAAATGCCTCACAAGGGGTATGTGAAGCGCACATAAAACCCCACAAGAATGCTGAGGTGAGAGCACCACACACACACACACACACACACAAGACAGGCAAGTCAGCTGTCAAACGCAGCAGCCTAGCCCTAATGTGGTGTTGAAATCTTTGGGGCGACAGATCCATAATCTTGAAAAAAAAAATTATTTTTAACATTTTTGTTAATGTACTATATCACTTACCGTAATGAGAAAGCAAAGCAAAAAGCAAATATTAAATAATAGAAGGAAAAAAAGGAAATTGGAGGTCCCGTCAGTTTCCTTCAAAATTAAAAAAAAGAGTAACACAGGTCTAAAATTGGGGCACATATAACAACAGGGGAGGGGAAGCACGGACCAGAATTAAGTGCCCCCTAAACCCACCACTGGTATTAGAAGACTTAACGACGAAAAACACAGTCAGTCTAAGAGAGGAAAAACAATCACCCCCCCCCCCCCCCGGGGGGGGGGGGGGGTAATAAGTACGTTTTGAAACGTTTTGGGCTAGAGATCACCTGACGATTATTCTATTCGTCATCGCATCCTATAACCATGCTGTTGTGAGCACTAATATCTTTCTTCTTCATTTCGCCAAACGAAAAACGTGCCGACGAATATTTCGGTGGGGGGGGGGGGGGGGGTAGAAAGCAATACAAAAAAAAAACCACCCCCCCCCCCCCGCCATTAATTAAAAAAAAAATCTTTTTGGGGTTTATTTTTAGGCAAGCCCAAGGGGGTGGGGGGGGTAAAAAAAACACCTAACCCCCCCCCCCCGTAGATCTGCCCCTGTTGGACAGGGGTGTGCCGCTCAAACCTCTAACCCCCTACACATTTTTAAGGGTCATTTTGGGTTGTTTTTTCTCGAAATAAAGGCCCATTTTTCACAATTTTCGGGTGTTTGACAATTTTTGAAATTTTTAAAAAAGGACCCTTGTTTAGGGATAGTTTTGTTAATTATGGGACTCATGTTTAGGGATTTTTTTGGTGAATAAATGAACCATGGGGGGGGGGGGGAGGGGGGGGGGTAGTGAACACTTTTTTTTGTTTCACCAGGTGAGGGGGCCCGTCTCCAAATTAAGGTCACATTAACGTTTTTTACCTGTTTCGTACCCTTTGACTATATGGGAAGACTGCTACTCGATCATAACTCTCTCAGTAATCTCAATTTTCATTTCCATCTCTCCCTTTTCTGGTCTTCTCTTCCAATGCCCTCTGCTCCACTGTCTCATCGCTACGTACGGTATGCCTTACAGCCTACAAACCTTGAGAAGGAAAATAAATCAAGGCTTTCACTTTGATGTATCACATTTCACAAGAATAATAAAAGTTGGCAACAATGTCAAAATGGCAAAATTCTCTTCCCTTTTAGTGAACATACATTGTATGCAAAATTTTGCCTTGTATTTACTGTAATTAATTGATTTTAATTATTCTATCAATTAAAATGATTAAGCGTCCTGCCTTTTTGAAAAATAAGGAGTGCCAGTTTTCCCTGACTGTCGGGCTATTTTTCAAGATAGCCGCCAGCGTTTACGGTTTACATTTTCTTTAATTCAGAAAAAGCTAATTTTAGCAGTATGTCTTTAATGGTATTTCATTAAAAAAAAGAAAAAAAGCAGGCGTCTCAAAAAAGGAAGCGGACGGGGACACTAAACATGATTTTTGTCTGTTCACAGGCTTTCTTCTCCTACCCCCCCCCCCCCCCCACCCGTCAATGGGAAGAGATTAGTAGATTGTCAAGAATGGCAACAGTACACAAAGCCAATAAAGCCTCAAGGCTCTCACAATTGAAAGCTTTTCTATCAACCCCAAATTATAAACCCCCTGTCTCTAACTTGGTGAATAAAGCTGAGGGATTAACCCCTTTTTAGTACGTGCACTTAGTAAAAAATAGTAGGCCTAAATGAGGGGGGGGGGGTGGGCGGGGCGTAAAAAACTGTCGAGGTAAATATAAGTGTGTTGGCAGAAAGGGCAGCTCCTCGATTGTTGAAAGTATTATTGACATTATAGGTGAATATTTGTCAATAAAGAGATACTATAGTGTATTTTAGCTCTAGATTACTAGAATATCTATCTACAGTAACATGAAAATATACATCGCCTAAATGAGGGGGGGGGCGGGGCGTAAAAAACTGTCGAGGTAAATATAAGTGTGTTGGCACTTGGCAGAAAGGGCAGCTCCTCGATTGTTGAAAGTATTCTTGACATTATAGGTGAAAATTTGTCAATAAAGAGATACAATGGTATATTTTAGCTCTAGATTACTAGAATATCTATCTACAGTAACATGAAAATATACATCGCCTAAATGAGGGGGGGGCGGGGCGTAAAAAACTGTCGAGGTAAATATAAGTGTGTTGGCACTTGGCAGAAAGGGCAGCTCCTCGATTGTTGAAAGTATTCTTGACATTATAGGTGAATATTTGTCAATAAAGAGATACTATAGTATATTTTAGCTCTAGATTACTAGAATATCTATCTACAGTAACATGAAAATATACATCGAGCGAAATACAAAGAAACTAAACACCACTACAGTAACATACAGTATCAACTTTTCTCAAAATGTTAAAGTGTCAAACCAAACCGAGTCGCAATATTCAGTTTATGTAGCGTGTTCATGTTCAAATCATTTCAACCATGGCTTTGAATAAAGCTATTCCGATCGATGAGAGCTGTGGTCAGTATAAGAAGAAAGGGCTGCCGCTTTGTTTTCAAACACGCGCCGGTATTAAAGATCGAGCTTGAGCGATTACAAACAATACAACTTCAAAATCTACATGTAGGTCGCACGATCGCGATCGTTGGCTATTCATGATTCATTAATTTGTTTTGAGCTCCCGTGAGAATTAAGCCGAATACATTGTTGTTGTTTAGTAGTCAATAAAGAGATACTATAGTATATTTTAGCTCTAGATTACTAGAATATCTATCTACAGTAACATGAAAATATACATCGAGCGAAATACAAAGAAACTAAACACCACTACAGTAACATACAGTATCAACTTTTCTCAAAATGTTAAAGTGTCAAACCAAACCGAGTCGCAATATTCAGTTTATGTAGCGTGTTCATGTTCAAATCATTTCAACCATGGCTTTGAATAAAGCTAAGTATACCGATCGATGAGAGCTGTGGTCAGTATAAGAAGAAAGGGCTGCCGCTTTGTTTTCAAACACGCGCCGGTATTAAAGATCGAGCTTGAGCGATTACAAACAATACAACTTCAAAATCTACATGTAGGTCGCACGATCGCGATCGTTGGCTATTCATGATTCATTAATTTGTTTTGAGCTCCCGTGAGAATTAAGCCGAATACATTGTTGTTGTTTAGTAGTCAATAAAGAGATACTATAGTATATTTTAGCTCTAGATTACTAGAATATCTATCTACAGTAACATGAAAATATACATCGAGCGAAATACAAAGAAACTAAACACCATGCACTACAGTAACATACAGTATCAACTTTTCTCAAAATGTTAAAGTGTCAAACCAAACCGAGTCGCAATATTCAGTTTATGTAGCGTGTTCATGTTCAAATCATTTCAACCATGGCTTTGAATAAAGCTAAGTATACCGATCGATGAGAGCTGTGGTCAGTATAAGAAGAAAGGGCTGCCGCTTTGTTTTCAAACACGCGCCGGTATTAAAGATCGACGCTTGAGCGATTACAAACAATACAACTTCAAAATCTACATGTAGGTCGCACGATCGCGATCGTTGGCTATTCATGATTCATTAATTTGTTTTGAGCTCCCGTGAGAATTAAGCCGAATACATTGTTGTTGTTTAGTAGTCTGTATTTCAGACAATATTAATCAACTCAATTGACACGATTCGAATGTGTCCGAAAATGAGCTTTAATCAGGCCAGCCTACGAGAGTGTTATAATATTAGCCCATGTATGAGTCTGCTGTGCTATATACAGTTTACAGTGCTACCGAACCAAATGAATTTAAACTATAAGTAAATTATGATAGTTGTACGCTAAAACTGACCAATATTAATTTAATAAACAATAAAGGTCTACTTCTAAGCTATCAAATATATAGTATGATTATAGGAAACAATTGGGGGTGGAGCAGCTTTGAACAAATTTTTAAAATATCAAATTATTCACAATTATGGTTGGTAAGTCTGTTCCTCTTTCTTTTTGTTCATTTATTTGTCTTCTCCTTTCTCTTTTTCTATCGTTGTTATTTTTCTTCTTCTTTTACCGTTCTTCATTGATATCTTCTTCTATAGGCGGCTACTTCTTCTTCTTCTTTTTCTGCTTCTTTTTGGCCCAGATACATGGCATTTGGGAAATACTTCCACACTATGAGAAATGGGTCATTTATTCATAAGGGTCATTATTCATATTAGACCCGCTAAATTCATAATATGAGAGGAGGGTCGCTATTCATAATACAAAATCGGGATCGTTATATAATCAAGGGGTCCCTATTCATAGTAATACGAGAAGAGGGTGCCTATTCATACGAGAAGAGTATTATAGGTTTGAAACATGAATTACGTATATTTTCTAGGCGTAACACTCCCCTCCCCGACCTAGAGGGGGATCTAGGGGGCGTAAGGTGCGCACACCCCCTCTCCCTTTTACCTCCAACAACAGAAAATCACACAAATTAGTGTTCAATTTACTTATTCAAAAATGCTTCAGAAGAAGCTCTCACAATTTTTTTTGTATACATGAACTCGGTATGTGAAGAAAGCTGAGAGTTCACCTCTTTTTAGTAGACTCATAGTAAAGAAATAAAACATTATTTGTCAATAAAGAGATACTAGATTTATAATTTTTCAAAGTTTCAGTCCAAGTGCGGGTCCAAGTGTTTATTATTATAATTATGATATCATTTAAAGAGCTTTAATTGAGTACACACACACACAGTCATGTACACCCATACTTTGTATTACCTTTCACTGCTGTATGCAGTCTGACTCTTCTGAATTTTGTATATTGTTTGGAAACTGTCTTTAGGAAAAGGAAGTTTTCTTTTTACATTGAAATTAAGGTTGATGAAATTTGAAAGGCAGACATCAGAGGCGGCGGACCCGGGGGGGGGGGGCAGGGGGGCACAGTGCACCCCACTTTTTCAAGTACTCAAAAAGTGCCCCTTTAACTTTGTAAGAAGCGCCCCTTTTTACATAAAAAGTGCCCCTATTACTTTGATATGTGCCCCTGTTAATTGTTAAAAGTGTCCCCTCTCCTTTCCACCTCTGATATGTGCCCCTTTTATTTTGACACGTACCTCTTTTCCCAGACAAGTTCCCAGCTTCCTTGCAATAAATGTCTATTTTCCATTCTCATAAGTGCCCTTTTTAATCTCTAGTAAGTGCCTCTTTTCGGATACGAGAAGCGCCCCTTTTCACTTTTGTTAAGCGCCTCCTTCACCTCTGATAATTGCCCAATTCAAATCTTTGCCCCTTTTCCTTTGTAAGAGGTGCCCCTTTCTCTTTTAATAACTACCTCTTTTTAACTCGGATAAGCGCACCTTATATTTTCACATGTGCCCCCTTTCCTTTCTAATAAGTGTCCCTTTTCCTTATGATAAGTGCCCCCATTTAACAAAGAGCCCTTAGCCTTTTCATAAATGCCCCTTTTCACCTATGAAAATAGTCCTTTTTCATTCTCCTACAAGTGCTCCTTGTCATGTCTGGTAAATGACCCTATTCAATTCTGAGAGACAATCGTTTTATTTTGACAAGTGCCCCCTTTTCCTCCTGATATATGCTCTTTTCATCTCTAATAACACCCCCTTTTATTTTGACACGTGCCCCTTTTCCTTCCTAATAAATACTCTTTTTCCTTCATATTTTCCACTTTTCATAAAAGCCCCCTTTCACCTCCAATAAATGCCCCTATCAAAATCCTTTTCTTTCAACAAATGCACATTTCCATTTATTATTAGTGCCCCTTTTTCATTTTCATAAGTGCCTCTTTCATATGGTGTTTGCCCCTTTTCAGATGCGATAAGTGCTCCTTTTCACCTCTGATAATTAACCTTTTTTAACAATGATACGTGCCCCTTTTCCATTCTTATGATGAACCTATCCCTTTTTCATAAATGCCCCTATCAAAATCTGATGGTTGCCTCTTTTCCGTCGACAAATGCCCAATTTCCATTCTCATAAGTGCCTTTTCATCCCTGGTGAGTGCCCCATTTTCACCTCTGATAATAACCCTTTGTACTTTGACACGTGCTCCTTTTTTTCTTCTAATAAGTGTCTTATCCCTTCGATAAGTGTCCCCCTTTCCTCTCATCATTAAACATGCCTCTAATTTCAAGCGACTAAGAGCAATATCTCCCAAAGCTCGCTCGCTATACGCTCGCTATATAGATGTTATAATTGTTATAATTATGTTACTTATCAAAGGTCTTTTCAGTTTGCTGTTATGAAAATGTGCTTATTTATAACCCGATGAGGATTGGTTTTTTCCTCTTTATAAGATGTAGTTTTCGCACTGTGACCTCACAAATCTTATATTTTTCCTCGCTCGCAAATGATTTTTTCGACCATCACATCCAACTGCAAGGTATGATGCTTTAAAAAGCAATATTTTATACGATGTTTAAAGAGAAAAAAATATTAAAATCATCCCTGATATTGTAATCAAATTTTAGAGGTATATACCAATGTCTAAAAATTGTTTATTTTCGCTTTGAGATTTCCCTTTTTAGGTGCCCTTTTTTCCCAGAAAGTGCCCTTTTTTTGTTGGTGCCCCCCCCCACTTTGGAAGTCGCTCCGCCGCCTCTGGCAGACATAACAGAAGCAATAGAGGTAACCATAACAATGAAAAATCAGTATGATTTGGAGAATTATAGAAGGCATGGTAACTCAATCATAAAGCTATACTTTGCAGACTATTATGGGAATAAAGTGAAACCAAATAAGTACGTTTTAATTGAAACGTATTGGGAGAAAGATCACGTGACGATTATTTGTTTCATCATCGGATTCTAACCAAGGTGGCGGATCCAGGGGGGGGGGCGGCCCCCACCATTGGAAAATATATATATATTAAGACGGGCCCCCACCCCTGGCAAACAAACAAGTATTAAAAAAATGACGGGCACCTACGCAGTTGCAAAAAAAAGACGGTAAAAAAGATGGTTACCACAATTTTACCCTTATTTCTTTGTGCTAAAAAGGTGTGGGGGGCCGGAACCATTTTGTTTTTAGTGCTCATTCCGCCCCCCCCCCAAAGCCTATATACGTTACATCCTTTTCTTTTACCTTGCCCGTTTGCTAATTTTGATGATTTTTTGTAATGATTTCATTTTTTGTAATGATGATGATGGCACCGATCACAAGCTTATTAGCAGCTTCGAAAGGGGTCCTATAAAAACATTCATTTTATGACCTAAACAAGTTAATATTAGAGGATTATGTTAGTTTGATCTTAATTAAGGGTAGATCTTCTTTTATCGTATTTGTTTACAGACCGTGATCATTGTTGAAGTCTACTGATCGATGTTAATATACTATATTGATATAACCAGTCTCTCTTTTCTGTAAAGATTATATATCATTGGTTTTGAGTAAAATGAACTTAAACTTGAAGTTGAGAAACTATATGTGGCTATTGTTTTGCGCGCGCTGCATCCATGCCGATCAATGACCGAGTTAAGTTCGACCAGGGATTATCGTAATCCGAGCGGACGTATATAATTGCTCTATTGTTCGTGAATTTGGCCTGGCAGATTGCAGGCTAGGCCTAGCCTTAGCAAAGAGTTTGTAATATCCTCCTTGGCCTGGCGTTAGCAGCTGCATTTTATTTGCGTGGTGCGCCCGATCTTGTCTACGAAATAAGGTCTCGATCTCTCTACAAGTTGTACAATTAATTGTCACGTACGTCACGTCATCGAGGACTATGCAGCCGATCGACGAGCGACGTCTTACCAGGCCAGACCAGTACCGTACGTCCACGACCACGTCAACAAAGGCTAGCTCAGACTCGGACAGGGACAGTCTCAGAGGAAGAATTATGTCGTCGTTTTTATCATCAGGTAATCCAGCATCTTTTATATAAATTCTAATGATAACTAACTGTTTTCATTTCTCTTTAAATCTTTCTTTATGATTGTTAGGCCTAACTGAGTCAATTCTTATGCCTTATGGCCAGGCATTAGAAAAAAAACACGATGTAACTTAGACTTTCTAAAGTTAGATCTAGATTTTCTAGACCCTTAGACTCTAAATAGATTTCTAAATCATGAAATAGCGTCATGCATTTTCGAAAAATAGGAAGGAGGATCGATCTTGGCCTTTTTTTTTTCTTTCTCAAGATGGCCACCCGTACATTCCCCTGGCTGTACATTATCCCTGTCCTGACGTCGCGTCCAGCCAGTCGGGCTATTTTTCCAGATTGCAGCCAGCATCTAGTCTAGAGTGGAGAAGTGTGACGTCATCAAAAATCTATTTTTAGAATTTCTCAATTTTTTCTTCACAATTATTCCGAAAGAACACCAAAAATAATGTCCAAATGTCGAAAACCAATTGAATATGTTAAGTATTGGCTGAGAAATGACCATCTGAATGATTATAGGTCTAGACTAGCTAGAGTCTATGTCCTATGTCAGTATGGGAGCTCGATCAGTGTGCTCTGGCTCCTAACCATTAGGAGCCAGAGCATAATAACACTGAGTTCTATGGGGAGTATATTTATTCAGATGGTCATATCTCAGCCGATATTTAACATATTCAATTGGTTTTCAACATTTGGACATTATTTTTGATGTTCTTTCGGAATATGAAGAAAAAATTGAGAAATTCTAAAAATAGATTTTTATGACGTCACAGCTTCGGTACTCTTTATCGGCTAGACTATAGGTCTAGCCTAGCTATGTTGTTGTTTTTTATTCAGAAAGAGTTCATTTTAATTAGAAGTAGACTCTAGGATAGGCCTAGATCTACTATCTAGATAGACTCTAGACAATGTTTTTCATGTTTTTACAGCAAAATAATGAACAACTAGACTAGACTATTTAGGATCTAACTGTTAGAAATGGTTTTAAAAAGTCAAAAAAAAAAAAAAAAAGGAGGCGGCCTAAAAAGAAGCGGGCGCTAAACATGTTTTTTTTTTTTATTAAAAATTTGTATCCTTTGAACTTCTCATTTTTCTCTCGATTTCTAAAATCTATCTTTTTGATCCATAATTTGATATTAACCTTGCATATTTGGCGAGATCTAGAGCCCAATGCTCTATCAATATCAGACTAGACCCTGCCTTCTTCTATAGGGGAAATCCACCCTGGCCCTAATATAGCTCTAGTGATAGTGAGTACTTTACTTTAGTACTAGTCCTAGAATCTAAATCAAGTTTGTTTAAAAAGAAACAGATCAGTGACAATTTTGAGAAGAATCTGATAGGAATGTAAATAAAATGAGTGCATTTTTTTTTTTTTACTAGTAGTAAGATTATTGTCTGGTACCCCCCCCCCTCTCTCTCTCTCTCTCTCTCTTTATGGTGTTCTTTACAAGCATGTGGAACCTGAATTGGTATTGACATTTGAAAAATCTGCCAAATTCACGAAAAAAACTTCCTTTTCTTGGTATAGGTGGCAACAATTTATCTGAGTAATGGCAATACTCAGTACATACATGTGCATGCAAAGTTCTTCCTTGTGTTTTTAATTAATTCTATCAATTAAAATAATTCTGTTACTTGTAAGGGGGACTTTTTATGGCTAAATTGCTCTTCTTTTAAAAGTATAACACACTGTATACAAAAATGTTTGGTCACAGGCTTTCTTCTCACACCCCATTCCCCCTGAAACATTAATGGGAAGAGATTAGGGCTGCATGCAGTACACCAATCCAATAAAGCCTTTAAGGCTCTCACAATTCAAAGCTTTCCCAAATTCTAAACTTCCTTTCTCTTTGAATACATGAACTTGGCATGTGAAGAAAGCTGAGGGATTATTTTAGTACACTTAGTAAAGAAAGAAAATGTTATTTGTCAATTTAGAGAAAATAGATTTAAAAGTTTGAAAAGTTAATCCAATTAGTGTTTAGAGTTATATGATTATGATATTATTTCAAGAGTTGTAATCGAGTACACACACACAGTCATGAACTCTGAATTTTGTATATCGTTTGGATAATTAAGGAAAAGCATGTTTTCTTTTTAAATTAAAATGAAGGTTGATGAAAGTTTAAGGCAGCCATAATGGAAGAACATTGCAGGTAGTTAGAGAATAACGAAAAGTCAATATGATTTGTAAACTGCACCAAAACAATTGAGATACATAGAAGTTCATGTACAAACTATGTGGCTTCATAAGGGATAAAGAGTAGATTAAAGCCATGGTCTAACTGGTACAAAAGACAACATCCAATGCAAAACCGTAACATTATTAGATCTATATGTGCAATATAAGTCATAACAACTTAATAGGGGCATTCACATGCTCCCAAAAGGCGAGATTCTGATCGTGATCAAAATGTCGCTTTTACTGCAATCATTCACATGTCTGAAAAAAATCCCAATAGCTATAGAGATCAGAGTCTGATTTGAATTTTTTCTTTCAACTTCTGTTATTTTTCGAAGGTATTTCCTTGATTTCTTGTGTCATCTTATGTGTATTTTTTTTCTCCCTTTGTTTACTCTTTGTATTCTCCTCTCTTTCCAAATGTATTTCTTTGTTTTTCATGTAATCTATCCTTGGGTCTTTTCTTATGTATCTAGATCCTCTGCTCTTTCCTTGTGTATTTCTTTGTTTCTCATTTTTCTCGCGTGGTACAATGTGGGATATAAAATTTCAATATTCAAATCTCATTATTCGTCACATGCACAATTAATGCTCGGCCCCTTTAGATTTTCTGAAAAATCACTCACTATTTTGGATTCACAAGTACATTTGATAAAAGTTAAATCCTGATCTTGATTCAAATATCAATATCAATATTTGAACCTCAGTAAATTGTGAGTGCCCCTGTAGTTTCATTTTTGTTTAGATCAAGATGTAACTGTCAGATGTAGATCTAGTTTTAGATGTAATGCAGACAGGCGCGCCGGAAGCAGTTTGGGATTGGGGGGGCAAACATTCCAGGGGGCTCACCTTCCAGGGGCAGTGACGTAATGAGAAAAAACGTTCGGAAGGGGGGGGGGGGGGCAGACAAAAAATCTGCATCATCACCAGTCTTACACGTTACATGCAGGTCCCGCGGAACGTTTTTCAAAGTGGAGTATTAACGATCAGGTAGAGCGTAAATTGGCGTGGGGTCCAGGGCATGAGCCTCGGCAGGGGGTCAAGGGGCTGAGCCCCCGGAAGCTCTGGGGTTTTAGGTATTTAATTAAGGTTAGATGAGCATCCAGGGGCCCTCTTTAAGGCCCTTGGTTGGGTCCAGGGGGCAGAGCCCCCGGAAGCTCAGGGGTTTTAGGTATTTAATTACGGTCAGATGAGCATCCAGGGGCCCGCCTTAGGGCCCTTGGTGGGGTCCAGGGGGCAGAGCCCCCGGAAGCTCAGAGGTTTTGGGTATTTAATTACGGTCAGATGAGCATCCGGGGGCCCTCTTTAAGGCCCTTGGTTGGGTCCAGGGGGCAGAGCCCCCGGATGCTCAGGGGTTTTAGGTATTTAATTACGGTCGGATGAGCATCCAGGGGCCCGTCTTAGGGCCCTTGGTGGGGTCCTCAGGGGCGGAGCCCCCGTAAGCTCTGGGGCTTTAGGCATTTAATAACGGTCAGATGAGCATCCAGGGGCCCGCCTTATAGGGCCCTTGGTGGGGTCCAGGGGGCAGAGCCCCCGGAAGCTCAGAGGTTTTGGGTATTTAATTACGGTCAGATGAGCATCCGGGGGCGCTCTTTAAGGCCCTTGGTTGGGTCCAGGGGGCAGAGCCCCCGGAAGCTCAGGGGTTTTAGGTGTTTAATTACGGTCAGATGAGCATCCAGGAGCCCGCCTTAGGGCCCTTGGTGGGGTTCTCGGGGGCGGAGCCCCCGTAAGCTCTGGGGCTTTAGGCATTTAATAACGGTCAGATGAGCATGTTTTATACCTTATTTGTGACATTGGTAGGTCCCTTTTTTTTTTTTCCGTCTTTTTTTCTTTTTCTCTTTAACATACTTTTTCAAAAAGTGAGGGGGGGGGGGGGGGCTCGAGCCCAGCCACTTTGCAGACCATTACATAAAGGCTTCTAAATAAGCGTATTTTTCGCCAGACTGTAATTCGGGAATTTCTTATTTTCTAACAAACGCATAAAAAGGTATGACTTCCAAAAATTGGAGAAAAAATACCGGAAAATCATGTCATAACAGCAACATTTGTAAATCACTGGTATCGAATAAGAAATACACCCCCATCAGTTCGCCAGCGTTCAGGGGCTCATGTCTTCTCACCCCTATAACAAAAAAAACAGACACGCTTTCCCATTCTCGCACAATATGTCCACGATATGCGCGTATCGCTATTATAAAGACCTCCATTGATAAATACCGTATTGGTGGCATGCGCAATGTTTATGAAATTTAATTCCTGTGAACTTTCCTTTTCTTTGAATGGAATTGTATATGTGATTTAATTCAGGTTTTTATTATTGTTATGTTCTTTTGGGTTAAAAATACAAACCAGGTTTACTCCTTTACTGCTTTTTTTTTTTTTTTGAGGGGGGGGGGGCGTTTTGGGGGGGCAAAAATGCGTTTTGCCCCCCCACTTTTTTGATTGGGGGGGCAGCTGCCCCCCCTGCCCCCCCACTTCCGGCGCCTATGAATGCAGATCTACATTGTATGTTGAAATAACAGCATCCAAGTATGTCCCTATAGATTAAATACATTTGATGCCAGAAAGAAGTTATAACATTAAAAAACAAAAGTTTAGAATATTAGACATATAGAAATATACATGTAGGTCTGACTAGACTTGGATCCAGGCGCAGATCCAGGATTTCTCAGGGGAGGGGGCCCAACTTTTTTTTTTTTTTGCTCCTGAAAATTTGAAAATCGCGCTGGCCGAAAAGTCGCTCAGTGGGGGGGGGGGGGGGGCCTGGATCCGCCACTGCTTGGATCTTACCAATAAATACTGCCAATTTCAAACTTCCTGTATCTATAGTCTAAACATTTATATATGAGTCATTCCATGAAGCTGGGGCAAAAATATGACAGTGTCCATGTAACGTAGGTATGAGATCTTCTACTATACACCTGGAAGATGAAATTATCTGTTGAAGACTTTTATGCAATAAATAATGCCCTGCCAGAATTGTTTCTGTTTTAGTTGCTTTTCTTCAAAATCTTTGCTTGATACACATTTCTCTTTTTACCAGTGTTACATGATGGACACATTCATATAACATTACATAAACTTTGGGTCTATAATATTGATTCACCATGAAGCTTGAGTACTTCTACTAAAGACAGTTGGCTATGCTTTTTATGCTTAACTCAATTTTGAGCAAACGTTATTGTTACAGTTGATAGGAGACATAGTTTCTGGTTTGTCACAAAAACTGCCCTAACTTTCTGGACGGACCCATATATGGAGAATCTTCCATTTGTATTCACAATTTTGTTTGACCTATACATAGCTTCCTTAGTTGGATTTGAACAGGGGTTATCAATCTCATTTTTGTCAATCCTCTTGTATGATCCAACTCAGATTTGTCTATGTAAAAAAAAGGGGAAAGTGCACTAGAATTCTATCATCGACTCAAAAAACAAAGGTTGAAAAAGTAAAACCCCCTAAACCATTATTCCACTTTGGATAGCAAAAGCAACTTGTTTCTCTTTTCTAATCAACAGTTGATACGTCTGAAGATGAATGCAGAATCCAGTTCTCGGATGTAGAAGGGCTTGATGGACATAAAGAGGGTTCTACAGAACTTTCAAGTAAGTTGTACGGTCATTTAGCAGCAGCAAATGGTTTATTGCCATTTAGTCCAGTGCCACTTGGTCCTTTACCTAGCTAACCTGTTAAATAGCATCCCCCCTTATTTCAAGTTTAGAAAATAAGACATACCGGTACATATTTTATATAGGTCTAACTTGACTTGGATCTTACTGATAAATACTACCAATTTCACACTTTCTGTATAAAATTTATATACATTTAGATGGAGAATCTACCATTAGTATCTACAATTTATTTTGGTCTATATATATCTAGTTGGATTGGAACAGGGGTAACAGGGTTTTAATATTTAGAGTGAAAATTAGGTAGTGGACATACATGTATGCCACAATGAAGGGTAAGTAAATATCACTTATGATAGGACTTCGCTTTATTTTTTATTTTTTTAATGGGAAATGTCTAACATCCAGTTAAAGTTAAATGAATCAGTATACCCGGTAGGCATTTTGCAGTAGGCACAAATGAACATAGAGCTGAGATCTTTCTCTTTATCAGAGAATACTACATCTAGGTTAAACTCGTAAATCATATTTTTAAAACCCTTGCTGCATGGTGATTATTTTGTTAGGGATTATTTTCTCCTTCACACTTGTAAAAATGTTTTGTCAACATTTTTTTAGCTTTCATACCTTGATCTAGCTTTAAAGAGAGAGAGAGAGCAAAAGTTATGTATAGACCAAGCAGTAGATTTCTAGACTAGATGATTCCCATTCCGTCTTTCTCCTCTCATATATTTTCAGCCAACTCTCAGTGTGCCTCTGTGGCCATACAAAAAAAGAAAGAGGAAAGTCAATGTTATTGTCATTAAGGTTTTAATTTAATTGTAGCAATGCTGACTGACTGATTAAAAGGCTTTCTCAAATATACTTTTCTGCAGTTTTGGCATTTCCTAGATGAAAATAAAGCGAACATTTATTTCAATCTCATTTTTGTCAATCCTCTTGTATGATCCAACTTGGATTTTTCTATGTGAAAAACAGAAAATTGCACCAGAATCGTATCATCCACTCCCAAAAAAAAAGGTTGAAAAAGTAAAACCCCCTAAACCATTAATTATTCCACTTTGGATAACAAATGCAACTTATTTTTCTTTTCTAATCAACAGTTGATACGTCTGAAGATGAATGCAGAATCCAGTTCTCGGATGTAGAAGGGCTTGATGGACCTAAAGAGGGTTCTACAGAACTTTCAAGTAAGTTGTACGGTCATTTAGCAGCAGCAAATGGTTTATTGCCATTTAGTCCAGTGCCACTTGGTCCTTTACCTAGCTAACCTGTTAAATAGCATCCCCCCTTATTTCAAGTTTAGAAAATAAGACATACCGGTACATATTTTATATAGGTCTAACTTGACTTGGATCTTACTGATAAATACTACCAATTTCACACTTTCTGTATAAAATTTATATACATTTAGATGGAGAATCTACCATTAGTATCTACAATTTATTTTGGTCTATATATATCTAGTTGGATTGGAACAGGTTTTTTTGTGTGGATATTTAGAGTGAAAAAATAGGTATTGGACATATGACACAATGATGGGTAATTAGATGTCACTTTTTATAGGACTTGTCATTATGGATTTAATGTAATTGTAACAATGCTGCTTGACTGATTCAAAGGCTTTCTCAAATATACTCTTCTACAGTTTTGGCTTTTCCTAGATGAAAATAAAGTGTACATGTATTTCAATCTCATTTTTGTCAATCCTCTTGTATGATCCAACTTGGATTTTTCTATGTGAAAAACAGAAAATTGCACCAGATTCCTATCATCCACTCCAATAAAAAAAAGGTTGAAAAAGTAAAACCCCCTAAACCATTATTCCACTTTGGATAGCAAATGAAACTTATTTTTCTTTTCTAATCAACAGTTGATACGTCTGAAGATGAATGCAGAATCCAGTTCTCGGATGTAGAAGGGCTTGATGGACATGAGGAGGGTACTACAGAACTTTCAAGTAAGTTATACGGTCAAATTAGCAGCAACAAATGGTTTATTGCCATTTAGTCCGGTGCCACTTGGTCCTTTACTAAGCCTGTAAAATAGAATTTATGTTAAATAAACCATCAAACCAAATACTTGAATCTACCATAAACCCAGTTGTCCAAACTCCAAATTCTGCAGCACGCAACGGTACCCTGTTTTAGAAACACACTCCTTTCACCCCTACTCTGAAATCACTTCACTGAATGCCAGTCAGAGATCGCCTTATTTAATAATTTTTGGTTCCGTTTTCCATTGTGTCAAGGGTTCTGCTCCGTATTACAATGTAAGTCTAGTTCACAAATACACTCCTGTCAGATCTTTACATTCATCTAACTCTGATTCTCTTGTTGTTCCAAAATCTACAAAAACATGGGGGGGGGGGGGGACGATGAGCTTTTGCCCACGGTGGTCCTGCTCCAATTAGAAATTGCAGTTCTTCAGATTTATTCAAAAGCAATCAAAAACTTACTTGTTTAATGCGCCTTCCCATTGATTATTGAATTCTTCTTTTGTATTTCTACTCTTTATTTTTCTCACTTCTTTATCTTACTCTGCATCTTCAACACTCTACAGACTGGGATTGGGATATTACAAATCATAAGAATTATTATTATATCACTTCATGCACACCTGGTTTGTCCACTAGCTAGAATACTGCATCTTGTCCAATTATCATTCAGCCTGTTAATAAGTAGGGCTAATTAATATAGCCACTTTGTATCCAAATTTGGTCTATTACCACTCCTTGCCATAATACAAATGGTTTACACCCAGTTAATTAGTCTAATACCCATTTATGGGTAGTTTTGCAAGAATCACTTCAGGAAATTTGCTGTCAGACTGGCAAAAATGACCAGAACTATATTTCAAGATTCAAATCTCCTCTGATAGTTGCCAATGTGACTATCTTGATTATTGGAACTTCTGACCATTCTCTGAGGGCTCATGAGACTGACAATTATTATGTCTGATATGCTAATCAACATGAGTGTAGGTTAAGTAGTACACCTAGTTTATTGATTGACGCAGAGCCATATGAAAATAGTTATAAGAAATTATGAGTGAGTAGACTTCAACTTTGTCTTTCTGTAAACATTGGTTAATTTTTAATGGAATATGGATGGAGTGATGATTGGTGAGAGGTGATGCCATCCTTCAATAAGGGATACTTTTTCATTGATTTTGATTAGGCCTATACATGTACATGTATGTTTATTCTGTATTATTATTATTCTGTTATTTCACACGCAGGTGCAGATATGTCTGAAGAGGAATGCAGAATCCAGTTTTCAGATGTTGAAGGGCTTGATGGACGTAAGGAGGGTACTAAAATACTATCAAGTAAGTTGTATGGTCAAGTTCCTGCTCGGACCTGCTCATACCATTACTGTGTCCAATCCAGTCTATAGCATTAATGAATTGGCATGGATGGTCATCTTATACTTTTACATCCATCTGAAATTTAAAGTCTGCCTCAAAAATGTGGAATTTCCATGGTGCCATTTTTTCAAAGCATGCAGGGCTTAACCCTATGTTAAAGAGGGGGGGGGGGCTCAATTTGACCCCCCCCCCTGTAGTAATTTAGTGACTACTCCGGAACCGCATAAAAAGAGATAAAACATTGGTTGTTTTGGTCTTGTTTAAAGTTTAGGTGTTTGTTTTGGTGTCAAAATAGTTGAATTGTAGTTAGAAATGAAATAAAACAACAAAAACAATAAAATACATAAGTTAAAGAAACAATGAAATAACATAAGAAATTATCAAAGCAAAAGATAACATAAGGAATAACCTGGCTCTTCCCATTTTTTGGGTCATATTATTATTCCAAATGGTCTATCAAATATATGTAGTGAAAAAGAATGCTTTAATATGAATAATATATTATTCATAGGTAAAAATGTGAATTTGTATGACCTTATTTGCATAAATTACCATAAATATGCAAATGAGTGAATTTTTCAAACAATTGAAATTACCATAGTATTCTATACACTTCACTCGACATGCATGCAAATTTCTGTGGCCAAGATCTTAGGGGGGCCGGGGTCAAAATTGACCCCCCCCCCCCCCCTCAGTAAAAACCTGGTCTGAAATAGGGATAAAGGTAATACAAAGTTTCAGGAAATTTTGAAAATTGGGTGGATAGTGATTCTTGACAATTTTGATATATTTGGATGAATTTCAAATAGCGCCTACGGCCGTGTAATGGTAGCTGCGACCATGGAAATCTCAGAATATGTAGTTGTGTTTTAATTAGTATTGTAAGTATCTTGTTATTTGTCTAAGAAATCTGACGAAAATATTTTGAGGGCTTATATTACCAGAACTCTACATTATCTTTATAGGTACTACATGTATGTCCCATTTGCAGGCCCAAAAAATGAAAAGGTTAAATTTGAACGGCATGTGAAAGACAATTCTAATTTAGAACAACCCTCAAACGAAAGGGCTTAAAAATGGCTTTTAGTGGGAAAATAATGAACATTAGCTGTCAAAACGACTTTAGTGATTGCAATCACTTAAGTAATACTGGTAGACTGATTTTCAGACCCTTTTACTGAATGGTCGTACGTTTTGTGCTGCACAAAGATTCAATGGGTGGTATTCTCATAAGTTAAGCCGGGACTAAAAAAACAAGAATTTTAGTTTACACTTCTATGGAATGCTAGGTTTCATCTTCCTCCTTCAATATTCATGACAAAGATAATCTGCCAAAGACTTTGTTGAAATTCAGTTCATTACTCATATGGGGCCTGTCACCACGAAATGAGTCCAGTTGGTCAAAATTTGTATTCCTGTTTTTAAGTATTATATGAATCTACATTAAGTAAGCTTTAAATTAAGGGGTCACACATTAAAATTGATAAATTATATCCAGAAATATGAACAAAAACCTAATTGGACTTTATAAACAATGGGATTACCCAGTTTTGAGATAATTAGGTGTAAAGTTAATGATGCGTAACATAGCCTATATTATTTGCCAAAAAATGTTAGAAGGAGATATTTTCGTGACCTAAGCTCTGGGGACATAAACTACAAGACATTAATAAGTCGATTTTTGGAAAAATCTTAAATGTGGTAGGTGGGTCAATTTTCAGTACACATCGCTATTACTACGATTGAGCCTAATGCGACACTGGACTCATTTCGTGGTGACTGGCCCCATATTATCTTTTTCTTCCCATTTCATTGCAAAATTAATTTTTTGGACACTTCATTGAATGATTAATATAATCTGTACAGGGTAAATGAGTTGGCAACTGGCACTACATAAAAGTGTGGACTAACTTAGCACGCGCTAACTTATTACGCGCTACCGGAACACCACCCAATCAGTTTAATTTTGGTGCATGAATTTTAGAAAATTCACTTACTGTACCAGAAGCACGTATTTAGCAGCTATGCAGTTGTTGCTGTTTTACACAAAGTTGTGATTTATTCCTCTGTCTCTATTTAGTGGCCTGCATACATTTCTCTGATGTAGAAGGACTTCATGGAAATCAAAGTGGAGCCAAAGGTATGTTTGTTACTTTTATGAAGCAAATTGTCATGAATCAGGAAAAATGCTGCTGTTCAGCTGTCCATGGTCAAATTTTACTGATTAAGATGTCAAATTTAAGAAAACATAATATACTACAATGTGAGTATCTGTGATTAAATCTAGACATACTGATTGCAACAATATTTTTGAGTCGAATCTGGGTTCCCTTTTTATTAACTCTACCCCCCCCCCCCCCCCCCCCCCACTCAAAATTGCTGTCGGCAGAAAAAAACAGAGAGGAAGAGGAAAGAGAGAAGGAGAAAAGAGAAAATAAAACAAAAAGAAGTTAAGGATGGGAAAAGGGAGAGACATGAAAAAACGGAAAACTTGCCAATTTTTGGAAAGTGAATATTCGGGCAAAAGGCCATCAATGATGGGCGAACTATCTTTCATCACGTGATTACTTTTGACCAATCGTAGTGCAAGACTCTTTGTATGTGGAATATAATGTAAAATATTCAGGCTATCAATTAATAAGTCCTTATATTATCCCACAGAAATGTGGGTCAGCTACTTGAATTAATAAATGTGCTCATATACAGGAGGGCGAAAGTTTTAATCAAGCAGCCTTCACATTCATTGAACCTCATTTAATGTTCAACTGTTTTCCTATTTTGTTGTTTTGCCTGTCTATAGTGCCTCTTTCAGACAGTGAAGATGCAGAGGCGTTACATTTGGGAAGAACTAGGAGCAGTGATGACCATGAAGCTATGGAAGTAGAGAATGAAGGTATAAATCAATGCAAAAAGTCTACAATAACAAAACCAAGATTGCCTAACCCTCCCCTTTGAATAATTTTCATTGAGGACACATTTCTTGGAAGAGGATATGTCTAGTGTAGTGAAAATGTATTTGGAAAAAAATATTGTTATCACAATTCATTACATGCATGTAATCTAGATCAATTTGTGGATGCTATTACACAAATATTTTGAAATGAAAAATGAGAAAGCGAAGAGGTGGGGGTGAAGGGCAATTAGGATATGAGACCAAGTATTACCTAATTGTTTCATTGATTTTTTCATTCATTCACTTCACTATCAGCAAATGTGTCAGCTATGTTATGGGTATCTGGTTATAATAGATGAAGAGAAATCTTGGAACCAGAACAATAATTTATCTTGATTAATGATCTGCTATATGTACATTGCTTTTTTTGGTCTCTGTCTAGTGCCTCTTGCAGACAGTGAAGATGCAGAGGGGTTATATTGGGGAGGAGCTAGCAGCGATGATCAACATGATGACGCTATGGAAGTTGAGAATGAAGGTATGTGTAAAGCAAAATCTGAAACAACAAAATGTAGATTGCCTAAATATTCCCCTTTTCAGTGTCAATTTATTTCTATTGTTCTTAGAAGAGGGTGTTTGTGTCTCGCAGGAATGAAATTGTGTTCACTATTTGACATTTTCTGGAGTCAACCCTAAATATTACTGATATGTGAAATGCTAACTTGAGTTCTGGTCATGGGGTTGAATTGCCTCAGAAACTGTTAAATATTGTTCTGAATAGGTAAATTTGTTGCTAACAGGTACTCATGGGATGGATCATCTCTAATATTTGATTATACCCCTGTTTGGATATTTATCATTTCAGTCATAATACAAAGTTTTGGGAAATTTTGAAAATTGGGTGGATAGTGAATCTTTACAATTTTGATATATTTGGATGCCCCTGTGGATGTACATGTATTATAAGCACTAAAAAAATATAACTCCAAAAACACTTCTGTTTTCGAGAAAAATTAAATATAAAAATTTACCGGTGCTCCCGGTAAATTTTGATAAATTCCAAATAGCGCCTACACGGCTGTGCAATGGTAGGTGCGACCATGAAAATCTCAGAATATGTAGTTGTGATATTTAATTTCCAAACGGGAATAGCTAATCGGTCAATTTTAGTCAAGAACATTGTTTCATAGCTAAATTAATATCTTGACCTTGAGAGGGAGCTATACAACATAAAGAGTTTATTATTTATAATTTCATAAATTTAAACTCGATTTCTACCGCGACAAAGATCAATGAATATTGTAGGAACGCATATGCTTCCAAGATGTTAATTTGAACCAAATTCATATTTCCTCCAGGTGATCTTGATGATCTTGATGATGATACAGGGATGACATTCTCAGAAGAGAGCATAGCTGAATTGAAACGTATTAAGGCGGATGTCCAAGATGAAGGTATGCTTTTTTTCGAGTTCGAGTTGTGATATGTATGATTATTATTAATTTAAGGCCTCATGAACTGTGCAATTAAATACGCATATTTTGCCTACTTTTGGTGGCAGTGGGTAATGTTTTCCGATGTACTCTTTCTTCCGGGAAAACCTAATTATCTCATTGGCACTGTATGCAGCGACCACAACAAATATTTCCTGATATTGTGTCTCGCATAATCCCAGCGTGCATATAGTAGCACAAAGGCCATTAAAAATGGATATGCACGATAACAGTACATGCATGTCATAATTGATCACTTCAGAATGCTTGTGCCAATGTATGTAGTAGGCATGACAAAAGGGCCCCATGTAATTATACTTACTACTTGCTTACTACAAAATTATAAGTTCACAATATCGATAAGATTTCTTACAAAATTATGGGTGAGGGTCTGTTTAATCAGATGAAACTATGAGTATTGACAATATTTTATGCTTGAGTGAGTACTGGCTACTTTTGGTAAACTCAGAAAAATTGGTTTGGGCAAGATGCCTCAGTTGTGACTTTGATCAAAGTGCATAGCAGGCCTTAAAGGGCAAGTCCACTCCAAAAATAACTCATTTTCAATAGACGCAGAAAAATCAGACAAACCGATCAGAAAAAGTTTGAGCAAAATCGGATAACTAATACGAAAGTTATGAATTTTTAATGACATGAAAAACTTTGAAAATCACAAGACAAATTGTCAACTACTCACTCATTAGTCTGTGACGTCATTGCCTCACTATCCACTAATTGTTTTCTTTATATTGAAAGTACAAATTTCCCATTTTCCCCCTAAGAATCTTATTTCTTCACACCAGCATCCAAGTTAGATTGATAGTAATATGTTTTTTTGTGGATGCACAAATAGAGAGTAATTTTTTACGTTATATCATGAAAAATGTGAATTTCATTGCTCCATACTTTTTCATACTTTTTCAAAAATTCATAACTTCCTTGTCATATGGTTATTATCTGATTTTACTCAAATCTGTTTTTACTCTGTTTCTCTTGTTTTTCTGCATCTATATTAAAAGCAAATTATTTTTGGAGTGGGCTTGGACTACTGCAATTTTAGCAAAAGTTAGAGAATTTCACTATAAATTACTCTATGGAGCAATATATAAAAACAAACGTCTCTTTACATTTGGTTATGTTGATAACAATTATAGTTCCTTCTGTAAGAAAAATTTAAATTCTATGAATACTTAATTTGGGATTGTGATCATGTCAAAGCTTTATGGCAGAGGGTGATTGAAAAGTCTAATTTGGTAAAGCTTCAAATGCAGAGTGGAAGGATATATATGTGGGGATTTACTGGAAAGAACCTTGAAATCAGAATTTGTTATACTTTTTTTAGATAAAATACATTATTTTTAGGCCATGGTCAGAGAGTGAAAAGAAGAAAAGGCATCGCTATGAAAAGGAACAAGTCAGACAAGCATTTGTTAAAATGGGAGAGTGTCAAATTCCGTTTAATGCATAATTTCATGACTGTGCTCATGTTGGTGAGCTGAGTTATTTATTTATTTCTTTTTTCTTCTAACATACTTGATCACCTGAAATATAAAGGATTGAAAATATATCATCATTTTTAGCATTCAGTTAGAATTTCCCTACCTAATTTCTTAGCTGCATAAAGATGAAAATCATTATGATTTTGATGTTCATTTTCAGGTATCATGAAGATTCTTGGCACACGCTGCTGTTTGTCAGATTGCACATCAACAGTTTCTCGTAAGGAGGCATTGGAGGCAAGGACACAATTTCAAAGCAAAACCTTGTATGAACAGAGATGCTGGATTCTGCAGTACCTCAACACACATTCTAAATGTGTTGGAGAACAGAAGCATTTTTCCTTTTCAGTGGGCACAGCATGGGTGTGCATGGAAGCATGGCGCCTGGTTCATGGAGTAGGGAGAAAACGCCTCTGGGAGATGCGTCGTCTTTGCCAACGTGAGTTTTACCACATATATTTTTAAAGGGTTAGCCAAAAATAAATTGATTCTGTTAAAATCAGAAACAAAATTAAGGGATAGATCATATTGGGTTGAAGGAAGATACGTCAATTTTTAACCTTTGAAAGATATTACTTATAACAAATGAGCAACAAAAGACATTGCTTCACAGGTTTATATTGTTTTTTTTGCCATATGATAGGTATTTCCCCCAAATGTTTAATAATAATACATGAGATTTATATAGCGCCATTATCCATTTTAATTAAATGCTCAAAGCGCTTCAAAATATTAGGAACACATTACATCATGACAAATAATCGTGTACATTTACATAAGAAAGAAAATGCAAAAATGAAAGAATGAATGAATGTCTGTCTTCAAAATGCAAAATTAAACAAATGGGATTTAAGGTTGCTCTTAATATGTTGCCCTTTATATGTTGGTTTGCACGCTATTTTAGATGGAGCCAAGGTACCTCTGCCCCCGAACAGCCACCAGAAGGGTAGGAGAAAGTCATCAGTCCATTCAGCATTGGCTTGGCTGAAAGACTTTGCTGCAAAATGTGGAGACAGGATGCCTGACTCTCCCAAAATACACCTGCCTTCTTGTCACAGCAGAATTTCAGTTTATGAAATGATGAAAGCAGAACTGAGTGACTTCAATGTCAACATTTGCAGCCAGACGCACTTTCTGAAATTGTGGAGGGAAGAGCTTCCTCATCTTGTCATACCAAGTGTAAGTTATCCTTGATTTACATGTTATTTATCTTCTTTATAAACTCCCAAGGTGGGGGGGGGGGGGGGGGTGTTTAATTTGGGCTCATAGAAAATTACAGAAAATTACAATTTGTTAGGTTTCCTTTCCTCTGATCAGACTTTTCGCAAACTTTCAATGATCAGCTCTTCTCATTCTTCAGCTTTAAATAAAATTAATTTTATACCAGAATGGACTTCCCTTTGATACTGCTCATCAAGATTCTTTTTGAAGAAAAAAAACTGGGTGCTTATACATGTCTATGTACTTGTATTAGAGTGTACCATAGTAGCAGGCCTTAAAGGGCAAGTCCACTCCAAAAATAACTTATTTTCAATAGACGCAGAAAAATCAGACAAAACCGATCAGAAAAAGTTTGACTTGCAAATGTAGAAAATAACCTGCAAGTGCATTTTAAACTTCCACAAGTGAGAATGGTGCATGATGTGAAAATAGGATGCATAGATGTTTTCCAAATCCTGTTTATAAAGATGATGCTAGTTAGGGGGTTCAGTTTAAGGCAACTTTAAAGGATACCAATTACCTAACAACAATATTTATGTGCAGCTAGTATGTGTAAAGTCAACCATGTAAAATTTTACCAGGTATTGTATTGGTTACTGTTTAAAAAGTATGAAGGGAGAAAATAATAACACGACAACCCGCGCTCTGAACTCAAGTTGCTCTTGGCTTGCTTGTGTGAACCCGTACAGAGCAAAATATTTGTTGTGATTACATATATGGCCCCCTCTAACATTCTTTTGACCAATTAATTCGTTGACAGCATTAGTGATCAAACCCAACCAATGAAAGGCTTCATATTATGACATGAGTTATATATTTTTTTTTGTAGATAGTGCTTTGACAGTTTACATGTGTGCATTTGTATACACAAATAAAACATCATTACATGTGTAGCAAATTCACTACATGGATAAAAGGAAGAAAATCCCTTTTTTCAGCATTAATGAATTCTATTTTTTACTTTTCAAACCAGTTAATGAGCCAAGAAAAAAGAAGTTATATTGCAGTAAAAACCAAAAAGTTGTCAACTTTCTCAAGTTTTGAAAAAGAACCATTTGTTCTTTATTTTTTATAGATTAATAGGTTTGCAAAGTGTGACATGTGCACTTCCATCAAGTCCAAGCTGCAAAACTGTTCAGATTCCAAACAACGTAGCCATCTGTGTAAAGCCCGTGAACAACATCTCCAACAGCAGAGGTAACATTGAATGCTCTAGATTTATGCATGTATAAAGGAGAACGTTGAGTACTGGTCATGTGCTTATATTTTGAAGGTACATGTGAAATTGATGGGTACAATTTAAATCACACTAAGATTATTTTATTTAAAAAAACATGAGGACATGCAGTATGTAAATTTCTAATGGAGTTTCAGGTGTTACATATTGTTATTGCGTTTGGTAATAACTTATGATTTTTTATTCATTTCTATTTCATATCATTCTGTTATGAACACTGCAAAGGAGAGTATTGTATATACAATAACAATTATTACCATGATAACTATCTGTCAGGTATATATTTATGATCATTTTGATTGTGTAGCTGGTAGCCTGGATAAAAACTTTCCACATTGTGTTAGAATATAAAATGGGAATAGGATATGAAGTCCGGCCGGCCATTTTAGTAGAATACAAATCAAAGTGAACATACTTTCAATTCTGATATTCAAAATAATGGAAGTACATGTACATCAAACCCATTTTGAATATATTAGACAGTAGAAACTATTTATAAAAAGCTCTGATGTAACAAGATATGATAACGATGTGATTTCCATGGTCCAAATGATCTCATTATAACTAGTAATACCATCTATAAATGATATTGTGGACCTACATGTAGCTGCATGTGCCTTCCGTTCTTGATCAACAGCTAGTATATACTAGGCCCTAGTATATACCTACCCTCACAATTAACATATCATGTAGCATACACAAGGAGTAAGGGATGCTCTTGATAGCTCTTTCTGAATTTCTTGAACCGGCCTTCCAAAGCAATGAAAATTCTATCAACATGCAAGTGAACCATTTTTGTAATAATATCTCTGTTCCTTTTTGTTTCTTTTCTTAAAGAGCTGAAAGGGAAAAATACTACAAGCATCAAAAAAAGGCCAAGGCTTATCCTGGAAAGTACTTGTCAGTGATCATAGATGGGATGGACCAGAAGTCTACATCAGTACCACACTTTGTGCAGGAGGCAAAGTCAACGAATGGGGCGTGGAAGTTACCAACGCATGTCACCGGGGGTATAGTCCATGGTCGTGGTCAACACGCTTTCATTGATTTGAACGAATTTCCACACGATCCCAACCTCACCATCACAGTCCTCCTGCGGATACTACAAAAATATGCCTCCAACTTGCCCAAGGTCCTGTACCTCCAGCTAGATAATTGCGGCCGTGAAAACAAAAACAAATACGTTTTTGCCTTCCTGAGCCTTCTTGTAGAGCTCGAAGTCTTCAAAAAGGTAAACAGCAGCAATATCAAAGTAATACCAATCATTCATTGATAGCTTGATAGGGTGGGTGGTGATTGGGGTTACCTCAGTTGTCCTCTATCTTACATTAGGGACTTTTAGATTCGCACGAAGACAATAGGTCTATGCTACGATCGACGTCCTGTTAAGCACTGCCGTGAATGGAAGTACCACGTATCAGTCCACGCAAATCTAAAAGTCCCTAGTATGCGTAGAGGACAACTGAGGTTACCGCCCCCCCCCCCCTCCCCCTCCAAAAAAAAAATAAAATATATATTTTCTCATCAGCATCTAGGCCGTGCTTGTTCTGAACAAACATTGAGGCAGATCAAGCAGATTCAACACTGTTTACCTTTTAAGGCCAATGAATGTTGTTGTTACACCTTCTCTAAAAAGCTTTTTTGGAAAGCCAATAAAAAACAGTTTATGTCATCTGGCTCTATCAACAGATACAAAAAAATTCACTATACTGTGAGCTAATTAACACTTACTCTGAAGAGAGAGGACAAAATGCCATTTTCTGAGATAAGCATTAATATTGGGTAATTTATGTTTGTAAGTTTTGATTTCCAATACTGTCCCTTGCACAAGCATGCACTCACTGAGCCATTGGAAAATGTGGAAAAATTTGGTTAAAAAAAAAAAAAAACACCTAATGACATACCTATTTTCTTTTTGCAAACAGGTGAAGGTGAGTTTCCTAATGGTGGGTCATACCCATGAGGATATTGATCAGTTTTTTTCACGTGTATCAACAAGGCTTAAGAAAACCAAGGTCCCAACTCTGGATGCACTGCTCGACACAATCCCCAAATCCTTCAACAAGGGAGTGACAACAGCAGAGAGGTTGCAGCCAATATACAGCAGCAAGGAGTGGCTTGGTCCATGCCTTGAGGACATCAGCCAGCATAGCAGACCTCATGTCTTCCGGATCACAAAGGGTCCAGATGGTCGTGCACTCATATCAACAAAGATGTGGTCATCCTCCCCTGAATGGATTTCTCCATGCGGTTCCC
Organism: Strongylocentrotus droebachiensis; assembly: GCA_035222895.1. Classification (NCBI taxonomy): domain Eukaryota; kingdom Metazoa; phylum Echinodermata; class Echinoidea; order Camarodonta; family Strongylocentrotidae; genus Strongylocentrotus; species Strongylocentrotus droebachiensis. The sequence goes on from JAVYIG010002182.1 coordinate 78,785, forward strand.
CTCATCTCCTGACTCACCACCCAGATGGAATACCAGCCATCATCACGCCAAACTTCGACAAGGTGGATCTTCCTCGTCTTGGCAAACAAATTATGAAGATGAAGCCATTCTTGACAGCTGAGGCAATGGAAACTTGGAGGTCAACACTCGACCAGCTTCATTTAGAAGACAGAGGTACTTGAAAGATTAATTTTGAATTTACATGTATTGATTTAAGGATTTTCACTTTCACTGGCCCAAAATATTGGAATGCCCTTCCTGGCACATTACAAGAAAAGCCCTCATTAAGTGGTTTCAAAAATGCCCTCAAGCACTTTTTGTTGCAAACGAATCAGTATAAGTAGTTCCCCTCTCCCTCTCTATCTCCCTTCACCCCTCTCTCTGTCTTCTATTTATCTTCCTGCATGTCTTCCCCCTTTTCTGTTTTTTTCTCTCTCATTCTTATATTCTTTATTTATCATCATCATCTTGTCATTCTGCTAATGTTTCTGATTTGTTTTTGTCTCGTTTAATTGTTTGTTTTTCTATTGTCTGTCATGTTTTTCTGATTCCGTAATTTTTTTTCAAAATTAAGTTATAAATGTATAAAGTATAATTATTATTGTGCGAACCTACATCTAACAAGCTTTGCTTTCAAGTAGGTTCGTTTTTTTCACACCACAGTATGATATAATATCCCTACACGCACTTCCAAAGAGGTTTATTACATTTTACCCTAGATCTATGTCCAATATCTATATCTATATCTCTAGCCGCTGTTATCAGCGCATGGTACATTTCAAGGAATGAAACCGCCAATGCAATACCTGGGTCAATAAAGACAACTGTAGATTGAAGGCCTTGTCAAAGGACCTATGCACCAAGCAGAGACCCTCATCCTCCTTATTGCGTGTATAGTGTTTTGACACATTTTTCTTTCAATTTAAATTCCTTGCCCTGAAAATGGCAATTGTTATAAAATTGTGAAAGTACTGACCTTTTGAATGAAAAATGTTATTAAAGATAAATAAAATTATGAAAATGTAGAGGTAATGAAATTCTCTTTTTTATTAGTAATTTTCCTCCGATACTTAAAAGTAATAATTTGAATTCAGTTTTACTGACACGTTCACTTGTATCTTTACTAAGTTTTTCAATTGCAGCAGATGGTGGTGATGTTATCTTGTCAACTTACTATAAACTGAATGTTACAGTAATTCAGTGTAAATATTGTAAATCTAGATGATTTTATTTTTAAAGTTGATATTAAAGAGACAAAATGGTTTATATATTTTGTTTGTATTTTTGTTGTTGTATGAAGGTGAAGCAGAATTCTACTGTCACTGGCCATTGATGGATCTTCTGCTCACCGAAGAACATGAGAATGAGCTCTGCCTACAACTCTCTGGGTCTTCAAGCACATATCAATCAGAGGTAGAAGAGGAAGTTCCATGTCAAGTGAGTTTAAAGCAGATATCTTTTTATGTCTCCACCGTTCCATTTGTTTCTATTTTCATAATAGCATTATATTTTACATTGTCCTGATAGTGTAAGACCATTCACCATGAATTTATTGCATGGAGTGATGATATACAATGCTGAGGTTTTTGTTAAGGGTAATTTAGCAAATCCTATCATCAATATGTTGACCAATCTCCCCATGTAATATGCCTTGTGAAATTGAAAAATAGTAGTGTTATAAAAAAGGACTGTTACAAAGTAGTCGTGGCAGACATTGTTTATAAATGAATTGAAATTTACTTATTCTTAATGATCCTCCCCCACAATAGTACTATCTCAGATCTGCTGATAAAAATATGTCCATGAGGAGTGAATAGATAGAACATCATTAACATACCGTAAGGTAATTAAAAGTGGTGAATTGTCATTAATAATCTAATAATGTAATGCTGCCAAGACTTAGATGTTATTTGGACTGTGTGCAATTTTGAATAAAAAAGAAATTTGTTAATAATTTCTTATGATACCCTTTGCCTCTCAATTATTCCAGGTCTACATCGGCCAAAAAAAGAAAAAAACAAAATCCGCTCTGACATCAGAGGGAAACATGAGGGCGTTCTATCTGGACCAATACCACCAAGAATGGCCCCAGATTGGCAGAGTAGTAGACACCATACCAGGAGAGCTACATGTACATTGGTACACTGGTACTGCGACATCACAGTGGGACCCACTCACAATTTCAACATCAGGAGAGCAACAAGCGTGGTTAGAGTGGGTCCAGGAGTCTGCTGTCATCACTGCCCCATTTGAACTTACAAGAACATCTAAACTATCAGGTGAAATGCAAGCAGAGCTCAAGGAATTAAGGAATAAATACATAGTTTGATTTAAGGATAACGGACAGTGTTTGTCAGGGGCATGGATTCTTAAGATATAAACAAAATGTTAATTTGCAAAATGCGATATGTCCACAGAGGTGGTTCAGTAAAACGCTGTTTATTCTCCAAATGTTTACAACAGTTTTAATTCATTTTTATTTCGGACCTTGTTAGGAATCAGTATAGAGTGTAGCGATTCGAACGCGTCAAATTCATTTATTAAAAAAAAAATTCAACATTAAGAAGATATATGAATACATAGATTTCTGATCACCTACCGAACTACCATTCGTCAAAAATGTACGAACGTATGACTTCGAGTTCTGTTTTCTAGGCGCGAATAATGGCGCTATTTTAACCCCATTTCATTTTATTAGATTAGTATTTATCGATTACAAAGATTGACCATGGACAGTGATACGTTTGAAATTGAAAAAATGTAGTGTTCGTTTCAAGAAATTATACCAGTTGAAGAATAGTATGCACCCGCCCATACAAATTTGGGTTACAAAATTACACAACTTCGCTGATGAGGAGGACAATTTTGCATGCGTTTTAGACCATTTTGTGCCAGTTTACCCAACTTTGAGTATCAATTTCCGGTGAAAACATGATTTTCATGTGAATTTTGGAAGCATGCAGACTTCAATAATTTTCTGTTGTGGGGAACCTCAAATTATAACTGATTTGGCAATTTCAGATATTGCTGAACACATATCAACATCAAAACATATTTTCTTTTTTCGAACGGGTCAGGTTCACGGAAAGAAAATCTAGTTACAAAACTAGGAACAAAAACTTTTCAAAATTAGACTCAGTGCTGTACAAGCGTAAATTTCGCGGAAATGTATTAACATTTCATCATATGAAAGGAAATTTTTCTGGAGATCAACTTATGCAAACATGGCTGTTCAAAAACTGCATGCGCGAGAAATTTGAGTCTACGTCATTCCTTGCAATATTCTCTCACGATATCGTAGCTTCTCATTTGAGGATATTATTCTTCTTGCTGTTTTGAGGCGCATGATAATTACTTACGCACGATATGCTCATTAGCGACGTGCAGCGGTCTGACTGTATATCTCAACTGTTACAGCTGTGAATTTCAATCATGGTACTACTAGGCATCACCATAGTGAGTAGGTTTAGTAGGTCAAAGGTCATATAAGTCAATATGCATGAAATTAAACATTTGTTAGGCTTGGTATCACCATATCTCAACTATTTTGTTTGCATGACTAATAAGAGGATAATAAAGTGATCAGACCTTTCGGCTTGTTGGTCAAAGGTAAATAAAATTAAATTCAAATTTTAATTGTAGGCTTTAATTCTGGTTATCACATTATTTCAAGAACAGCTTGAGCCATGAAATTAACTGAATTTAGGCAGAGGCATGTAGCAGACGCAGAACAGTTGCATTATCTTGTCGATATATAAAGTTGAAAATATTGGAGATTAGGTTATTGCATCTTGCGATGAAATTCTTCATTTATTAAAATGTTATTGATTCAGCTTCAAACTATGTGAAGCTTTTGTTTTGCATGCTTCTCTTGTGTGACTTCCATTGCCATGTACCCACCCTGCTTGAATCCACATCATTCACGGTATGTGGTGTGTAATTCTATTCATTCGCAGTACTTAATGAATTCAAACTTTTTTGGTGTATGGATATTTAAAAATAGGAAAGAATTAAGACAATATTGTACAAAGAGTACTAGGATGCAGGAAGCTTTCAAATGGTATTTTCATCAACTTTATTTGGACAACCATATATTTCAGGGATGAAAACAAGGGATGCTATTTACCAAACTCATGATTGAGTTGAGCTTTTAACCAAGAAGAACAATATTTATCACTTTTGTGAAAAAGTTTAGTTTTGGGTTAAAGAAGGAATGAATTGACATGTTTTATGTATGGGTTGAGCACTTTAGCTATCTGTAAAATCAGATAGTATAACCTGTTCTCATTTTACCATGTGGTTTTGCTATTGGCTAATGCAATTGGAATCATTTAGTACGTTTATTGTACATAATTATGTACGTCTTATTTGTATAAGGTTTATCTATTTTCGTAAATAATGAATGATACCAGATTTGAGCATTTGGTGAAGGGTCATTAAATTGGCCTGGGCTAAATTCAATGGATTTGACATTTGGTCAAAGGGGATAAAAAACTCCGGTTTGACATTTGGTCAAAGGGGATAACAAATTCTAGTTTGGCGTTTGTTCAAAGAGGATACAAATTTCCGGTTTTGGCATTTGGTCAAAGGGGATAAAAATTTCCGGTTTTAGTATATGGTCAAAGGGGATAAAAATGTCCGGTTTTGGCACTTTGGTCAAAGGGGATAAAAATTTCCGGTTTTGGCACTTTGGTCAAAGGGGATACAAATTTCTGGTTTTGGTATATGGTCAAAGGGGATAAAAATTTCCGGTTTTGGCACTTTGGTCAAAGGGGATAAAAATTTCCGGTTTTGGCACTTTGGTCAAAGGGGATAAAAATTTCCGGTTTTGGTGTATGCTCAAGGGGATAAAAATTTCCGGTTTTGGCATTTGGTCAAAGGGGATAAAAATTTCCGGTTTTGGCATTTGGTCAAAGGGGATAAAATTTTCCGGTTTTGGTATTTGGTCAAAGGGGATAAAAATTTCCGGTTTTGGCAATTGGTCAAAGGGGATAAAATTTTCCGGTTTTGGTATATGGTCAAAGGGGATAAAAATTTCTGGTTTTGGCAATTGGTCAAAGGGGATAAAATTTTCCGGTTTTGGTATATGGTCAAAGGGGATAAAAATTTCCAGTTTTGGCAATTGGTCAAAGGGGATAAAAATTTCCGGTTTTGGTGTATGCTCAAAGGGGATAAAAATTTCCGGTTTTGGCATTTGGTCAAAGGGGATAAAATTTTCCGGTTTTGGTATATGGTCAAAGGAGATAAAATTTTCCGGTTTTGGCATTTGGTCAAAGGGGATAAAAATTTCCAGTTTTGGCATTTGGTCAAAGGGGATAAAAATTTCCAGTTTTGGCATTTGGTCAAAGGGGATAAAATTTTCCGGTTTTGGCATTTGGTCAAAGGGGATAAAAATTTCCGGTTTTGGCATTTGGTCAAAGGGGATAAAAATTTCCGGTTTTGGTATTTGGTCAAAGGGGATAAAAATTTCCGGTTTTGGCAATTGGTCAAAGGGGATAAAAATTTCCGGTTTAGGCATTCGAGTCAAAGGGGATAAAATTTTCCGGTTTTGGCATTTGGTCAAAGGGGATAAAAATTTCCGGTTTTGGCAATTGGTCAAAGGGGATAAAATTTTCCGGTTTTGGTATATGGTCAAAGGGGATAAAAATTTTTGGTTTTGGCAATTGGTCAAAGGGGATAAAATTTTCTGGTTTTGGTATATGGTCAAAGGGGATACAAATTTCCGGTTTTGGCACTTTGGTCAAAGGGGATAAAAATTTGGCTCACACAAGTGGAGTAAATTGTATATGTATCATTCATAGGTATTTTATTATTTGTACTTATTTATTTATATCTGTTAATGTATCAAAATGTCCAGATTTTGACATTTGGTCAAAAGGGGATAAAAATGTCCGGTTTTCAAGACATGGTATTGCCATTGGCTGACTCTATCAATTGTATTTGTATCGTCATATGTTTTTCATTATTTGTATATATTTATATTTGTAAATATTTGAAAATGTCCAGATTTGGGCATTTGGTTAAAAGGGGATAAAATTTTCCAGTTTCATGACATGGTTTTGCTATTGCCTTACACAAATGGATTGTATATGAATCATAGAAATGTATTTCATTATTTGTACTTATGTTTGTAAATAATGAATATTCATTTTTGTAAAAGAAAGATATTACTTAATTTGTCTTTGATTATATGAATATTTTTTACAGTTATTATTTGTTTATCTTTGTTAGTAATAAAATTTTCTCTGCATACATTTATTTTGTAGATTTCTTTCATTAAATTGTAGTTGTGATTGTACTATATGATTCTGACAGATGAATCAATTAATAAATGAGAATGATTATATACAGTATAAATAGAGAGAGAGAGAGAGAATTAGAGAGAATTGGCGCTTGGAATGAGATGAAAATGAGCTTTCAGTAATTAATTGGCAAAAGTGTTTTAAATAAATCATGTTAGATGCAAAATATTGTCAGAGACACATAGTTTTTCCAAAGTACACTAGTATAGGAAAACAGTAACAATTTACCAGTAAATGAGCATAAAATTGCTTCACTTAATCTGGATTTATCAACATTCCTAGACCTACATACCAAAGCTTTTAAAAAATCTGATTTCCTTTGAAATAATTTATTGTTCTAAGAGAATTTTGCATTTTTTACCAATCAATCTACAAGGTTCCTCACAAAAAGGCATTACATCATGCCAAGAAATCTTCCTTTATATATCTGTTGTACACGTTCGTAAGATTAATTGAACATCAAAAGGCAGGAATTCATCTCGATTTTTAAAATACCTTTTTTCCCCTTTTTTTTTCTTTCATCATTTATTAATTGAATAATAAAATACTTACACTTTTTCTTTGTGGTTAGTTCTCCTTTCATTTTCCGAAATATATCTTGATTGTTTCTCATATCAATTATTGCAATATTATTTGGTCCAACTCATCCGATTTACTTATCAACACATTTTTTTAATATACTTCATATAAAGAATATGGAATAATTTCCAATGCTGCCTTTATTGCCCCTCCCCCACTTTGCCACGTTTTCAGACTTTACGATTACTCAAAATGTATGTTATAATTAGATTTAACCTTTCAAATGTTTTTATGTTTTTGTGTTCGTATTGTCTTATAACCCAGTTAGTCATGTATAATCATTTCTTAATTATCATTGACCTGAAGTCAAACTTTGATCTGCTATAACTCAATATCTTTTACAGGTCCTTCTCTATGGAACAATTTCCCTCCTGCACTACGGTTTAACGTATTATAAGACTATCTGCTCTTTTGTGTTGGGACCCCTCATTGTTTTAATTTGTTTCTGTTTAATTGGTCTATGTTGATTCTATTTATATTGCTCTATTGTGTACGCATTTCGTGAAATGTTGTTTTTATCAAGAAAAGAAAAGAAAGAAGGAGATGAAAGAGAGAATCACACTTGAAAATGCGTTTGTGTATCCGCCTGTTCAAACTAAAGGCCCCTGGTAAATGTAAGAATTCTCTTGTTTCTTTGCTTGTCAGATATCTTTTCCTCACTAAACAAATATAACCGTTTCAGGCAGACATTGTTAAAGTGTAACAACCTTTGATACAAAAGACTTATGCTTTCAGACTAATCCGACACAAGCACATATTTCTAAACTTGGTACCCTACCCTCCGCCATTTAAGAAAAGAACGTAAAACCTAGTAGCTATCATAAACCTCGACGATTGAAGAAAAAGACGTACACCTAGTAGCTACCCCGACCCTCCACCATTACAAAAAAGGACGTACACCTACTAGCTACCCTCTACCATAAAAAAAGGGCGTACACCTACTAGCTACCCCGACCTTCCACCACAAAGAAAAGGACGTACACCTACTAGCTACCCTCCGCCATCAAAGAAAAGGACGTGCACCTACTAGCTACCCCGACCCTCCACCATTAACGAAAAGGACCTAAACCTAGTAGCTACCACAACCCTCCGTCACCAAAGAAAAACACGTAAACCAAGTATTCTTAAAGCTTATCTGCCATAGTTTACAGGAGGGATTAGATCGCCCTGCAAGGTCACTGGACAGGTGGTTATCTCGTCAACTCAGCTCTCAGTTAACATAAGAAAAAGAGGATCATGGGGGACCAATGGTCACCGATTAGGCATTGTTTGTTAAATAGAGGGCGCAAGTAGCTACAAGTAGTGCAGTGGGCCTTTAAGGACGGAGGATTGGATAGCTACTAAGTTTGTGGTAGACTTAGGAATATGGTTATGGCATGTTCGGTGAGAAATAGTCATGGTAGTGTTAGTGACATGGTTGAAGTCAAGAATTAAGTGATAGGACTTTACTGCAGAGGACCTGTTAACAGAGTATGTGTCATAGAACCACATGAGGGCATAAATGATGAAGTAGAAACCCATTATAACGGAGACATCGAGAACCTGAAAATTACCTTATTATATCAGTGGAGTGTTTTACAAGTACTAAGCTCAACTTTTAGTTGGACTTAACTATGACAGATTATACAAGCCACTGTAAGCTCTCACTTTTTACTGGTGTTGGTCTCAAGAGACGTACAAAATATCATGGTCACGTATCTACAGAATTTACATTTTTGAGAATTCATTAATGAAGGAAAGAATATGATCTAAAGATCATAATTGAGAGACCAATAGTGAGATCAACCAGGGGCATGAATGACCTTTCGTAGTTCAAGTCCAACTTAAGTCGAACTTAGTATTTTTGAAACACCCCCTGGTGTCTTGTTCTATAAGGGTTAAAGGAGCTACACAAAGAAAATTTACTAACAACTGATAATTAGAACAAATTACATATGGATGGAAAGATTTTCTCTTGAAAAACACGAATAATTTGCTGAGAAATCATATAGATATCATGGAAAGGCGTAAAATGCAATTTTTCAAGACCCTTCTTAGACCCCCAAGCGCCCCCGAACGTAAACCAAACACACGAGCGTAGCGAGCTCTGAATAGTGACGTCACACCCTAGACAAACAGCTCGGTACCGGCCGCATACCGGAGTCTGCAGCTAGACAGCCGTGTCCAGGGTGTGACGTCACAATAGTGACGTCATACGAAGGACTGCTGAAGGCAGTAAATCTGGATCTCAAAACTAACATTTTTGAAAGTTGATTTCTGCGGGCCACAAACATATTTTGAAGACGAAATTTGCTGTATTTGATCAGTAAGGCTTTCCCTTCGCAATGATATGAATTTTGCATCAATTCTTGGTGTGACTCCTTTAAAGAATATAAAGACAGCAAATCATGGAACCTATTTTGTTTTACCAGAGCTGTTTTAAACGCCTTTCCACAGACTGGTAGAGATTTGTACTTCTATTAACAATTTATTTTTTCAACATTCGAATTGTCAAGACATTGATGCTTTATTTAACAGGCTAAAAGAAAATCATCGTGATATCTTTTTGATATATTCGTTCAATATCTGATCTGTGATCATGCTACAAGCAAATTATGTAATTACAAGCAGCAAATCAAGTTCATGATTCAGTTAAAAGAATGTAGACGTTGATAATTTTGAAAAGAATAAAACAAGGTACACGTATTGAATCAAATTAGAAGCAAGCCTTCACTTGTATTATTATTTGTTCACTGCACATTGTGCATGTATGAATGTCACGATGTCATTGTCTTGATTACTTTGACATCTTTCTTTTCAACCCTCGACTACTTAAAACAAAAATAACGAACCGTGTCAACTACAATTATATTAACTATAAGGTTGGTTCCTATCATCCAGATCTTTGTCATTGGCATAACTGCTATTATTACAATGTCATTAACCGTTTCCATTGACTTAAACACCAGTACAGTTTTATAAAACACATTATTATCTCCTGATTACATCTTTTACAATTATTTAGTATAGGAAAATAGTAGACATATATGGTACAAATATACCGATGGTAGAGGTAAAATCACCAGATTCATCCCTAAACCACCAAAATTCAAAGGATGCCAAATACAATGCCAACAAGGGTTATATTCGTAATAATTTGTTTTATTTTAACCCTGATCTTTGGGTACGGATTTTTGTCAAAAATATAATACGCCCCCCTTAACCTATTTACTTGTGGAAAGTGTGTGCCCGTGCCCTTAAAAACTCCTCACTGATGACAGCTAGTCACAAACTGAGTTTTCATCTTACTTCCTCCCAAATCACCACACAAACAAAACTTTTTTTTTTTTGGTGACAAGGTTGCAGTATCTCTCTCAAAAAAACCCACATCACAATTCTTAAAATAATTTTTTGGCACCCGAGATCACTTTTAGGCAATACTGATCTACCATTGAATTGAATTGTATTTATTGAATGTTATACAAATAATGAATGGTTATGAGTTCAATAGTGCGAATATTTTCATGAGTTGAAAGATTAACATTCTATTCAACGAGGCGTCAGCCGAGTTGAATAGAATTAACATTAATCTTTCAACGAATGAAAATATTTGCACTATTGAACGAATGAAAAACATTCATTATTTGTTTTATACAACATCGAAGAAGATCTAATAGAACGTTAATCAACAAATTATGCTTTACTCCTTATATTAAAGATAAATTAAAGTTGGAGTCAAGCCTTCTCGATTACATTGAGATTGCCTTCGCGTCAGATACACGCAGGGATACGCGCGCGCACGACTGAGAGGTACGCAGTCTGCATATAACCAAAAATGCACGGCGCATATAACCAAAAATGCACGACCGTGCAATATACCATCTATTGAATATCATGTGACCAACAATCCTCCAATCAAATGACAAGGATCCACGTAGGTGTTGTATAAAAGAGCATAACTTACGACAGCAAATTGAATAGGCCTACATGAAATATACAACATACAAAGGAAGTAAATGGTCAGGACCACAGAAAAGCAAATTGCTTTATAAACATGGTCCCCATATAAAACAAATTAAATGAATTATGATTCGGTACCATACCCACACAAGCTCTCACTCACATACACGCACACGCACATACAAAACAGTACACACAAACACACCCACACGAAAGCATTTGTACAAAGTGATCGACATGGAAACATTAACTTTCCTAAACTATACATCGTAATTGTTACACATTTTCAAATAGGTATTTGCGACAAAGCTTTGTAAAAGAGGATACGATTGAACATAGAAGTGGGCAAGCGCTCCCATTTCTTCACGCTAGCAACATTAATGAATTAAATGAAGAAATAAGTCTTACTTTGAGTTGATGAAAGTGATCTTGATGACGAGTAGCTGGATGTTTGAGTTTTGAAAAAACATCTTACTACACTTCTCAGAAAATATTGTTATGTATCACAGAGGACGCAAAAATGAGAGTATTCAATTTAATCAAATCTTATTTGAGGCAAGCTTTGCATCTGTTTAAAGAGTGGTATACTAAGACTTTTCATTTGTGGCTTTGTTATATTTCTTAGAAACTTTTTCTGTAAAATATTTAATTTGTTTCAGATGTAATTTATTAGTATTTCCCGAAATAAAGTGCAGTAGTTTAGATGTTGTAAACCAAGGCTATTGTAAAGAATAAATAAAATATTATTAGGCAATATGAATTTTAATTTAGAGAGGATACCAACTTATTTGGCAAATTCCAATCCAAAGACACATCAATTGTAACACCAAGGAATATTATATTTTTCCAATCACGAGAGTATACCAATTACTAAAAAAATGTTTTGCATGTTAGTAGTTTCATGTGATAATAATGTATTGAAAACATGGGCTTCAAATCTCATTTCTAAAAAGAGACTTTGCAAGTTGAACGCAATCGCATGAAATAGGGCCGCACGGAACCCAAATCGGACTAAGGGTCCATGTGCGCAGATATGTATTATTCTTGATTTTCTCAATACTCCTTATTACTTAGCGTGAGCCAATGGCATACTGCGATAAAGCTCGTTTTTTAGGTCTATTCCAGAGCTTAAATGTTTTACACTAATGAGAAGATCCATCACATTCTGAACATTTTTAACGTGGGATTTGAGATCTTCGTCGTCTAGATCCTCTAATAAAGTCTTACTTTTCAACTTAACAACAGCAATCGCCAGACTCTTTTTAATCTGTTCCCCATTGTTTCTTAGCTGAGCAACACCTGATTCCATTTTCTTTGATTTTATAGTTAATGATAGCAAGAGTTCAAATTTGTTTTGGTTCAGTTCTGCTAATTTAGCCTCATACTCAGATTCAATCAATTGTATTGTATTGTTTGCAAGTCGTATGTCCTTATCAATCCCAAGAAAAAGGTTCTCCAAGACTACCGACTGAACCCGAAATTTCTCTTTGGCATCTTCGGTCCTTTGACTTAGCTCTCCCATAAATTCGCTTCTTGTCTTGGTTTCATGGTGGATATGATTTTCTTTGAAACATTTAAAGCATATGAAGACCAGGCAGGTACTGCAATAAATGTCTTTTTGCTCTTTCCTGTGCTCAATGCATGCGGACGTTCTTTTGGTTCTTTTACACGAAGGCCCTGGCTCTTCACTCAAGTCATGATGTTGGAGGGGCTCGATGATTAGGTTTGGACTAAGTCCATTCACTCCACTCTCTGATAGTACGGTATCTCTTCCGCAAGTGGGACAAGAAATTAAACATCCGTACAATCCGTACTTATCCAGACATTTCTTGCAGAACACATGTCCACATGCAAGATTGCGGGGATCATGGAAAATATCGGTGCATATAGCGCAGATGAGATGTTCCTTTACATCTGGATGTGATGATCGCTTGCGTTTCCTCTCCATGTCTGTCTCACTTTTATTACTGAAATCCTGAATAAAAGAGAATAAAGAAAGAGAATGGAAATTATGTGTGAGCCTATGGTTTGTTCAAATTCTTAAGATTAATCTCGGGCCGAAATGTAAATAAAAGTTAAAGAAAGAAGAAATAAACAGCGCTGAAATAATGACTGCAGAGAATCCTTCGTTATTCTTTTCCGATTAGCCTGATAGACAATCATTACCAATATTAAACATGCTTTTGTTTCGATAATGTTTTGACAAAGTTGTCCTAAAGTTCTCCCATGTTAGTTGTCTCTAACTTTGACGATTTTATCCTTTCCTTCACTTTCTGAATCACTTGCTTCAGCATCATCGCTACACTGTGAAAAATTTGGGCAATATTTTTCGACCATTTGCCCAACGTTGTGCCAATAGTCAACCCAACCATCTATTGGGCAATATTTTGCCCAGTGGTATTGGTAAACGTAAACACCCTACTTCACACGTGCATAATTGTTTCGTATTTTGACCAAAATTTGGGCAAAGATATAACCTTTCAACTGCCCGACTACGGTAGCCCACTTGTTGGGAAAATTTTGACCAGCTGTTGGGCCATTGAGAAAAATATTGCCCAATAGATGGTTAGGTTGACTATTGGCACAACGTTGGGCAAATGGTCGAAAAATATTGCCCAAATTTTTCACAGTGTAGATTGTACCACTCTTTGCTTTTTAGAGGGTGGTTCGGAGAAATCATCTTCACTATAGCTTCTGCACCACCGTTGGAATGTCCAGTCTCGTATACATGCTCTTTCATATCAGGATGTACATTCTGTCCGTGCCTCAACTTGCGACTATAGTTCCTATCGCATAGTGAACAAGCGTAGCGATTGGACATATCGAAAGTATTCATGTTGACTCAATGATGTTTAGCTCGGAATTGATACAAAGGAAATTGAATCTTTATAATAATATAGTTTGTCATTTTGCATATTTCGTTATTTGATAACACAATACCGTAGTTTGACGTAATATAACAACTTGACGCCATAACGTCGTAACGACGTAGATTGACGACAATCTTGCTCATGACAACCACCTAGGAGCCCATAGACGAAAATATCAAAAATATATCTCCGAGGGAATGGACGAAGAAGAAGCTAAATAAAAGGCTCACGTGAAAGTTCTATGGACTGTCAGACACACCTTTTTCGATTTTTACTCCAAGTTCCTGCAGCAGAACGTGTACCTTGGAGGAGCTGAAATCAATCATGAAATGATGTCTGATCTCACGGAAAAGGTAGAACATGGCATGAATCTTCAGAAAGCCGAGCAAAGAGTTTTAGCAAGACATGGTACACAATTCAAGGGGTTATTCCAGTATCAGGATGAGAATGACGATGATAGTGAAGAAGACGGAGACGGAGGGTGCAGATGGAAGCGACAACAATGGAAGCGACAATTAAGGCTTGACATTACCTTGACATAGAATACTTCGTAGACAACCCTAGTAATATAGATGACAAATTTACTCTTTTTCAACATGTTGTACAGCAATCGACCTTTCTGAGCTTAAACTTGCACACTTTCGTATACGAGTCAATTAGAAATAGTATAAGTACGAACATTTCGTGTACAAAACCTATGGCCGTCCTCCAAGTCACTGCGGTTACTATCAACACCTCCGTATTGATAACAAAATATACCCAACCGTTCCAATTCGGACCTTCCCCCAAACTATGTGGAACCAACCCCCCACCCACCCCCCTTTTGTATAAATAAAAGTTATAACTATTGTTGCTCGTGCCTGAATATTAAACATTCATATACAGTATACCACACGTGTAAAAAGGCCCAATATAATATATATCAATTTTTGTGTGGAGTACATGTGTTTTTCAGCAAGATTGAGTCTCATTTCGATCGGGCTTTCCACTTAAACATCAATTCTAATGTACATAATAAACATTTCCCGATTTCTTCCAAACAGTTACATGTACTTCACTATGTATTCGCATGCCTAGGCTACTATACTAAACTTTATATTTAACAAGTAAAATGATACCACTTACCAGAGATGAGATTCTCATAGGTCTGCTGTTCACCAAATGATGTGTTTCGGGCTTAATCTAAGCAACGTACTGAGATATTTATACAGTAGAAATTGGGCTACTGCTTTAAGAGCGGCCTGGATAAAGGCGGTGCTGTGCTTTTCTGACCACGTCATCACAGTCTATTGATTTTCATAAATAATAGAAACTCATAGTTGAAATCAGGGGCATAGACACTCAGTTAAAGTTAATAACTCAGTGAAAGTTGTTTCTTTCTCCTTATTCTTCTTCTTCTTGGTTTTCATAGCCGAAAGATCGTCATGGAATTGGTTACCATTACTAATTCTATGATACAAATAAAGACAATAACAGATAAACGAATGGCAAAATGTTTGATGAGGATATATTACCATGATTACCGAAATTCTAGAAATGCTTAAATGATTAAAACTATAGGATAAAGATGATAAACGAAGTTATAAGATGCGAAGGAGTTTGCTTAAATATACAATATGCCTGATTCTCAAAACTGGACAACATGAAGATCTAAAATAACGTATAGTCTTGGGCCTTAGTTGATGAAACAACGGACAAAAAAATACAACATCAGAAAGTCGGGATCAAAATACCCTCATTTTAAACTACTTTATATTTGTCAATGGACACAAATATTGTACCAGCGGTAGGGGGGGGGGGGGATACCCATTCAACTTCAGGTACTCCGCCCGAGTTGGAA
This sequence comes from Strongylocentrotus droebachiensis, assembly GCA_035222895.1. NCBI lineage: Eukaryota > Metazoa > Echinodermata > Echinoidea > Camarodonta > Strongylocentrotidae > Strongylocentrotus > Strongylocentrotus droebachiensis. The sequence goes on from JAVYIG010002182.1 coordinate 94,315, forward strand.
TCCCTCAAATTGCACGGGTTATTTGTTTTAACTTGTTATTTAATAGACCTTTCTTAGGGGATATGTTCGAGGGGGTTAAATTTGTTGAAGACATTTTTCGAGAAAAAGCGCTTAACAAAAAAACACCCGAGAAGTGTGAGGGGGGGGGGGGGGAGGTTAGGGTACAGAATCTCCGCCGGTCCTTGATGAAGAATGGTCCATTATGCTCTTTCCTTGTGGTTGATATAGTCTAGGCTATATACTCATTATTCCTCCTCCTCTCATTTTGCTTCTACGACCCCTCCAACAAAACTAAATTTGCCATAGCTAGGCTACTCTAAGTAGGTAAGCTTAATCAAAAGAAAGAAGACGAGAGGAGAGAGAGAACAGCACACAAACAAGTCTGTTTGTGCGTTTGCCCTCCTGTTCAGTGTGCATACTATGACCCCTAGAAAATGTAAGAACTCTTTTTAATTTTTCCTGGTCAAACGTTCTTGCTCAGATTTAACACGCACATTGTTATCATCCTCGTATAGTAAAAGTAAATATTTATATTTTTGAAACGTCATCGTCAAATTTAACCCCTGACGCACATAATAGAAAACATCTAATTTCTACCTTCTTTGAAAATACAGCCTGCAAAAGATTTAGCCTGCGATTACATGTGATTGATCACTTTGGAGCATATTTCCTTTTATTTCATTAAAACACAACAATATCAAACGCTCAGTTTTGTCTGCGCGCCGTGGTACGATGTAGAGCCATACACGAAATGGCGGTATGCTTTCTGCAGTCTGCTCCATTTCCAATGGGGCTTCGATTGCCCAAGGTTGTTGCCGTAGTAGTCCCATTCCTTTTTATTAGATAGCTTAGACAGATACCGAGATGTGATTGGTCCAGAGCTCGTCATGTGATATCAATTGTGAGGATCCAAATTGTTATATTTTCCTGGCCAGTCACTTTTCGGTGTTATATTAACCAGCTGGTGAAATAAATATATTTTTAATCAATGCATGTCGCCCTCTTGAGGACTGTATGTCACCAATTACACACATTACACCATTACCGAGGGTCATTTAATTTGTTCACCTTTTTTTTTCATGAATTTTTTTTTCCCTTGGAATTATTTTTTCCACATTTTCTTTTTTTCCCCAAAAATGCTTTTTTGGGTAATTTTTTTTGTTTTTTTTTCCCGAAAAAATGCTTTTTTTGGGGTAAGATTTTTTTTTTTCGATTTTATTTTTTTTCCCAAACATTTTTTTATAATTTTTTTTTTGTAAGGTTTTTTTTTCTTTCTTGAACTATCGCGACAGATTATTTTCCGTAATTTCTGAAAAAAAAGGGGAATTTTTTTTCTTCGGGCAAACAATTTTTGGACCCCCCCCCCACAAAAAAAGGGCTATCTAATATAACAGTTATTGACTGGCAGGGGGTATATAACATTCTTTGGACCTGAAGGGAGTTATATTTCCCCTCGTGACCATATTTTCCCTCAGCGCTGCGCGCTTCGGGAAAATATAACCATTTGGGAAATATAACTCCCTTCAGCGGTCCAAATAATGTTATATTACACCCCCTGCCAGTCAATAACTGTATAATGTCGGTGCGACAATCAGCAAGGAAGGGGCTGCTTTCCTGGAGGAGTACGATATCTTTGTTCCTGAGTATGACGACTATAGTGCTTTCTGCGCAAGAACTTTTACTAGCAATATTATTTTTTAAATACCAAGAGAGGCTTCAGCCCTTTTGCCCATTCTTTAAGGTTGACCAGACCGACTTTGTCTCAAGGGTTGTGAGCTGTCGGTCTGCGGTATGTCCTGACCCCCCAAAATTGCATCGCTTTGCTTAAATGTGTCTTAATCTGGTGTCTACTTTACATAATCAGAGCATGGGAATTCGGTGCCAGGTAAAAATGTCAGAGGTGTAAGTAAAATGTCAGAGGTACAACAAAATTGTCGGGGTAAAAATAAGTGCCGTCATAACATCTCAGCACTTTATCACACAAAATATCGAGACGTATAAAGCTACTAGGCTATATTCCCTTCTTCAATATCATAATGTATATTTTAAAAAGGTCTGTATATTGTACTTAGTACATGTCCTGAGGACATCGTGGAAAATGAATTTGAAACTCATATTTTGTGATCAGGTTTGCATATATGAATTTCAATTTTTCTTGATATTTTAGATTTTTGTTAATGTTTATCTGGTTTTGAGGAAAGTACAGAGAATATTAAGATTGAATGCATTTGAACAGGGAATCAGTTATAAAGATCTTTGGTTAAAATCTGACCATGCGTTTTCAAGAATAAGATGAAAGTGTAAAAGGTTAAAAGATAAAGTTGAGTTCTGGTCATGCGATTGCATTGTGAAAGAAAAGGTGTGGAATGGATCAGAAAAAGTTGATCATGTAGCATGTAAGTATATTGGTGTGTTCTGCAAGGTTCTGGAATAATCAAAATCATAATAAATTTGGTTCAGTCTTGGTAAAGTAACAAGCACTGTACACAGAAAGATGTATGGGACTACACAAATGGTGTCGGGCCTATACTTACCGAATAGCTTGCCGGATAAGCTTAGAATTTTAGAAACAACGAAAAGTTAAGTAGTAATTTGCAAACGTATATATTTTATTAACACTTTGTAAAATCTCACTATTATGTACCCAGTGCACAATTTCCATTCCTCCTGTACAGTGCCTCCAAGACAAAACGAAACCGAGAATTATCGATGTTTTATGTTAACTTGATCACAATTGTAATTAATAAATGACACATAGCTTAGTAAAGTTTAGATCCTCTTCTTTCATTAATTTGATTCATCTCCTATGATGCATATTCCTTGCATGAGTGATTGAAAACGATTTGAAGAAAGGGTACCATTCACTCCTCTTTCTGGTAGTGGGGTTTCTTGTAAGCAAATGGGAAAAACAATAATAGCCCTGTACATTGGTGAACAAAGCTGACGTCCATTGAGCATATCCAGACATTTCTTACAGAATACATGTCCACAAACGAGACTGCGGGTAACATGGAAAATATCGGTGCCGATATAGCGCAGATGAGATGTTCCTTTACATCTGGATGTGATGATACCTTGGTCTTGCGTTTCCTCTCCATGTCCAGAGGCGTACGCAGGGGGGGGGGGGGGGTTTGGGGGTTTAAACCCCCCCCTTTGGTATTTTTATGTGTGTAAACCCCCTAAAAAAAAACTAAAAACCCCCCCTTTGGTTTTTTTTTTTTAATTATTATTATTTTCAAATTATTTAAAAAAAAAAATAAAAAAAAAAAATTATACCCACGGCTAACCTAAAAAAAGGTGACCTTACCCCCCCCCCCCCCAACGAAGAAAAATGTCAAATTTTGAAATTTCGAGACACAAAAAAAAAAAAAAAGTGTCCGCTTAACCCCCCCCCCCCCCCCCCCCCTCCCACTGCAAAATATGTTAAAACCTCCCCCTTGAAAAATTCCTGCGTACGTCCCTGTCCATGTCTGTCTCACTTTTATAACTGATATCCTGAATGAAAGAGAATGAAGAAAAAGAATTTAAATTCTACCTGAGCCTTTGGTCTGTGCATATTCCTAAGATTAATCTGTAGGCTGAACAATTTTGTTCACGAAATATTACGGGTGAGAATATTTTTGTAGTTATTGGGTAGTAATTATTAATCCCTTCACAGGATCAAGTTGATGCTGGTGGCGACAACTAATGTTATCACCTTTTGAGCATTTTCGTATAACACCCTGTCTGATCTACACAGTATTTGGTTAAATACGCGACTCAACATTTCGTTCACATATCATTGTAAAAGATTCATGCATGATTCACTGGCCATGATTTCCGGCGCCATCATAAAGGTCGATTATATTTGAACGTTAGTGGCCGGTTTCCCCCACCTACCAAAGGAACTGATGGTAGCCAAGAGTTCATGTAAACTTTTTTTTCTAAAGAGTGAATATATAGAATAAATTTGTAATTTTTTTCAAATGGTAAAATGTACGATGAGTGCGAAAATGTGTGAGTATCCATCATTTACCTGCCTGTGTGAATACCGCCCTGAAGTGTTAACCTTTTTTAGACATATTGCTCCGATTGTCTCATTTTCGCTCGCTGGATCACTGCAGCACAAACATAGCTCGTTCGACGTCACTACCAAACTAGCCAATCAGCTGTCAATGATGTCATATTGAATGCGGCGGCAAATATATTTTGTGAAATTATCGAGAAATGGACTATTTCTAATTGCAAACTAGTTTTGTTTCTGGATGGAAACGCAGCCATTGTTATCTTGAAAATCATTGAAGTCATCAGAATAGGGTAAGTTACGTCTCAGATGATTCAAGAGGTCTATTTTGTAGATAAATTTTCAATTTCTTAGAATGTTCCACTGTGTTGCAGGGTACCGGGTGTATGCCATTGGGTGTGATGTGTTCGCGCGCAATGGCGCGTGAACATTCCTTTCCTTCTCGATACAATAACTCTTATTAAGCCCTATTTATCTGAATTCAGTTCCCCCCTCTCTCGCGAAAGCTTTGACGTTTCCTTAAAGGTATTACAAAGTTTTGGGAAGTTTCGAAAAATGGGTGGATAGTGATTCTTTACAATTTTGATATATTTTGATACCCCTGTGGATGTATTGAAAACACCAGAAAGTTTAGCCCCTAAAACACTTCTGCTTTCGAGAAAAATTGAATATAAAGATTTACCGGTGCTCCCGGTAAATTTTGATAAATTTCAAATAGCTCCTACGGCCGTACAATGTTAGCGGCGACCATGAAAATCTCAGAGTATGTAGTCGTGGTATATAATTTCCGAACGGGAATAGCTAATCAGTCGATTTTAGTCAATAAACATCGTTTTATAGCTTAATTAATATCTTGACCTTGAGAGGGAGCTATTCAACATAAAGTGTTTGTTATTTACAATTTCATAGCTTAAGAGTCGATTTCAACCGCGACAACGATCACTTTATATTGTAGGATCATAATATGCTTCCAATATGTTCATTTGAACCAAATTCATGACCCCATACCAAAACTTTGTATTACCTTTAAACTATTAGAGAAAGCAGACGATTCGTTGTACCGTTTTCGACTCTTAATTAGCCCTATTTGTCTGAATTCAGTTTCCCCCTCTCGCGCGAAGCGCGGAAGCTTTGACGTTTCCTTAAATTATTAGAGAAAGAAGACGATTCGTTGTATCGTTCTCGACTCGTCTAAATGAAGTGGCGTTTCATAGAGAAAGGAGGACGATTCGTCGTACCGTTGTTGACTCTTAATCCTTGTTTTGAATATAGTTTCGCCGAAAATGTAAAACCTCTGATTTCTTTAGCTGATATTATAAAAAAGTGAAATTCGAGAAAATACAAGTTTTGTAGTTGTAGTCTCTCTCGACGTCGTCACAGCGGATAAAAAGTCACAGTTCGTAGGTAAAAAACTTGTCGGCCGACCAACAATATACGTCTCACCGACTTCAAACTTTTGCATTGAGCAAGAATACCGACACAGCTGACCCGACACAGCAACATATTTACCTGTGTCTTTCTTGCTCCCTCGACGAGACGACCCCACCCAACAACCCCCTCTCTCTTTTACTCCCACTCCTTCTCTCTCAGGCTCTTACCTCCCCTCTCTCTCCTGGCTTTCACCCCCCCCCCCCCCGTTTCTTTTTTTTTTCTCTTTTTCCTCTTTTTTTCCTTTTCTTTCTTTTCCTTTCTTTCCTCTCCTCCCTATTTTCCTTTTTTTCTCTTTCTTTCTTCTCTTTACTTTCCTTTCTTTAACTTTCTTTCCTTTCTTTCTTTTCTTTTCCTTTTCTTTTTTCTTTTCTTTCCCTTTCCCTCTCCTTTTTTCCCTCCCCCTTTTCTCTCTTTTCTCTGGTGTCGCACCCCCACACCCCACCCTTGGAGACGCCCCTGACTAGGGTTGACATTTTCATAATGTGATCATATCTAATACATCTTTTTGAAGTGCCTCGTTACAAATTATTTCAATAGTCCGAATGCGAACTGCATACACTAGTTGTTGACAGGTAGGACAGACATTATATAGTTACCCTACCTAACAGCACGTAATATATGAACTTTGCATTCTGACTATTGAAATACAATTACATGTATTCATTACAGGTGAATTAAATATTTGTATTGGTGCACTTCATAACGCCATATGCCTATTACATTGCGAAAATTGTCTATTGGGTTTTAGACTACAGTGTGAGTCAAAAAAAACTTTACACCTAGAAAAATGCTAATAATTTTAAGAATCATTTATGAAAAGTAAATTATTATACACCATATGAAAGAGTGTTTCATCCCAAATCGTTTGGTACCATTTTGGGTGGTATGTGTTCACGCTTGGATAAATAGGAGGCATTGTTTGCGAGGGTGCAAAAATCGACTTGCGCCAAATAATGCTTATGTGATGTTTGAATAAAACAATTGGGATTTCGGTATTAATTCGGTCTTTGCAGATCCAAATAACATCCCTACCAAAATTAATCATGTCACACATATCAAAACACACACAGAGTCACACTCATTAAGTCACACAAACACACGCACACGCTCGCACATACACACACACACACACACACCCACACACACACTTCTTGGAAATGGAAGTCTTCTTGGACCCTTCTTCTTTGAACAGACAGTGAATGGGGAGCGCTATCTAAGAATGATAGATGATCAGGTTGTCCCGTCTCTGGATCAGATGGCACGATTTAGGCGTCAGAGAAACGGTCCTTTCAGGCACCTTTGGTGGGCACAAGATGGTGCCCCTGCTCACAGGACAAGGATTGTGATGACCAGGTTGAGAGAACTCTTCGGGAACAGGATCATCGCTCTGAACGAACCTGTGGAGTGGCCACCTCGATCCCCGGACCTAACACCGCTTGATTTTTTCGTCTGGGGTTACCTCAAGTCTCGGGTGTACCAGAGCCCACCTGCGAACCTCAACGACCTACGAGAGATGATCAGGATTGAGAGCGAAGCACTTGGGAGAGACAGGCGCATGCTTCGTCGAGTGTTTCAGGAGATGCTCCATCGCGCTAGAAAGTGCATCGAAAGGGACGGAGGTCATGTCGAGGAGTAGATGAACGGACAGTTACTTGCTGGTCACAAATGAAGCTTCAAAGGATCCATGATGATAAGCATTTGAATTAACATTATCATCATACTTATGATGATCGTTAACAATTTGAAGATCAAGTAAAAAATAAAGTTTGACAAAGCATATTGAAACAGAATGTGTTTTTTTGTGTACATGCGTATTTTACTCCAAATGAACACCATTAATTATCATATGTTTGTGTGTGTGCGCGTGGGTGTGGGTGGGTGTGTCAGTGTGTGTGTTTCATATGTGCGTGTGCGTGTGTGTGTGTGTGACTTTGCTACTGAAAAAAGCATCTGCAATGCAATGGAGGTGCGCACCATATTTGTCTTTATTTAGTTGATTGCCACTGTTTTTCTTACCTTATCTATGTTACTTTTGTATTTTTGCTTTTTCTTCTAATTTAATTCTACGGGTTATAGTCTTCTCTTAATCAGAACACTGTGCGCTTAGAAACATCAGTATTAAGCGCCTAATAAATGTTATGTATTATTATTATTATTATCTCATTTCATACATTCAATTCATTCTCTCACTTTAATACTTTGGCGCAATTCGATTTTTGCACTCTCGCAAACAATACCTCCTGTTCATCCAAGCGTGAACACATACCACCCCAAAATGGTACCAAACGATTCAGGATAAAACACTCTTTCATATGATGTATAATAATTTACTGTTCATAATTTATTTTTTAAATTACTAGTAATTTCCTAGGTGTAAAGTTTTTTTTGACTCACACTGTATAGGGTCATTAGGTCATTAGGATTTAGTTCACTGTTTGATCGAGAGATATATCATTTTCTGAACAGGATGGGAGTGATATCTAACGACATTTTTCTTAGGTTATCCCCCATAATAGGTGTGTCTTGATGACATAACATGCTGCTTAATTCATCATTCTCAGAATACATGGTTAAATACATTTTAAGGATATTTTATCTCATTGAGAAAAATACCACCATTATAAGGAAAATATTCTTCACTACTGTTATCCCTCCAATTACATTTCAAAAAAGGAAATTGTTGGAGATACATTAAACAATAAATGTACGTTTCTCTCAGATAAACACTATGACAAAGCCCTGAATCTATATGCCAATGATATATTTTTTTTAAATGCTCGTATTTTAAAATCCGATTTTCACTGGAAATATTATATTCGTGTATCAAGTGAAAAAAGAAAATTTCTATGCGTGAGATAAAAACTACGTTAATTGATATGCTCAATCACTTCATTGTTTTATGTATAAAACACCCTCTCATGTATTTTGAAGAGCAGAACACGTTAAATCCATAATGACTTTTGTAGACATAACGGGCGAGGGCGACGTACAAAGGTTCAATTTGCCCAAGGGGCAGGTCTCACTTAGCCGATATTAGGGCCTTAGATTTGAACGACAAGAACGTGGACTGCTACGTGTGACATCCCTTTAAGGCACTGCCGGGCACTGGCAGTGCCTTAAAAGGACGTCACATTGCCTTAAAAGGATGTCACACCTATCAGTCCACGTTCTCGTCGTGCAAATCTAAAAGTTCCTAATGATGAGGATAACGATGACAGAGGTAATGCGGAGTGTGTCATATGGTGTGGCATATCTCACCGATGTTAAAAGGTTGAATTGTAAGACAGGTTAAATATTATCATTATGGAAGAAATGTATTATGAAAAAAGATCTTTCTGTTGAACCATATTCGAACTATGATAAGAGCTGAACATTTTGGACCAAACTTCCATGCCATTATGTGTGTGTAGTCCAAAATGGCTAATTCCCATTTTTGTGTAACCGGAAGATCGCTCGTGGTTAAAAACTTTGAGTAAACTTAACAGTGTCATAAGCCCAGGCGTGTCCGCATGGACAGTATCTACAAGATAACCTCGAAGTTTAAAATCATGACCGAAACCTTACGGACTTTCTTATGAACGTTGCTATAGGCCTATAGTTTATCATTATCGTTTGGCCTAACCGTCTTGTGTGACCGGCCCTAACCTTGCGAGTACGATCCAAGTATCTGAACAATCAAACGACGGAACCGCTCTAAAAGTCTAACGCTCACATTGTCTTGATTAATGGGTACATCATGGACCTCTATATAGATCCTAAATATTGAATCTCATCTGTGTACCATATTTCATCTATGTACCAAAGCGCGGGTGATTGAAGAGTTGTTCGACTTGAGATGGGGGCGAAGTCTACATGAGTGACGCCCACACGTTGTACCCTCCTAGTCTGCGGCCATAGATCCGTATAATTCATATTTAATCGATGTATATTTGCATGGGCTGCGGGTGATAGCATTTTACCGGGCGCTCGTCTGTTGACTTCTGATATTTTCTACTTGTGCTATAGCCTGTTGGCGGCATTTTATATATAAAGGCACTTCTAGAGGTTCTATTAGCATCTAATAGTACTCTCTTGGGAAAACCATTGTGCCAACAGTGATGAGTTAAGCCAAGAAGAAAAGAATATTGCCTTGGGATCATTCATGTTAGAAGGAACGATCGGAGCCGGTCAACGCGTCTCAATTGAGCCTGGGCTTTTATAACAACGTCGTTTTTTTAAATCTTGTAGGGTGCCAATAATTGAGAATAGCCATCATTTGTCCTGATTGTCGTATTATCCCAACCATAATCGTCATCGTCGTCATCGATCACGTGAATCTGACCATGGCTACGAAGTTCCACGCAGCCGCGAAAGAAGGGCATCTCGACCCCCTCCGCGAGGCCACCAAGCGGGACTGCAACCGGGCCGACGAGACGGGCATGACCCCGACACTGTGGGCTGCAACCAACGGCCACATCGATGCACTTCGGTTGATTGTCAGCAGAGGGTATGTATAATGACCATGCAGTGGCGTAGCTTCAGGGGGCAGGGCAAGAAGGGCGGGAAAAGAAATCAAGAAGGAGAGAGAGAGAGAGAGAGAGATTAATATAGAAATTGTAAATGGATATGAAAAAGAAATGTATACTAAAAAATATGATAAGACCCTTTCTATTTCCCCTCCTTAATCGAGGGCCTAATTGATTTATTTTTATGCACTATGAATATATATAGAAGTGGTTTCCCCAAATATGATGATGCTAGTGTCCCCTCGATGGCAGGTACACGCAATGGGGGGGGGGGGGGGGGGGGGGACAAATGTTTGTGGCAGATAATATTTATGGAGTAGCTTTAACAAATTATATATAAAAAAAACATGTTATGATTTAGAGAGAATGCACAATGAAGGACGGAAAGGGAAAATTGGGTCAATGGCATATACATATACATGAATCGGTAAACTGATGGGGGAGGGGCGGGAAGCGGGTGTGGATCCGCCCTATTTCAAGTTATGTCTTGAAGCCGGATTGGGGGTTGGGTGGGACTGGGGGGGGGGGTACCATGCTTCACCTTATGCTGGATTCGTCGGCAGGGTAAGGGGGATCATCACATAGATATTTATATTGTTCTACATGTCATCACTTTATAATTCGCGCACGCTCGTATCCCTTTAACCGGTAAACATTGCTTACGCGTTAGAAAGTTGAATCCTACATGATTGTGTTCCAGTGTTTTTGAGTCATACAGTCCACAACACGTCCTCGCAGCATATCGATTTCTGATATTTGAGACCACTGAATGACTTGTTTTGACGCGATTTGTTTCTTAACAAACCTAGTCAGGCAAATACATCGCAGTGGAGTGGCCTTTTTAAGGCAAAAACTTATTTTGAACTGTTTGGACCTGATAAAATGGTTACAACTGCAGCAACAGTCATGTTTACAAGAGTCGAATCATTATGACCATTTATGTTGAATTGAAAGCTAACCCACACAACACATACATATATTTAATGATGATTAAAATAATGAAGATCAAAATGACGATAATAAGGATAATATTGATGATTACAATAATGATAATATCGATGATGATGATAATAATGATAATAATGATGATGACAATAATGTTAATGATGGTAATAATAAGGATAATAATAATGATAATAGTGATTAAGTTTACATATCAAGAGGAAACAACGTGAGGTATATAAACAAGATGATATTCCTTAGTCTAAGGACACATTTAGATATATGTTTATATATTTTTGAAGAAGTCAAATAAAATACAATTTCTTAGAAATTTAGGCGTGGACTGAAAGGATTAAAAACCAGCCTGTTTTGGGGATTCGGGAATGAGAAAGGAAGGAGCTGATGAAGATCAAAGTGAATATGATATTCTCTGCTGCTGATGTATAGAGGAATTGTGGTTGACATAGATTGAACAGTCTGAACAAGCATCCAATATTGTGTTCTGTCATTAACATGAAGCCAGTTTAGTTCGTTTAACAATAGGGTAGCATTAATTTGGTGACTTCCATCCCTTTTCACAATACAGAACTTGTAGAAGAATCTGTTTCATCTTGAAATAATCAAATGATAGATACGCTTAAACTGATAAATATGTTTTGTGTCTGTATTACCCAGTCAGAGTGGAAAAGGATTCACATTATGACAATTAATATTCAAAAGTTATTATACAAAATACAATGAGCAAAAATGTTAAGACCCTTGTTGAAGAGCGCTAAAGGTTCAATTAACTCTTCATGTGCTATGGAAATTATCTCTCTTGCCACTATGCATTTCCCAAGGGATTGTATACCAAAGGACTCGAGATCGTTTAAATGTTTTAATTTAAAAAACAAACTATGAATCTTCACATAAGAAGGGTTGCCAAGTAACTTTTCAAGACCGGACATTCACAACCTGCTGTTAACTGAAGCCTACTGTTTATGCAAATCAGTACAAGTGACTAACGAGTGAGTGTGTAAATTAGCAGTAATTGTCAAAGAAGATTCAAGGTTGACTTTTTAAAATAATGTAGGATAAATAGCGCCAAAGACAATGGAAAGCAAGATAGTAATATTGATGGATCGTGAGAATTTTAGGCCTATTTAGTTCCTGTGGAATTGTACTCGTCTAGCATGTCTAGTTACGGTGATTTCTATAGTATCAGGGTTATACACACAACGGTACGATTATAATTTTCTTAAGAAATCTAAATTAAATTTAATATAAACAATTAATATTCAATATTTAACGTACGTTTATTCTATTTCGATTTTCTTTAAATATATATACATATTCTATATGCAAAGTTGATAAGTAATCAAAATACTATCAAGATCGTTTCAAAGTGTTATTCATTAAATATAAATCTACTGCTTTTGATAATAATCATGCTAGATTGATATGTCTGCTCAAGTATATATTATTATGACCCTGTAAATACTAATATTATAGGCACGTTAACGCGAAGGTGAGACTAGTTTTGTATTGGTGGAGAATATTTCCCCGAATATAATATAAGTCCCAAAAGATGGAGAAAAGGACATAAGCTGAAGCTAAAATGCTACCATTTTAGGAGGAAATGATGTGATGAATCGAGGCTGAATTGTTCAACCGAAATGGTGATAGAGGTTCCAATGATGCTCTTGGATGTCTTTCAGTGATTCACTCATAATGTTAAGCTCAGAGATTTTGCTATATTTTCAGGGTTATCTATGCGCATGTACATGTTTTATCCAGCTGATGTAAACGACGAAACCCAATGAGAAGTGCCCAATAAATTCCCAAAGTAAAATACCATCGCGTTTAGACACTTATAAGAGATAAGTTTTTATAGGGAAGTTTGGAATAAAGAGTGTGATATTCATTTTCAGCTACCATTGATGTCATAAAAGAGAATGTTTTTTTTATAAAATGAGCTCCATTTTCAAAGTTATATAGCTTTCTGTCAGAAAGAGAGAGAGAGAGAGAGAAAGAGAGAAAGAGTGAGAGAGAGAGAGAGAGAGGGAGAGGGAGAGAGGTAGAGTGAGAGAGAGAGAGAGAGAGGTAGATTGAGAGAGAGAGAGAGAGAGAGGGGTAGAGTGAGAGAGAGGGAGAGAAAGATAGAGAGGTAGAGTGAGAGAGAATGGGGGCTAGGGGAGGAAAAGATTGGGGCATTAATCACAATTATGAAACAATGATTGTAATCGAAAAATATTTATGATATTTGATATTCGTGATATATTAACAGAAATGAACCTGAAATAAGAGCCCTTTGAGTAGGGAATAGATAACCTTTTGAACCATACACTTTCGACTATGAACAGATTAATGAGCTCCAATCAACAAGATATAATGCAAGTTAATCGACATTAATCGACATCGACATGATAATACTGAGCAAATAGTTTTCCATATACATTCAGCGTGTACTGGAGGTGTTTCCATACAGACATAATTATAATTGCTTTCGGATATTAACATGCACTAAAATCCTTAGGATGTCATATAGACAGAACATTAAAATATATGATCAAAGTATCTTTTGATAACACCCGCTTGAGTGAGATTATGATAACATCTTTTCTCTACTTTAGAATTAAACAAATGGACCCCGAGGCACAGAACTTCAACTTGTTTAGGGCTATGTATTTAAAGAAAATATTATCGACATAAATCTATTAAATCTTACACCAAACTTTATTCAACATAATGTCATTTTCAAGACGAAATGAGAAGTGGTCAATATTCATATTCTTCTTAATGAAAGTTTAACCAAGATGGCAACGGGTCATTATATTGTCCATATTGCAATATAAAAAAGGGTGTGATATCTATCTCCAGCTACCGTTGATGTCGTAAATCAGCTTGTTTGCAGTAAAATAGATTTAATCAATAATCGTGCTATGGCTCTTGGGAAACATAGAGATGGACCATGCGTGTGAAACATGATAGTGGAAAGTAAATATAGTTTATGATATATGAAAAGATGTAAAACTAAAAAGGAAAGAAGATGTTTGTGTTTCTTATACATAGATAGGGCATTGACGAGCTTTTGAACTTTAATCTTTAGACTGCATTAATTTTATGAATGATCGAGATGTAATAAATGCTTACAATATGCATGAAAACAAAAATTACATCGATATATTATATGCTGAGGCATTAAGCGTAAAATCTATACAGCCAGACGTAGTCTGCTATTTCATAGACAGCTATCGAGAAGGACTTTGGCCTCCATTGTGTACTTACCAAGCACACTTTGTATTAAACAAATTAGTTTAAGAAATATTGTGGATAGGTGTCTAATAAATGTACGTAGGGCATGTACGGTATTTTTTTTTAAAGCGCATTGTTATCTTTTATAGCATGTTATGTATTATTTATTCATGGTATAATACAAAGCGTGATTAGCAGCCAGTAGCTGATTTGTTCACATTTTACAAGCACATAAAAAAAAAAAGTATCGCAAATGGATAATTATACAAACACCAGATGAAAATCAGGGTATATAGACCACTGTGGTTTAAAAACTCAAGAAAAACAAAAAGGAACAAACATCATAAGTCATGAAACATAATTCATAAATAATTCAATGAATACACATTATTTGCATTTGTGATAGATAAACCATAATTCCCGCCAAATATATCCATCCTCTCTCCCCTCTCTCTCTCTCCCCTTCCTTCCTTTCTCTCTCTCTCTCCCTCTCTCTCTCTCTGTGTCTCTCTCTGTCTCTCTAGCATGTGGGCTGTTGGCAGATGTATAATTTGGTTATAGATAATACAAAGCTCAAAGTATTTAGAATAAGTTCAAAGTGTTCAGTATTTAGAATAAGTTCAAACGGGAATATAATTCTAATAAAAGGAATGAATAATAAAATGTGTACAAATCTTGTAAAACAGTGTAGGTCGTCAAAGTGGTCCATGGATTGTATCAATTTTGTTTTGAAGTGCTTGCAGTCTAAGGTATTATAAGCTCTTTTAATTCTAGTTTGATTTATTCAAATTTTACATGTGTAACTGCGCTGGTAATAGATGAAAATCATGTTCTATGGGAAAACTGCCATTATATATTTAATCACCAGGAATTTATCGGATTATATGTCCCCAATTCTTTTATCCTTTTTTCAATTCAATTTCAGTTTTATTCACAACAAACACGCGTCAATAGTCCAAACACTTTATATACATTGCCACATTTGAAATAAATAAAACTAAATTAAAGGACTTTATAAAACATTATATTGTTTTGCATTAAACGGTTCACTAAAAACAATAAGCGTGACACAAGTCATGTTGAAAAGGTTACAAGGTATGAAATGAAAAGAATTAAACAAACTTATTCCGGGATCAGAATATTATTTTGAAAGAGTAAGGTAACCCTGAATAGAATTCCATTAGGCTAAGGCAATGTGCCTTCTCATATTTATTCATATGTTTAATGTATCACAGATGAAAAAACAATGATACGAGATTATATGTCGTGGTTTTGGGTGTTTAGAATTGCCCTATATGATAACGCACTTGACTGAATGGTGCTGGTATTATTGTGTTGAATAATGACTGATTGTTTAATGTCACAAGGTTTACAAATATAGCCAGATCCGGATGGGGGGGGGGGGGGGGGGGGTTAAACGGCAGCAGCCAACTATTAAGAAAAAGAACACAACCGGGAATAACATTTTCTGGAATCGTTGTTCAACATTAATGACGTCGCAAGAAAAATGCAGTGGTACTGTGTAAGGGTAATTAAATCTTTCTGCCGGCAAATGTGCAATATTTAGAGCTTTATCGGCTATTCCAAACGATTGGAAACACCATTTTCTTTATACTAGTTGGAAAACTTTCGGCTAACTTGCAGGCAAATTTGGTCGGATATCCCCATTTTGAGCAGTCAAGCGATGCTACTGCCCATGAATATATTTGATTGAAATTCTGTTGCTATACCATGTATATATACTAAGTCAGTATTCATTCAATCGACTTATTACAGAAACCTATTTCTACGTGCTGACCTCCCTGGCTGACCTATTGGTTAGTTTGCCATTGTGATTATTTCCCGTGTGTCATCTATTTTCCAACCATCCACATTTCCCCCAATCCATCTTCAAATATTTACATGGTGATAGCAAAGGAATTAGTCAGCAGATGGGAAATACCGGATTCATTCCCTAAAGTCAGTCTGTATATGACTAGCCAGATTTCACATGTTTGCCTATTTATACTGTATAACACGGTAACACCCCATGCCCTGTCACATCGACGAGACCTTCAACAAACCGAGCGAAAAACATACTTTACCCCCCCCCCCCAAATGGCCGATAATCGGTTGGTCTGGAGTCGGGCTGGCAATGTGACTAAGTCCGCTCTGATATTAACTTTGTTTTAATAGAAGCAGACAAATGAGAGGAACAGGTCAGGAAAAGTTTGAGCAAAAAAAGATTAAACAAATTAGAAAGTGATGAAGATGCAATCAATCAAACACATATTGGCAACTCTCACTTATCTTGCGAGGTTCCCTCACATTTGCCCTGAACCAGAAGACTGCAACAAACAAATATTTCCCCTTATGATAATGTTTAATCATACATTCATCCAAGTATAATTATTGCATATTATGTTCGCTTAACCCCTGGATGAACAAATCCATTCCATCATCAATAACTTAGAAAACGAATTACGTTTTCTTTACAATGCAAATTGGAGAGGAGCCCGCAAGATGCGTCAAAATGTTGCCAACTTGTTTCTGAAAATGCATAACTTTCCTATTGTTAATCGGATATTGTTCAAATGTTCACTAATTTGGTCTTTTTTAAAATTTGTTCTGCTTTTATTAAAACCAACATAATATCGGGATGGACTTCCCTTTAATAAGGTTATAATACAAATCACAACATGCATTGCCGAAGTGCTCTTAAAGGTACTATGTCCCATTTGCAGGCCAACAAAATGAAAAAGTTAAATTCCAACTGCATTTGAAAGATAGTACTAACTTAGAACTTCCCTAAAAAAGGTGGGGCTTGAAAATGTCTTCAAGTGGGAAAATAACGACTATTAGTTGTCAAATCGACTTTAGGGCTTTAGAGCCCAAAAGTAATAGTCTTGATTTTCAGACAATGTACCGAATGGTCATACGTTTTATGCTGCGCAAATATTCAATCAGTTTAATCTTGGCCATCACAAGAAGTGGGTTATTGATGTAGACAAATGCTCATGTACCCTTTACAACTCTTTTCATGTATGTTATTACCAAAGAAGAAAAAAAGCCAGTCACTCACTCAATAGTGTCTGACAATGAAGTCTAGCAAGTAAACGGGTTTCCTTGCATAATTTGAATATGAGGACACTGCTAACGTTTAAATTTCACAGATAGGACATACATGACATATTCATAATTCCTGCAAAGTTCTACAGCATTTGAGGTTGGCTGCAAAAGGGACATAGTACCTTTAACAGAGATATATTGTATTTTTATAATTCTTTTTTCTTTTCAGTATTTTTTTCCTTGTACATTTTGATATATGTATAAATATTTAATACGAATGAACAATTCAATTCTTATTTTAAAAAACTGAAATCAAAACAAAACAAAAACAAAAACCATGTAAATGTTGTCATATTTCTGTCATATATGCGTATTTAATTGTTTGTATTTTAATATGTCTGCTGCATTTGTCTCCTAGTTAAACTAAGGTGTAATGTTCATGCCTTTTTACACCTCTGTCTTTCTCTCTCTTTCCTCTTTTTGCTTAAAAAACCCTTGTCATTCAATGCGGGCGAGGTTCAGCTCCCTGTCTAAGTCTAATGTAGCTAGTGAGTAGAAAAGCATTCGAGAGGAGCATGGGTGGAACGTGTTCCCTGCCCCCTCATTATATACGGTGCCTATGAAAGTAGATTTCGTTTTAATGGTTTGCCTTACATGTGTTTTACAACGACGAGAGCGAGGGCCTCCCACAATAAAAAAACAAAAACCCGTTATATTATGTATATTGTTGAAGTTAGTCAGTATTATGTTATGTTTGAATATGAATTGACGCCATTATACGTCAATATTTATTTTAGAGCAGTTCTTGGCAAATTAATATTGGTGTTGTATTAGCCATGAGAGATATTACATGGTTTTTTTAGATGAAGTATGAGTGGACTTCGGTCTATGATCAGCCTGTAGAGAATACACCCCGTTTAGTTTAAAGGTCTAGCTATGTTATTTTATTCCATCACGACTGTACAGTAAAATAATGTAGTGTCTATTAAAATCTGCTGGGTCTGGTCAACATAATTATAAAAGACAAAATCGTGTCAAAATATTTGTAGTGGAATTTATCTTAGCGTTGCTTATTAGAGTATTAAAACGGCTTTTTATTTAAAAGAAGGGCGGTGAGGGGGCGGGAAGAGCCCAATCGTTTTCGGGGACTGAAACTAAAGGAATAATAGGCCCACAATCATGTGACAAGTGAATACTGACTATCATACCAATCTTAGATGCGCCTCAGTGAAATACCAGTTATTTGTTTGTATTGCTATTGTGTTTTGGGGAGGGGTCGGTGGCTGTAACTGCTATATGCACCCGGCTTCACTAAATGAGTTAATAAGTTATTCGCACGATATTCTTGGGAATTGTATACTTAGGTACAAGGATTTTGGAAGCAGATTATTCCTTGTTCAAGAGCCGGCAACTCCGATCAATCACGTGATTGTGAGGGGTGAACAAGCTTCTCAACAAGGTCCGATTGTTGATTTATCTATCTATATAATACAATGGTGCAGTAGGTGCTGATGTCATTAAAACAATGTTTGCATTAGCTATCTTATCAATCGATTTCTTAGATATTGACAAACTTTATTTGTTAAGCTTCCGGAGTTTAAAGCTAAAGATAAAAGTTTAAAGCTATTAATCATCATGAGCATAATCTGAGGACGTGCGATGACATTCATGCTTACGCTGTAACAACAGCCTCCTATATCTAATTTATCATATGAATTTGGTGTGTTAATTTATTAAATGTATATACTTATGGAAAGCACTGTGCCAAATTTGAAATCATTATTTTGTCTGGGGATCGTAAAATGTGATATCTTTGAGAGAAAAAAAAAGAAGCTTTGTACATAATAACTTTGAAAGTCAGAAAATAATGAGTGAAAATAATTATGAGTCTTTTAAGTCTCACTGAGCACCCGAGAGAGAGAGAGAGAGAGAGAGAGAGAGAGAGAGAGAAAGGGGGGGGGGGGGGCATAAATGAAGGATCGCCCCAGGTAGTGACGTAAGTTCTCCAGGAAGGGTAATATAAAATGAAATCAATCTTGTATTCCTATTTTTATTTAAATCCAGGGGCGACCCAGACAAAGCTGATTTACAAGGACACACATCACTCCACTTTGCCGCCCTCTACGGTCATAGTACGGTCATCGAGTACTTGGTCTCTTTTGGCTGCAATCTGTGGGCTCTAAACAATGATTATAAAATGGCTATGACTCTAGCTATGGAAGGAGGCTATGGCGAGGTACTGTATGATTTATAGTTTAAAAATTGGGTACTGGGATACTTTTATTTATGACGCTTCCAGATTCACCCATACACATCATTATGTTCTTTTCGGTATCACAAATAAGGAGACTAAAACGAAAACACAAATATAATATTTCCTAGTGGCTTTTCCGATAAAGGGCATATCAGGCATACGCCCCCACGGTTAAAGGCCAATAAACTGCCCGGGTACATTGCGACCCCCCCCCCCCCCATCAATAGTGGACCCTCACCCCTCCTTATCAATTACTGGATATGCCACTGAATTTGCCTGTTGTACCATGGACCTACTATTAACCTTTACTCTCGGATTGACAATAATGTTAAGGGGGAGTTATGCACAATAGCTAATCCTAGTATAAAAAACACCCACAAAAACAACAACAGCAGCAGAATCAACAATACTTATCAATGGCACCAGCAACAACCAGGTTTATAGAGTGATGATGTTATCGGTTCAATCCACACATGCGCATATCGATCAGCCCTCAGATTACAAACAATTACATTTATTCTTCTTTAAAAAAAAAACCTAAACATATTTGTGGCATATATCATTCTATGCAGACCGGGGGGGGGGGGGGGTTCATAAAGCTGTGCGCAAAGTTACGCTTGACTTTACGATTGACTTGAATATGAAGAGCTAAACTGGATTCTTAAATCCTTTTAATTGCATAAACTAAAGTAGTTGGTTTTAGGTTACTTTTATAGTTACGATTAGGGTTATGATTATAGGTTGCATTTAGGGTTACGGTAAGGGCTAAGCTAAAGTATAATCTTTGGCCCAGGGGTTAAATTCGGTCAGTGTAGGATATTGACGGAATATGTGTCGTACGACCGCCTTTACCAACGGAGATGTCACGACTAGGAAGATTTATTTTTCAAACGAGTGACATAACTCTTTTTTGTGTGTGCTTTATTACAGATCGTTAAAATCTTGGATGACGTTGCAGGAAGGCAGGCTGCCACTAACAAGAAGGTTGTTCAAAAGGCCAAGCAGAAAGCCATTAAAGACGCAGATGAGAGGGTAAAGAAACTCGACAAGATGGTGAAAGAACACGATGCGCAGATGAAGAGGGATGAAAAACAGAGCAAGAACAAAGGTGGCCGTGGAACCATCAAGACCCCTAGCCCAGGTATTTCAGAATCCAGCTTCTCCGACGTACTGAACTCGAGAGTCACCAAGCGGGATTCATTGATGTCTTCGGATCCATCAGAAGGAGCATCGAAGTCAAATCGGAAAAGAGGCGACGGTGACGGAACGTCTTCTACGGGTTTGCCGGCGTCAGATTCGAGCAGCGTCGAAAACTCTGAGAATGGGGAGACACTCGCTAATTACCAGGATTCGCGATTCTGGCTGCCGAATCGCAACTCAAACGCTATGATGTCGCTAGCAAGGGAAGGCGAATCGATAGATATCGACGATGCCCTAGCAACCCTTGATAACAGCATCGATGACGCCACTGGCGATCCGTCAGAAGCAGCCAAACAGAGACGAAAGCCATCGGATAGAGACAACGGAAGCCATCACTCCAGGACGGCCAAACCTGGTGATTCCATCAGTACCGTCTTCCGCGGCGACCAGGCCATGTGGGCGGAATTCGAAATCGATTTAGAAGACGACGTCGACGCATCATCGTCGGCCATCGAACTCTTCCTCACCGTCAATGATCTCGAGGATTACATACCTGTCTTCTTTGATGAGGACATTGACATGAAAGCCCTGGAGCTTCTGACGGACCAAGATATTCTCGATCTCAAGTTGCCTTTGGGTCCCAGGAGAAAGCTAAATCAAGCAATTGCCAAGCGAAAGGAAGCTCTGGCAACGCCTGGTGCAATATGTGATTCCGCAATTTGAAGACAAGAAAAGCTATATTTGAAAGACTATTATTTTGCACTGATTGCTTAACATGCTAAATGAAGAATTCCTATCTTTGTTTTGGGAGGGGCGTTACTCTTGGATTTATTCATTTGAACGTGACTGAATTCATAAATCAACGGAATGGAACGCCGAGTGAGTAATAGACAAAAATATGTAAATAAAAACGGTATCCTTCGTAAACGGATCCACGCTCAAGATATAATTTTACCTCATACACCGTCACGTAGTTCAAAGATCATCACATTAACATCTGCTTCATATTCCAAGGACAAGAGTCGTCTGTCGCGAACTTGCTTTCTCGGTCTTTGCACCATTTCTGTGCATGAACAAATTACCTTCGGAAATGACAACTATAACACCATTAGAGAGTTTCAAAGCGCAGTTGAAATTTTTTTCCTATCAATTCTCGGCATGAAAAATTAATATCATACTCACCTATATCCTCCTTGTGCGCCGCGGAATAGCAGTTCTAGATAGATGGCGCCATACCAAAAATGCATAGTACTGTTCTTACTATTCATTTTCAGTGAGAGATACATGAATGACCACGCAAGACATGAGACTGACGATGTAATAGTAGCAGCAGTAGAAGTAGTAGTAGTAGTAGTGCAGTTGCAGTTGAAGTTCATGGGTCACATTACACGTAAAGAAGGCATATATAATCTTGCTTTGACAGGGAAAATTGTGGGAAGAAGGAATTGGGGAAGAAGGAGGATACTTTGGATGGACAGTCTGCAGAAATTGAGAGGAGTGAAAGAACTGGGAGTGGTACTCATACAGAAGGCTAGGAGCCGAGGGTTGTGGAACGGCATGATCGCCAAAGTCAAACGGCACTTAGAGAGAGAGAGAGTAGTAGAAGTAGTAGTAGTATAAGTAGTAGTAGTAGTAGTATTAGGAGTAGTCTGAGGCAGTCTGAGGCAGTTTTCCTGCGTTAGTTTTCCAAATAATATGCTTAAATAACAGTAAGTAAGTTGGTATGTCCTTGGGCAAGTCATTCTATTTACAGTGCTCCTGTTATCGGTAGGATGCAAACATCATTGGGGTAGGATTAGCATGTGCACTCCCGTAAAAAGGCGACTATTTGGAATGCTCCGGAGGGAACGGAGAATGTGCACTGTAATGTGCTGAAAAGTACTCGAATCCAGTGACCGAGATAATGATAATACTGTCAATTAAAGCGCGTAACATGAAGAGGGGATTATTATAAGTAGTAATAGGGTAAACTCCATTCAATTTTCACAAATAAACAAATTATGATTAGCTTTTTTTGAGCCAATTTATAATAACGACGAGGTTCACAAATCAAGCAATAATGTAGAGTTCTGCTCGTTTTTCAAAATTCCGGTTTATTCCTTTCCGTTTCAACAAAATCAACATGTTTATCGTTAATTAACAAATATACAAATTAATTCAATATATGATCGTTGTATTATGTATACATGAATTCATATTCTCTTCTTTTAATAAACTATGGCTCTAGTAATTGTAAATACAGTTCTCCGAAATTACTGGACTTTAAATTCTGTAAGATTTATATCGAAGAATTAGAGAATAACACTCTTTGTGTCAACGAGATGCCATAAGAGGTTTATACATAGAACGTAAACGTTAGTTTTGTAAAATAGTAATTGATATTTAGTTATTCAAGAGTTATTACGAGTTGCAAATAAAGCATTACAGTCAGTTTGACATCACATATCGGAAAAAAAAAAAATCTCCTATTTTATAACACAGATACCATTATAATTGATTGCACTGTAATTAATCAAATTTGGCCGCAAAGGCCTAGACATTTATGTTAAGGTGAATAAAATGTAAATTGTCAAACAGTTCACCTTCCTCAAATGTGTCGTTGTGTAGTTCATGAAAATTCATTAGTGGAAAATGTACACCTATTAATATTGTGTTATATACAACCTTAAGGAAGCACTGAATACGTCTGAGCGATGGAAATACATGAGCGATGTGACATATATTGGGTAAAATCAAAGGAAGAAAGTAAGAAAGAAACAAAGCAAGAGAGAAAGATAGATAGAAAGAAAGATAAAGAGAGAGAGGGAGAGAGAGAGAGAGAGAGAGAGAGAGAGAGAGAGAAAGAGGAATGAAGAAGGTGGAAGACACGGTACAGAAATACGAGGATAAAACATTTGAGGGCATCCTCACCTAATTAAGAAAATAGACCCCTCCCACACAATACGACAACGTGCCTAAAAATAGAAGAGAACCATCTTTAACAAGTATACCGCAGAATGATGATCATTGTACGATTCCAGTTCTGTGCACAGTAATATACATGTACCTACAACATCCATCCTTTTCCTAGCTCGTACATAACAAATGAGATACCAATTGAACGTATCCAAGGACAGAAACATTGACATTTGAAAATTTGATCGCTTTCCTTTACAAAACCACCGAGCTGGCTCAAATATGGGAATTTTATTTTATTTATTCAGTCGTCCCTCTGGATGAAAAAGGGAGTAAACATCATTGATATTGCCCTCCAATCACCATGATTACCCTCACTCATGAATTGTTAACCCAATTTGCAAATTATAAAATGATCTACGGGAGTGCAACGACAATTGGACGATATTCATGACTGCCCCAAAAAGGTTGCTGATCAACGAACCGTGGACATAGTTTTTCAAAGGCAAAGAATTATCATTATAGGAGACACAGAGCTAACCGAAACATGTAATAGGTCTACTAATTGTGAAGAAAGGACTAAATTCGAAAATACGGAGCCTCTTTCATATTCGCTTATTAAATTCAGCATGTGTTATCATGCTTATACTTCTCTACATCTATCTTTTTTTTTTAACCAAGCATCTTTCTTCATTTTTTCTCTTTCTCCTTTTCACTCATGATTAGAAATGTCGATCATTAATCAATGCCTCTTCCTCTTCATGATGAGTGACAGTAATCACCTTGTTGATTACTCACCAGGTGGACATAATAATAATAATAATATTTAATTTTTATATAGCGCTTAATACAAATGTCTCTAAGCGCTTTACAAATATACTATAGTCGACACTTGACCTCTGAGAAGAACAGAGTCATCAAATCTTTGGCTCTGAATAGAGCAATCAGCCGTGTTTATGTTCATACGTATAAATATATGATTTTCATGCAGAACAATAAAATCAAACAATACCTAACCAAGGTGTATTCATTGTGTAGCAGAGGTCTATTTGAGAATGATCTCCTCTTACAAAACAACAATGATTACAGTAAAAAGGTAATAATTATGCTAATAGGCCTATATACATATTACAAACACAATTTCAAAATCCTTGCCCATCACCTCCTGAAATGTGCGTGAAGTATTACGTAATCCTAATATGATATTATATGGGATAAGGCAATAGGGGGTTGAAATTGCAATTGGGGTAACTTCTTGAAAGTCCTTGCTATCGAGCCTACACTGGCTTTCTTTTCCCTCATATTCTATGTACATGCATAACTTCGTTTTATCATTGTCTAATCAGGTTATATATGCATATAAATTAACGAGGTCATAGAAAAATGCGTTCATCAATCTGTCCATCTTCATGAATCAATCAGTCAATAAAACCAGTCAATAAACTCGTGAGTGGTCTGATTAATCGAGTTCTAAGCCGGTCCGATTAATCAATCAATCAATACAATCAATCAATGAATCAATTTAACCAAGTAGCCTAAAACTGGCCAATCAACCAATCAATATATCAATCTACCAATCAATTACATGATAAGTTGGTTATTTAAACCATAAATTAATAAATCCTTGAACAGAAAAACAAAACTTATGTAACAAAAAAATCAAGCAGACTCTCGGACAAACGTCTACATCCACATCATAATTTGCAATAATGGGCCGGTCCATCGATCAGTTGATTGATTAGTCAGTCAATCAATTATCAAACCAACCGAATATAATAATTAGTTTTTCTTTTCCATTAATATGCACGGTTACTGGTGTACCATGCACGCCACTATTGCCATGATGTCTGCGACAGGTACAGGTGAGTGGTATTAGGTATCATCCTGTTGCGATGACGTATAGATGATAGAATATGATGAAAAGTTAAGGATTGTCCGGGGGCGACATTTCCACTGGTGGAGTGCGAGTGAGGCCAGCTATGATTGAAACGAGAGAGAGAGAGAGAGAGAGAGTGAGAGAGAGATAAAAGGAGAGGGAATGAGACATTTCTTAATCCTTTTGATACAGAGCAAATGAAGGGTAACCTCGCAAGATACGTCACAGAGTTGCCAATTTGTGTTTGATTGATCGCAACTTCAAACAATCATAACTTTCTTATTTTAATCTGATTTTGCTCAAACTTTCACTGACCTGTTTCGTCTCATTTTCTACTTCTATTAAAACCAGGGTGGACTTCCCCTTTGAAGGATCGTTTTGGAAATGGTCAAACCGACCCAAAATGGTTTATTTTACAGTCTCTAATATCTCAGTCATACCGCAAAACCGACTCCAAACCGAGCGATTCGTGGGTATTAGTGGTAAAGTCAGACTCTGTTCAGTCTGTTGTCGGTCTGGCATCGGTTTCATAGATGTGACTGAGGTATGATGCCCCAGTCAGCAAACCCGACTTCAAACCGAATCAAACCGACCGATTCTTGGCCATTCGTGGTAATGTCAGCCTTTGTTCGGTCTTTTGTCGGTTTGGCATCGGTCTCGTCGGTATGACCGGGGTATTAGGTTTATAAGTATACCTTCAATTGCCGAGAACCAGACGATCAGGAAGACTGAGATGGCAATGCACGCCACAACACTGACGATACGACACACGTAACAAACTCGAGAATTCCCTTCGCCTTTCTCGAGGTCGCCATCGTGAGCGAAGTCGTTACTAGTTTCCTTGACATGCGTGTTGACGTTGACTTCAGTATTGTCCGACGTCGATGGACGATCAATACCAGAAGGAGCCGACGTCGATGTGGACGGACCATCATACCCTTCGTTCATCTTGCCCTGGTGTAAGGAATGTTATCCATGTTATAATATCATTCATGTATTCATGTATTGTTATTACAGTAATGCCAGGCTCGTATTGTTGCGGAAGGTGCGGGTGGCCGGCCGGGGTTCCCCACTCTAGCGATCGACGCCTCTGCTCTAAGGTTGCACAATAATTCGATAACAAGTTAAGATTGTTCAGTGACTAGAACTTTTATACAATATGGGCACGCAGAAGGACCTACTTGCATCGCTCAGGTTGCAGCAAGTTTATAGAAAGACATTAAGAGAGAGAGAGAGAAAGAGAGAGAGAGAGAGAGAAAGAGATAGAGAAAGAAAGAAAGAGGAAGGTGGAGGAACAGTACAGACAGACAGAGACAAAAGGTGATAGCGTAAGAGGGTGCAAACTTTTCCTGGACAATAACTAAATATTGCAACATGATTATCTTTCTTTTTGCTTTGACGTTAAACATCAATCATACCACATAAAACACGTGTCCCTCCCTCCACCGAAATCTCAGATGTAGATTAAACAGGTTTGTATCCGATCAAATACATGTAATACTGTATATCCTTACCGTGTCTGTATATTTCCCTTCCATGTTGCTTCCAAAATGGGGTTACACTGAAATCCAAATCGAATGGTGGAAAGCTATACCAAAACCCAGTAGCACATCGGAAAAGAAACTTCTCTATTGAAGTCAGAGCGCTAGAAAAATGGAGGTAAAACAACCCGACCATTCACGCATACCCTGCAGCCCTTTCTGTAGGGAAAGAACTTTTCTATCAAACTAATACAGAACTTAAGAGCGGAACGGATTTGAGGTGCTCTTTGTTAAATTGGGATAATAAAAGCAAACACAATATTTGATATTCGTGAGGGCTGAATGCCAAATCTTTTGAGGTGTTCGTATTCGTTTTGTTAGAGGTTTCAATAGATGACTAGGTAAGGTTCAAATCCAGGCTTTGTGGTCACTGAAATAATTGTATCAAGGCATTGAGTAGTTGGGTGGTGGTATTACTTGGAAGCCCGTACGACAATGATATGTAAAGGGGGCGTTGCTACATGGCTTTCATGTTAATACCATGTACACTGTAGGTCTTTGATGTCACCAATGACGTAAGCATGCAAAGATCGTAGTATGTCCATGACTTAAGCCAGCTTGCAAGACACACAAGAGACATTTTATTTTCATTTAGATGATTCTAGAGGGCCGGGTTTTATATTTAAGGTCACAAGCGGAGGCTTGACAATATTTTGATTTGGAGTACATGTTTACATTCATTGAAGATACTTGTTGAGTAGGCCATGTTCGTAATGTAATCAATTTTTAATGCAAAAATCCGGGTTAAGTGCCTGGTGCCTAGTTACAATTTTTGTTCATTCACCTGTGACGAATGATTGTATTCCAATAGTCAGAATGCGAATTGTAACATTCCGTGTTGTTAGGTAGGAAAGGCCATGATGTTTGTCCTACCTAGCAACAATAAATGTATGCAACTCATCTACTGACTACTTGGATAACTTATTTTTTAAGGATTTAACAGTATTCAAAACTACATTGTAATCTGCTGGCATGAAGAAAACGATTTATCACATGGATTTGCAAGAAGTTTCCAATAATGCGTATGGTTATAATTTAGTTTTGATGCCCAATTAGGACCTAAACTATAATCTGCTATATCTTTCGAGTTGTGAATTTGTTAAACTTCATTGTTAATATGACAATGAGATGTACTTTTTTCCTCATAGGGTTTCACTTATAGGTTTACAAATAGATGTCGTATTGCCGTTGGCTCTTTCAAAACCTCCTATAATATACATTTACGAGAAAGTGTCATTATTACTGTTAATTTATTTCTATAACGGTTATATTCGGATTCATTCTCGTTGGTTGGGTGACGGAGGCTACGTTTGTACAACTTATTTTTTATTTTTATAAATCAAGATAAAAATTCCTTTAGTTATCCAGAAATTTAGATTTTTTTTTATAGTCCACTTATGATATGTGTTGGGGATACATCTATTGGTTGTGTATTGGACATTAGGCCTTTATGACAAATAACAAATCTGGGAATGTGATAAGATATTTATTGATGAGTTCATCGTATTTCTAGTTGGTTTATCAATTGTGCCCATGAGCGGGTTTGCTTGTAAAATAGTGTCATAGGGGGAAGCTTTTGTGGTCGACAAATCTATATTGAAGTCACCCATCATGCGTTTTTCAAAATTCGCTTTATGGACACAATGGCCCAGACGGTGTCTAGGCCAAGATGAACTGAATACTATAAAATCCACGATATGAAAAGAACAATGCAAGCCCTTTATTCGCCTGATTCAATGAACAACAAAACAGACATTTTTTAAACTACTAAACCATCGACGATAAAAAAATAAAAAATAAATTCTCGAAATACTCCAAACCAATGGCTTACTCGAATCATCGGGTCGCGTTACAACCCTTTCGTGAAAAGAAAGCAGAAGACCATGTATAGATGCATCTTTCGTAAATAGATTTGCAGTAGGGGTTTCACAAAGCGTCCGCAACTAGTTGGACCAGATTATTTATAGAGAGATAAACAATGCATATAAAATAAACGGTGGAATAAAACCAACGCAGGGAATCACAAAAGGATTTGAAAACTAATCAAATCGCAATTAAATCGAAAAAACAGTCTCGAACAATGATTCAAATCACAAAGATGGTTTTGATGGTTTTGAGAGTGAGGGAAAGGGAAATAAATAAAAAGGAATTACATGAAAATTACGAATATAGGTGAAAAATAAACAATAAAGACATATTAGCGAAGTTTTAAGGTAGACTTCTTGATATATATATATATATATATATAAAGGGGAAATATGAAACAGGGAAGGAAGGATATAGATTGAGAAAACAATAGAGGTATTAAATACAAGAAAGGGAAGTGAATAGGATAGGGATGTATAGAATCGGGAAAGATAGACAGAAACTAGAAGTGAGAGAAAGGGAGAGAGAGATAATTGAGAACACGGAGAGGAAGAGAGAGAGGGAGAGAGAGAGAGAGAGAGAGAGAGAGAGTTAGAAAGAGAAGGACAAACAGAGAGAAAGAGAGAGAGAGAGAGAGAGAGAAGGGGGAGAGAGAGAAAGGGGGCATCAGAGAAAATAAAATCAATATTCAACGGGAGCGC
The DNA here is from genome assembly GCA_035222895.1 of Strongylocentrotus droebachiensis. Lineage (NCBI taxonomy): Eukaryota > Metazoa > Echinodermata > Echinoidea > Camarodonta > Strongylocentrotidae > Strongylocentrotus > Strongylocentrotus droebachiensis. The sequence goes on from JAVYIG010002182.1 coordinate 123,751, forward strand.
CTACTCAATTAGTCGTTGTCGCGTCGCCCGATACAAATAATGGCGCTAAATGTTTGAATGGTTTCCATAGCGACGAATACCTCAGCTACCAAGTGAGCTCCACCAGATTCGTCAATATTAACGCTCCAGTTCGGATGTGAGCTTAAATACACGCACCACTTATTTTGCAAGGTTCTACCAACGATATCAATTACTATTCTCTTCCACCACTTGGTTATTTCATTGCAGTTGTCATATTTTGCACAGGGGCGGATCCAGAAGTCTGTTACAAGAAGGAGAGGGCACAATAACACAATATTAGAAGGCCCTCTTTTTCGGTACCTGTAGGCCCACTTCGGTATGCCATATATTGCCATCAAAGTATGAGGCGGTCGCCGTAGTGCTATACCCTTTCAATCCGCCACTGTCGCCATATGCGTATATTTTTAATTGCACCATAATAATGTAGATGTAACATACTAACTGAATGAACAAATTTAACAACCTAGTTTCGCAAATGCCGCATTGCATTGCATTTGATTGGAGTTAATTAAGTGTCTGTAATGAAATCAAATATTTGCGTGTATCATTTGCAAGTCACCAGAACAACAGACTGAAGGTCTTCAACAATTGTTTCCGATGTTAATACAATAATGGACAAAAACAGAGCATGACAAAACAAAATACACGCTGACAATATGCGAAACTCAATTTTTCAATATGGTATTTCACAATTGTGTCTAAACGTTTAACAGCACTATCAACAAGTACAATGAACCTTTGTTGAGAGGTAGGTTTGGAAAAATATGCCTGGAATTAACAAATTGCCACGGATTTTCCTTACATGTTAACGGATGGGTCTTATTGAATCGTTTAAGCCGGCCTTGAGTCAGAAATGTATTTGGAAATAGTTTTGAGTACTTGTACAAATTGTCTTTCAAAATAATTTATGGAAATAGAAGGAAGTCTTTTTTGAGTAATCGCTCGAGCGTAACCACTATCAACCTCCTATATTCCACGTTGCATTTTTTATAGCATTACTTTGAACTGTTTGAGCAAATATTTATTGGAAAGCTTCAGGTAAACTTGTTTTCGCAGAGTAGAATGAATTTGTTTGAGAGTGCGTACGTGTCGTAAACAAACTTGTGAATAAAAACGCCTTAATCGTTTGATCTACAAATAAAAATGTTAAGTGTATCACTCACTGAAACATGTTTTGCTCTTGATGTATGATGTTTTATTGAGCTTAACTTTGAGCTTCGAATATTACTTCTACAATAAAATATTGCAATAATAAATACATTATATTAAAAACAGTAAAACGTCTTGTTGTCTGAGAAGACTATTTAACGCGCGCGTACACATTCGCATAAATAAGGCGTATACGGAACCCAAGTCCGACTGGATTCCATGCTAGCCCTATTATGTTATCATTTACCATTCATAACCGTTTACCTATAGAATGCCAAGTAAGCTTTTATTTTAAATTCATTTCAGGTGATTGGTACACTTTAGAGAAACACAATTTCAACGACGTTTTCATGTTTTGCTACCTTTTGAAATCTTGTACATTTAGGATGGATATTTCGTCATAGCCCTCTAAACCTTAAAAAATCGACCGCCAAAAACTTGGTCCCTACGCTCGGTCTCGCAACCGAGATGCTCGTAGCATTGTTACATTATTACATAACACCACTCATGCATATAATTGTTAGGCTTACTATGCATCAAGTGGGGACAGAGTAAATTTGTAAATTAAAGCAGATTTCATTTAAAGATGAGTATTATTCTTGTAACAAAGCTTACCCTCTATTCATCTTCATCAATCTTAAACAATCTTAAACAAAGTGTTAATCACTCTACATGGCAAGTAATTACCTTTCCGACATAGCTAAAAGCTACGTAATAAAAATTGAAAACAAAATATTAGGATTATAAATTTGTAAATGTTTTTTTTTTTTAAAGAAAATCACTATTAGAGAGGAAGAGAGAGGGAGAGTGAGAAATGGGATTTAGCCAATGAAAGAGATCGAAATAAAGATGAGTGTGTGTGTGTGTGTGTGAATTTGTGTGCGTCGCGCGTAACAATGAGAGATGGGGAGAGCGAGAAAGAGAGATGAAAGAGGATGTTCTTTCTCTGAATATAGCGCGCACAAGTCGACGAGCATCGTTGCAATTTTTGTAAACGCATCGAAAGTCACATCGACATGATAATCAATTCATTGTCGAGTCATCACTTCGCTCGTCCTATCTGGCAAGTTAACATAGCCTGAATTCTCCGTATCTCTTTGGCCGTATCAGGAAAAATTCACGCTGAATACGGGATAGATAGAACAAAAAGTTGTTGACGGAAGAGAATCATGTCTGGAATATTACTTTAGAATTTTCAATATTTGTATGTGTACCTGTGGATTTTTTGTTGATGAGAATACAATCAAATCATGGGAGTCAAAACTTTGTTTGTCGTAATAATTTGGAGCATGGTAAGTTGAAATTATTATTTATTCATTTTACCTTGTCTATATCTAATTAATGACAATGTTGGTTGTTCACATATTTATCAGTCTTTGCTAAAAAAACAAAGTAAAAGAATGTAAAGCCCTTACGAAGTGGAAAAGTTTTTTAGATTTTCAAGATGTACCTTGGGGTTCGTACTGTCAAATTCCATTTCAGTCAACAATAGATATCAACATGAGGTGGTTTCAAATCAAGATTTTAAATAGAATATTATATATGAAGGACAGTTTGTTAAGATTTGGTATAGTGGCTGACAAGAAGTGTACTTTTTGTAGTAACAATGATGAAACTATCATACATGTTTTTTGTTTTTGTAACTGTTCTAATGAAGTATGGTCGAAGTTAGAGTTCTGGATATTTCGTAATACGGGGGAAAGGATCAAACTTACAAATCAAAATAAATTGTTTGGATTTTGCGGTAGTAATAATAATGCACTCAACTGTGTTCTGATGGTTGTAAGACAAGAAATATTTTCAGCTAAATTACGAAATCAATTACCATCATTTGATATAATTTTATCAGCTGTAAAACGTTATTATGAAATGGAAGAATATATATACCAAACAAATCTCAGAGAGAATAAATTTAAAAAGAAATGGTTTCACTTTAGAAAATGTTTTGAGAGTGTTGGAAATGTGCTAATATAAACATGATCATGTATTTTATGGTTTTTTTTTTGTTGTTGGTATATTTAAAGTACTAATTTTGTCATAAATGTTTGTTTTTATCTGCCACAAAAGTTTTCGGCCGTGATGATTATTATCTGTGTCAAGCCATTATGTATGGAAATTATTTATTTAATTATTTGTATATGATATATGGATGTTCTGTATATGATGAAATTTGTTTTGAAAATAAAGAACCCTGTGGAAGGGGAAAAAATATTAAAAAAAAAAAAAATGACAATCCGTCAAAAATGATTGTTCAGGAATTTCATTTACTCTATGTAATAATATTATTCTCTGTTTCATTTGTTTAAAAAAAAGGTTGGTTAAACTGATTTATCATCTTCACAATTGAAAGAAAAATAATACAATAATAATGTCAATGATAATAATGATAATATTAAAAATAATAATTCTAATAAAAACGACAATGTAGTAATGAAACTATTAAATTAAAGACTTATTATTGTGTTACTAATATTTGATACAAATCCATTAAAGGTTAGTCAGACAGAGGAAAGTTCGACGACTGTAAAATAATGTATTCGACCAAATCTTTAACAATCACTCATAGTGTTTTAGAATACTTTAACATTTATTTTGAATGTTTCACATATGACTTTTCTTTTTCTGTTCTTGGTTCTGTTTGGAATGTGGATAATTTATTCGATATTGTACGTTTTGTTATAATTTATGCTTTCTAAATGGGATATTTCTAAAACGTTTAAGCATGTGTTTGGCACTTTTTATGATTCCCCTATTATGAGATAGTTTGTTAATTCTTTGGAAAACATGTATATCGTTTTTTAAAAATTCATTTGTTCATTTGTTTGTATTATTCATGTTATCAATATAGCCTACATCAAGATAAACAATATATTCGTATACAAAAAGAGAAAATTGATTAAAAACTCCATCTGTCCTAGTATGGTTTCACTGGGTATGAAAACGGCTCACTTACCGTACATGTACTAACCAAAGCGCCTGTGCATTTCTTTGCGAAATAGCACTTTATAAATAATCATTCTTATTATTATCACTATTATCATTATTATTATCATTTTATCCCGCATGTCTTTCTTCACGAACAAGCTAACGCAAATAGGGTAGAAAGTGAATAAATGAATGTGTTTATATATATGTAGGCCTATATATATGATTATGAGATTGATGACATAAGTGACATTGTTTAGATACAGTCAAACCTGCTTTAGTGACCACTTGTATTGAAAAACCACCTGTCTATAAAGACCACAATATTTTTTATGTTTTTTACATTTAAACATGCACTGAAGGAACCTGTACATCAGCACCAGACCACTTTTCATGTTTCTCCTGAGTGGTCTTTATTTACAGGTTCCACTGTAAAATAATCTGAAGATGAAATTCATGATTTGATTGATCTTCTTCTAAAAGGAATTACATTTCGATTCAGTAATATCCTAATCATTCTAATTAGGATAATAGCATATGCAACACCGCATCTTAAAACATAGTCAGCACAATCCTCTGAAATAGCATTTGAAAGGACCCGATGATGTGGCAATAAATATTTTTAATATTTTACACACGAGCTATATTTGATGTAGCTTTAATTCAAAGAAATTAAATTGTTCCTGCTGAAACTTATTTTTCTTTATATTTTACAGACGCTGTACGCCCAAACTGATGGTAAGTACTCACTCGATCTAAATGATTTTGTTAGCATTTTAGAATTAAATGATAACAATATTCGGTTCTTGATTAGCGTAAATCACATTATATCGTCTCTATGCGCTTCCAAAGAGCTTTGGAAATTATTACCCTGGCTTTAGCATTGCTGCCATTATATCCTGACAATGTATCGAACTGTAACAAAGCATTGACATTCTTTTTTCCTTTTTTCCCCACGATTTTACAAGCAATTGGTTTGATACATTTGAAATTTAACTTGAACCTATTTGGATGAATTGTGATCATTGTGATAACTAAAAGCAATTCAGAGCAGAATGGATTTTTAATTTTGATATAAAATTTAACGCAATATCATTACTGTAGTCAGGCGCGTACGCAGGATTTTTTCAAGGGGGGGGGGGGGGGGGGGGAGGGGGGGGGGGGGTTTAACATTTTTAAATCCGCAACGACTCAGCCAGCCGCTGAATAAGCGGGGGGGGGGGGGAGGTCACCTTTTTTAGGTCAGCCATGGGAATAATTTTTATTTTTATTTTTGTATTATTATTTAAAAAAAAAAAAAAAAAAAAAAACCAAAACCAAAAGGGGGGGGGGGGGGGGTTAGGTTTTTTTAGGGGGGTTTACACACATAAAAATACCAAAGAGGGGGGTTCAACCCCCAACCCCCCCCCCCCTCCCTGCGTACGCGCCTGACTGTAGTTATGTACTAGAATAATTTTCGTAAAACCTAACCCTAACCCTAACTATGCAAAGCAACTTGTCAGTGATGGGAAATTGTATACATCTTTTTAGTGTTCGCTCCTTTTCTAATTGTTATGCACAATGCAACTGAACCTTAGGGTAATTTTTGAAAGTCTTTGTCATTATGTTTAAAAGAAAAAGGTTTAATATTGAAAACATAGCCAACTATAAATACAATTTAATCAAATCAAAATCACTTCGAAATTGGATTTGATTTTACTGGCATTTTAATGAGTTTTTATGTTATTACTTAAAACTCATTTTAAGCTTTACGTTTTCGTCGTTTTAAGTATGAAAGGTTTTCCAGACCCTTACATTTCTTCTTCCTAACACCCTTTTCGAATATCAATTACACCCCAAATTCAAAACGCACTTGCTATGCCCCTGACTGCAAACGTATGATCGAAACTATCTTTAGTTAGCACGTTGAGATTATACGTTTGCTCTTCTTCCAAATACCCTTGGCCCGATCCCACCTCCCATAATATTATTCAAAATGTCCTGCGACACCGCTGACTGCAAGAGTATGGATATCATTCATACGCGATCATTAATACATACATCGATCTTACTAGGTGCTTATGCTATCCTTCAAAGCACCCTGTGTAAAGACACTTGACTGGTAGGTGGTCTGTCATTAGTTTATGGCTAGGACTGATCGATGATATCACGGAGGAACCATATCCATCAGCGACTGTCTTGAAGAATTGACTAATATTGGTAGTTTGGCGAAGGAAGAGATGGTGAAGAGAGAGAGAGAGAGAGAGAGAGAGAGAGAGAGAGAGAGAGAGAAGGGGGTGATTGGGGAGATAGAGAGAGAAAAAATGTATCTAATGAGAGGTAGTTATAGAAAGAGTAAGAGAGAGAGAGAGAGAGGGGAAGAGAGATAAAGAGAGAGCAGGGGTGATTGGGAGAAATCTAGAGAAAGAGAAGAATAGATCTAAAGAGAGAGAGAGAGAGAGCGGGGGAGAGAGATGATCGGAAAGGTGGGGATGAGAAATGATAAAGACATTTAAAGATGACAGTATACAGAGAGCTGTTTATTAGTTTTAGTTAATTTTAGAGTGGAAGGGAGAGGGGACAGTAAGTGAGAGAAAGAGAGAGGGAGAGAGAGAGAGATAGGGAGAGAGAGAGAGAGAGTGAGAGAGAGAGGGAGAGAGAGTGAGGGAGAGAGAATGAGAGTATGAGAGAAAACAAGAGAGGGAAAGAATGAAAGAAAGAGACAAAGACAGTGGGAAGAAAGATATAGACAGATATGTGGTTAGACAGATAGTAACCAAAAAATAGTAATCCGAATATTGAAATTCCTCAAGATGTTCCTGATATAAAAATATATTTTCTAATTTAATATATTTTATGATAGCCTAGATATATGATTAATTCATTAGCGCCAGTACTACACTGACTACTGCATTGGTTTATGAATCATTTGTATTTTGTTACTTTCTTTGTCACTTCTCTCACCATCTATTTCTAAATTTGCAACAATGTCGTCTCATACCCATCGATTTTCCACATTTCTGCTCGAAATGTTTAGCTTCCACTGTCCCATGTATTGATCCTCTGTCTAATAAATGGCGTCATAAGCTTCAATGAATGTTTGAACAAAACCAGATTTCAAACAGTAGACAGTGTTTGCCTTTCTGCCCGGCTACGCCATACCCATGGATGGCAATTTAATTTGCAATGTACACACGGGGTATGATATAAGAAAGATTTGTATATTTGGTGTTTGCTTTTACTTTATTTTCAGGTTTTATTCGATAATTGGCGAGGGTACTTTTTACCCTTATGAAAGTCAAAAGAGGCATTGCCCTTATTGTTGTTGTTTTGTTAAAGGTACTATGTCCCATTTGCTGGTCAACAAAAAGGAAAAGGTTGAATTCCAACGGCATTTGAAAGATAATACTAATTTAGAACTTCCCTAAAAAAGATGGGGCTTGAAAATGTCTTCAATTTGGAAAATAATGACTATTAGTTGTCAAATCGACTTAGGAGCTATAGAGCCAATAAGTAATAGTCTTGATTTTCAGACCATTGTACCGAATGGTCATACGTTTTATGCTGCGCAAAGATTCAATCAGTTTAATTTTGGCCATCACAAGAAGTGGGTTATTGATGTAGACAAATGCTCATGTACCCTTTACAGCTCATTTTATGTATGTTATTACCAAAGAAGAAAAAAGCCAGTCAGTCACTCAATAGTGTCTGACAGTGAAGTCTAGCAAGTAAACGGGTTTCCTTGCATAATTTGAATATGAGGACACTGCTAACGTTTAAATTTCACAGATAGGACATACATAACATATTCATAATTCCTGCAAAGTTCTACAGCATTTGAGGTTGGCTGCAAAAGGGACAAAGTACCTTACCCCCCCCCCCCAACGAATAAAAATGTCAAATTATCAAATTTCGAGACCAAAAAAAAAAAAAAGTGTCCTCTAAACAGCAACACATTACAAACTTCCTTTCAAAGGCCAGCGCTTCCAGGCGAGAAATACTTGGCAATACTCGTCTTTAAAAGCCCCCATCCTAGAACAAACATGGTCATAAAATATGTATAAAGAAATGTCACTTTTAGCGCCACCATAAAACGTTACCAGGTAACGGTTTTATCATTTTCTATTCTTTGCATTTCTCAGGGACCGTTTTCTCTCCATATTTACAGTTGCTCCGATGATATTGATCTGGCAGTGAAGTGAATAGAGAATAATGAATTTGAATCAATTGCTAATGACTTTTACAAAAAAGTGGGTGTATACTATAAGGCGCAATGAAACACGAACCCGCATTTTAGAACAATGGCTGCATTTTCAACAAATAAACGAGGAGAAAAAAGAGCAAACGGGATTTTAACAAAATAGTGAAGATGCGGTCTACACAGTTAAATTGAGGTTTGTGTATTCACACCACAGAAATTGTGCCATGGCTTGTTGAAATGTATGGGAATATGCTCATCAGAAGCTGTAACAACGCGATTTGTATAATTCTTTATTCAAGGCAGTCTGCATTTGACATGAATTTGAGACGATTGCTGATATTTATATAGTTTAGTACCGTGAAAATAGTGCAGCAGGCCCTATTACTAATTGCAATTTTGAAATTAAATTTACAAGGTAACTCACAACAAGAGCAGTAGTAGTAGTAGTACTAGTAGTATTTGCTGTTATTCTACTAATGTTCCTCCTCCTTCCTCTGCTAATGCATGGGGCAGCCCCAGGATCGTTATAAAGGGGTTGGATGACAATCTTTTGTTTTTACTCACTTGACTAAGTTCCACAAAAAGAAGGAGAAGTACAAAGAAAAGAAATAGAAGAAGAAGGAAGAGGAAGAGGGGGAGACAAAGAAGAGAAAAAGAAGAAGAAGGAAGAGAAAGAGGGGGGACGAAGAAGAGAAGCGGAAGAAGAAGAAGAAGAAGAAGAAGAAGAAGAAGAAGAAGAAGAAGAAGAAGAAGAAGAAGAAGAAGAAGAAGAAGAAGAAGAAGAAGAAGAAGAAGAAAAAGAAGAAGAAGAAGAGGAAGAAGAAGAAGAAGAAAAAGAAAAAGAAAAAGAAGAAGAAGAGAACGAATAAAAAGAAGAAGAGGAAGAAGAATTTAAGCATTGTTACTGTTAGGAAAGAAAAGACAGTTATGGAGAAAAGGGGGGAAATAGCGCAGCAGTAATAAAAGGTAGAATTATGTAAATATGAGTAGGAAATATAAACATCTTGAATTTTGAACGATTCCACCCCTTCTTTCATTAAACGATTTCACGATCACTAGCGCGATAAATCACTATCGATTTCCAGTCAATAGGCTGGCCCTTAATTACACGCCTGCATGGTAACCAGCTCTGTCAGATCACAAAAAAGATCCATTATTGTCATTCCCGCACTTTGTTTTGCCGCTGGGTCATTATTCAAGCTTCCAATTTCACCATGGCGATTATTGATTGCCAGGAAATTAAATAAAATTGGCTGGTTTGTTCGATCTATCTAGATGCTGGCCTTCTGGGATATTAAACTCCGCACGTCATCCAGCTCGTGAACAATTAAAATTTGATATTGCATGGATTTGATGATATTATTTCGTAATCCCGCAGGGCTCAAGTTGGCGCGAACGATGGAAATAGTGAGCATTGTTCATTGTGAGTTATTGTTATACAATAATTCATTATAGCAAATCAGATGCGGGATGTATTTGAAAATATGCCTCAATCACGTCAGAGATTTTTTTTAATTATTGTTATTAGACAGCACCAAACAAATTAAAAAGACATGAGACACAATGCCGCTTCATATTCCACAATCATAAAGCCATATTCAGTATTACGCTTTCTTACAACTCAAGTTACCATTTGACATTTGATTTGATTTGATTTGATTTTTCTTCTGCATTCATGTAAACATAGACAATGAGACCGCTAGGTAGAAAATTTAGAAAGGACAGAAAGAAAGGAATAACGTTATACATTATGATAACGTATAGTCACACGTACCGACTCCACACCGACTACTAACCGACTCCGAGCCGACCGTTTCTTGGTCATTACGGTTAATGCGATTTTTTGTTCTGGTTCAATCTTTTTCGGCCTTGCTGGTGTGCTTTGGGTATATGTAGGTAAAAAAGTAACGTTCGTTTTTAAAAGCAGTTATCATATTTGTTACGCGGTAAACTTGATCCTAAAAAAGTCATTCATATCTTTTCAGGTGTAATTTGGAGAAATGTTATAACATTGTTGCCTCTCCAAAGGAGTCCACTTTTCGAAAATATATTTCAAGGCTATCATACAAAAATGCAAATGAATTGGATCGTGGTTTATTCATGAAAAAACAGTTGTGGTAATGTATATATGAAGTCTAACGTAACGAGTTAATTTGATATAGTGGTGACATTTTATATCAAATTAGTTTTCCTCTTTTGAAATTGCAAAAATGTTGCTCAATCATTCTTCATCTTCATCTCTCTCACGTTAAATGTATATATATCAGACTACGAATATGAAACATATTAATGCGATTCACATTCCTGGTCGTCTTTCATTAAAATATAATAAGGTTACCCCGTACTGGGTAGCCTGTCACTAAACTAATGATATTATTACATGTATAATTAAGTTAACCTTAAAGAAATGTAAGTTGTCATGTAAATAGTAGCAATGAAACCCCAGCACTAATGAAAAATTCACATTGAAATTCAATATGATATGTGCATAAAGCACTGTCCTCGTTATCAATCCACGTTTATCATGTAGTTAACATGTACCTTAATATTGTCTATTTACGTATTTTCATATGCATATACAGAATAATAATTCAAAATCAATTCGAATCAAATATATCATCTGTAACATTAATTGTAAAAATATGCATGCACAAGTTGTCGTGGGGCTGTAAATAATCAAGTCCATCGGAATAACATATGCTTGTTCGAGAGCTAACAAAAAACCCGGCCAATTACCCCTGACCACTACAGCTAGGACAAATTTATCCTGGACAACTAACCGTTTATTCAATTTGTTGTAGTAGTCCGAATGTGTTTTTGTAAGGTGCTATCGAATCGTCCCCGACTCCTGGTCATCCCGTGGACAAACTTTCTACAGGTTACTTTGTGATGAAAGTTTGCACAACACATTCAAGACTTGTATGTTGATATGGTCGAACATTATATCCATCTAATCCTCTACCTTCCTCTTCTCTTCTTACCCTTGTATCGTACCCCATACTCTTTATCTTACAATGTGTCTAAATCCGTATCAGGACACCTACCACCTGGACATCCAACCCCGGATAACCACCCCCAGTCAACTACCCCCTAGGACAACTACCCCCCCTAGGACAACTACCCCCTAGGGCAACCACCCTCTAGGACGACAACCCCCGGGACAACTACCCCCTAGGACAACTATCCCCGGAAAACCACCCGGACAACTACCACTAGGACAACTACCCCCGGACAACTACCCCCATACAACTACCGCCTAAATCAACCAAGTCTATTTCACAGCCAGTGGCCTCCAAGGAACAGCTTGGTTGTAGGTCATCAAGCACTGATCTGTTTGTCCTCTAGACTGTCCGTGGCATTCTTAGCATCCAAAGCCACCAATACATTTTAAATGAGTCTAATGTTTTTCTGCCGTTTTTACTGTCCAGCATTGCCTTCCATACAGCACCATGGGGAAGATTAATGAAGATCATCATCCTCATCTTTGTTGTTTTGTTTATAATACATCTTTGTCTTTCATTATGTTATCACGCCGGGACATTGTCGTATTTTCCAAGTAATATGCGCCGTCCTATTTCTGCAATACAACCACCAACCTTCTCTAGTTTGGCTTCAAGAGAGGGAAATCTATTTACCACTGAAACATTTTCTTTGCCCAAGATCAAGTTTGATAATGGTTAAAGGGCCCATGACATCGAAATACAAGTGTATTCCTGTTGGTGTGCAGTCCTGCATACATCTCATATTTTGATATGTAAACTTCTGAATTTGTTTCATAGATTTTAAAATATTTTTTGAAGTATTTGTTTTTCAAACTTGCTAAGATCCACCCCAAAAACGTCCAGATCTCATTCCCCTTGTGACATCATCTGTCAGTCATCAAAGAGCTAACTTGAGAAAGTGGTATATATCTTTGCCGAAGTCGACCACCTGTTACAATACGTAATACAATAGTAACATACAAGTTGCTATGTCAGACATGCTGTAGCATCACCAGGAAGACAAAGGCAATGATGATGTATTGTACATATGTATGGAAGCATGCAATTCTATTATGAACGCGTGCTAAGCTGGGGAAATTACATACCATTGTCTATTCTAGAATATTAGTTTGGTCTGACATGTCTGACATAGCAACTTATATGTTCTTGCTATTGTTTGTGGTATTGAAACAGGTGGTCCACTTTGGCAAAGTTAAAAATCTATGAAACGAATTCAGAAGTTTGCATATCAAAATATGAGATGCACTATGAACATGACTGACAAAGAAAGCGGACAAAATATACAGTTCCTCAGGTAGACAAAGGAACATCCTTTCACTGCTATTGTGTAAAAATGTGTAGAACAGGTGTCACATGCATATTCACCTTTTCTACTCATTTTTACATAATAGCAGTGAAGGAATGTTCCTTTGTCTACCTGAGGAACTGTATATTTTGTCCGATTTCTTTGTCCATCATTTTCATAGTGATGTATGCAGGACTGCACACCAACAGGAATACACTTGTATTTCGATGTCATGGGCCCTTTAAGTGAACATTACTCTCGTTGTCTTGATGTTTTGACTCGGTGAACAATTTCTTCTCGTAATTTGAGATCAGTATCCTTATATATTAAGACTTCCTTTCGAGTGTGTAAGTGAGTTACTTTAAGGGGGAAGTTGCCCGCCATTATTTTTTTTTATTTGGGGGAAAAGTTGATCTTGATAGTACGTTTAAGGCGGCTAGTTGTGCAGGAGGTAATTGTCCCAAGGGGCGATAGTCCCGGGGTTTCTTTGGTAAAGTGTTCCGGGAGTAGATGTCCTGTGAAGTTGTCAAGAGGTAACTGACAATGGGGCAGGAGTGAGGTAGATGTATGGGGAGAAAGTTAAATTACTTGCTAGCCTGACCTAGCGTGCTTAGTCTAAATCCACAATTCTTTTTTCCGATTTGTTTACTTTTTTCAGCGGCGTTCAGCGAACAAGGATGCTACAAGGTCGACGTCAGCAATCGCATCTTTGTGACGTCAGCTGGTGACTATGACCCGGATGATATTGACCATGATACCTGCGCGGATGCCTGTGCAGTCCTCGACTACCAGTATGCCGCTCTTACAATGGGTCGCTATTGTCTGTGCAGTGACAATACCTACTCCAGTTCCATAGTGAGCACCTGTGACCGCACATGCAGCGGTGACGTCTCTCAGATGTGCGGGGGAGCCGATAGCGACACGGTACTCAGCATCGTCCTGACGCGCGCCGTGGTGCAGCTCAACAGCACCAGTGACGTCTTCGTTGTTGGGCAACCTCGGTCCCTTCAACCCGACGTCACAGGAGATTCAGTGACGACGTCGTTCGACTATGGTGACGGATCGCCTGCTACGGCTGACGACGCAGTGGTGACAATGAATCACGTGTATGCAGTCCCCGGTCAATATGTTGCTAGCATCTTTGCTAAGAACAGCTACTCGGTGAGTTTTCTTTGCAAATGAGGATGTTAGTGTGCTTGTGCGTGTGTGCGTGTGCATGTGTGTGTGTGTGTGTGCGTGTGTGTGTGTGTAGGGGGGGGGGGGGTGGTACCCCTCATGTTGAGTATATATCAATGTCAAGGGTGTGCTCCTGCACTGCATTGCCTTTGAATTTCATACAATTATGCAGACCTACAGAAATTAGATGATAAGAAGTCTAACAGTTTAATGTTTCAGGTGCTTGACAGTTTTCACTTTCCGGTAAACTAAACAAAGAAATGTACTCATATGTACATGAAATATTTCGATTGCTTTTTAATATCATTGTTTTATTGAGTTTAAGTATCAATTATCTGTATGGGTTATCACCAACTTTTGAAAGATTTATGGAGCTTTATAATAGGCTTATACCCAAGGCAGTCTGACGAGACCGACAGCAGACCCCGACAGCAGACTGAAAAAGTAATAAAATTCTCCCCCCCCCCCCGAATGGTCAAAGAATCAGTCGGTTTTTGATTCGGTGTGGAGTCTGATTTGCGGTATGAATGAGGTTTTAAATCTTATGAAAACTACTTAGGTAAGTTCTCCCTTTATCATTGTGAACTAAAATTCATGTGGCGTCTATAACCCTATATTTTGTATAAATACGTAACGTTATTCCAGATATTGGATCCACAATACTTTTCAGAACGTGTAGAGGGTCTATCCCGTTCTTTCATCCGGTAACAAGGCACAGGGCTATCACCAATTTGTCCTATATCCTCAGGATGGACCGAGATATACGTCCCGAAAATTCGGCAAAAACGAAGTTGGACATTGAAAAGCCGGGGTAATAATAATTGTGGAGCAATAGGAGTGTCAAGTTTGACAGACACGAACGTTCTATAAGAACAATACTGTTATTATGATGATGGTGATTACCATCATTTACTGTCTATATCCCTTGCACAGAGTGACTTCACCGGTGCGCAAATCACTGCCTACATGGGTATTACCGATGTCCAGATGGATTGTCCGGAGGTAGTCGAACCATCGGCATCGTTCACCTGCTCGATCACCGTTACCGACGGTTCTGATATGACCCTGTCGACGAACATCGGAAGTCCATACCACATTGGGAGTAGGTTCAGAATTACGGATGAAGTTACTTTAGTGTATTGTGCTGGGAAAATGCAATACATTTAATTGCTCTATTTATCTATTTTATTAAATTCAAATATTATACAGCAATAATTAAATCCCTCAAAATAGACTCAAGTTGGATCGATTAATGCTCTCTTATTATTGCATTTTCATGCATCGCTTGGATTATTACAATTGGAAAGTGTGTTTACTCCTCTTTAAAATGACACCATCAGAATGAGGGGCAGGGTACAAAAAAAGTAAAAAGTTGCAAAATGAACTGGTTAGCATTAATATTGTTATACAGAGCACTCTTCTTTCTTTGAAAAAAGAGAGTGTGATGTTATAAAAAAAACAGTGGGGCTATTGTTTCCAAGTGGTCACTATGAATGCCAAAGTCTAAGAATCTGAAACTGATATTCGAGCACTATGGTAACATGTCAGGTAAGATTCGCTACTATTAGGTCATCAACTTTCTGAAGCACTATGCATAGGTTAGTAGGGCATTCAAGGTACATAGTCGAAGAGCAGTGCATTTTGCAACTGTTTTCACTTTTAACCCTGGCCCTTGTTTAGATCTACTGCACATTCCATGACTGAGAAATCATAACAAATGGGTTATATTTTGTTTAAAGAATTAACCCACCTTCTATTGGTAATTTCCACAGCGATGATTATGCCATGACAAGAGAGATATAGTCGATCATACTGGGGTTTCCAAATGCTTTTTTTTAAGGGATTTACTTTCGATTTGTTTTTAAATTAACAAATGACAATGGCATTACGTAATCTGGACTTGATTTCTATGGGACATACAATAGGGTATTGAAAGTGCCGTTGAGAGGAAATTTCGAAAGTAGTATACGATCGTATTAAAACGAATAAAAGAAGATAAGAATAAAGTCATTTGGTGGACGACATACGGAATAAAAACTATGAGATACCTCGTTTGTAATTTCTCCTCATGTTGGCCTACTTTCTACACAAGGGCAAATATGAGAAATGAAAAGAGAAGCGCTCTAGCTTAATGTTTTTCTTCAATAGACCGGTTTACTAACATAGCCAAATTTATGGATGTTTCCTTCCTGGGGACCTAGTGACGAGTTATCCATTAACCTCTTATTAATGAATGAACGATAATACTAGGAATCCAGTCTGCATACATTACATGTTGCTATGTCGGGCAAGCCTCGGACAAAGTAAATAAAGATTGTCAAGAACAACCTTTGTCGGCAAAGTACGCATACAATTTAAACGTGTGTAACCTGAACAGGTCTATTCCAAAATACATACGAGCAGATGTCTACGTTCGCGCTTTACCATCCCATTCGAATCCTGGATTCGTCACTGATATCTAGCATGTCTTTCTACCTTTTTTCCCCGCAGCACCAAATACCTTCTCGGTAGGGACTGTCTCGCAACATGCCCTGTCCACCCTACAGGGTGACGCCGTTTCATCAGACACCGTGTGGATCTTACCGGGCCAGGAGTTTCTTGATAATGGGGTCATCCGATCGGTGGAGGTCAACGTTAAAACTACCGGGACGGTTAACATTCTGGTATGAGTATGGTGCTGCATATCATGATGATAACGATCATGACTATCAATGGTGGTACTCTTATTAATAGGGAAAGTGTTACGAATCGTACTCAACAAATATTCATTATGATCATGTTTATACAGGAATGTTTAAATTAAATTATCTACTTTAATTTTTAAATTTAGTATTATTATTTATTTAGTATTTATTTTATTTGTTGGGAGGGGGGACGGGCAATTGTTACAAGCATGGTGGCGTTTAGCAATAAAACAATAGGTAGGGGTAAACATTGTCTTTTTTATATGTAATTTTCTTTATACTTTTTGAGCATTCGTGTGAGAGGATGATTATTCAAGCAGACGAATTCTCAAGAAATGAAAAAAAGTACTGGGCTCGTTTTACGAAACCGTCATAAGTACAAGTTCGCCGATGCGTGTAAACTTTGAAACACGGGATTAACTCAACTTAACTGAATCCTGCTCGTAATAATGTAATAATGGCCACTGCGCCCCCCCCCCTCCCCCCTCCCCAAGGGGGAAATAACATACCTGTAATTACATACAATAATGAATATGTTTAACTACGACTGGTAACAACAATAACACTATACGCTAATGTCTGTTTTGATGATTGTGATAATAGGTATGATTCGGATTTGATGATGATGATGATAGTGCTGCATGCAACGATTATTATGGCGATTACGTACGGGCGCCATGTGGGAATACCCACCGCTACACAGTGATGATAGTTGCAACAGTGACGCAATGATCATCATGATAAATTGGGATAAAATGTGATGGTGTTTCAGAGGATAATGGCGATGTCTACAGTAACGTATAGTGGATAATAGCATTGATAAGCAGGAGAAGATGATAATAAACATAGTTATTATTGACAAATTGAATATGTGAAGATGAAGTACATGGTGGTTCGGATTAGGATTCGATGATGGAAACGGTTTAACAAAAGATAAGGATAGTAACAACGTCCTCTATGATGATAATGAAACTACAGCCATCATCAGGACTAAACGATAACGAAGATAATATTGATAACAGTAATTGAATTTTTTTGGGAAATTACGAGGATGGTTGTGGTGCAAAGGCCATGGGCGATTTTCTTAAAATTAACCATTTCTTTACAATAGATCCTAGAACCCTTTTGCAGCGCAGGTGAAACCTACTGCCTAACTGACAACCAGTGCTCGACGTCACAATGTGACTATGATTCCTCGATGCCGACCAATCCCCTGTATCATACCCTCTGTGATTCGTCCACGCACGTCTTCTGTTTATCCGAACACCGTTGCGCATCGAAATCCGACGAGTCCACCTGCGAGGCAGAACCGGACCGGTACGCTTCATCCACGGGCGACACTAGTCGTGCAAGCTACAGGGTCAGACACGTGATTACCAAGGAAGCTACCTCTACCGGTTACAACTACTTCGAGATTCCCTTTGCAGACAGAACCGCAACTGCGGAAATCGGAGATGTCTTAGGCTACGCGGTTAGTCCAGGGACCGCTAGAATTAGTTATGAAACTGCGGATACCGATGAAGCGGTGGCGTTCAGTCTAGCGACGCCGATACCCATTACAGGGACGTCGTACTCCTCCGGCTTTACCGCAGAAGCAAAGCGGTTCCACATTCGGTTGACCGCCATCGATCCTATTTCTGTCATTCTGGAGCACGTATACCCTGATACCGGAACGAACAACATCTCAGTGACAGTCAACAACACACTGGACTCTGCTGGTATCACGGCTGAAAGTGTGGTCGAGGTGCAGATCCCCATTCGCAGTGAGTAAAACATTCTCTCTGTCTCTCACAATTTGTCACTCACTCACACACGCTCTCTCTTCACATTTTTTTTACTCCCCACCCCTCCCCTTCCTTCGCACTCTCTTCCTTTCCTTTGTCGAATTGTCTCTCTCTCTCTGTCTCTCAAGCTCTCGCCTTTCTCCCACATCTCTTTCTTTCCTGGATGTTTATATTTTCCCTTGACAAGGTGCCTTTCTTTTCTCCAACATGCTGACTGATGGTAAAATAAAATACGGTAATATCGTACACAGAAATAATAACAAACATTTTAACACTTGCCTATTCAGCGGAATTGAGAATGATATAATATTGATACTAATATCGGCCATCGTCTTTAATACATCAGTGTCGTCGGAATTTGAGGAGGGGAATTTGTTATTATTTTAGAAATCTTGTCAAAGTGGGGGGGGGGGGGGGGGGGGGGGAGCCGGAGGACGCTGATATCCACGAAAAGACCATATCCGTAGTTTTTTTTCTTCAACTGGGATGGTACGCCCCATTCTGTCCCATATATATTGCAATGCCTTTTATGAATTGGATTATTTTTCTTCCAAAGAAGGATTTTATTAAATCAGTAACAAACAGAAACAACTCGATGATATATACAACAAAAAAATGCTTGTTGTGGGAAATCAGTAAAAGCAAATATGTCTACAGCTGTTGTACATGTGTTCATTCATCTTGTGGTAAAACAAAACTTACTGGCCCTAATTCACAAAGGAGGTTTAAATCTAACTCCTGGTTTTAACCCGGTTTAGACCATGGGTTAAATTTAAACTTAGGCTAAATAATCTACGGTTTAAAAAACAGTGGGTTAGATTTAAATCTCCTTTTTAAAATTCGGGCTGTTGTGTTTAATCAGGGAGGTGAAAGAACAGGAGGCGAAACTCTTGTAATTTATTCAAACGCATTCTTGAGTTCTAAAGCGTAACAATGGGATGTGTAACATTCCACTTGGCTTTGAAGTTCCATGCTCCGAACCGCGCTTCCACTGCGGGGAATTTCGGAAGCCAGGCACCAGTTTTACATTTATTACAAAATATTAAATTACCGGCAAAATTACAGTGTAAATTAAAAACTTTATATGGGAATTTTATTGGGAATAGTGCATCAAACAAATTTTCAAATTTAGAACTCCGTCCTGCCTTTAAATTGTGTGCCAGAGTTGGTAAAAGAAAAATTACATCCTGTCAAAAACTCAATATTTTAGGATGATGCGCTAATTTGTGCATGCTTTAATGTCCCGTTATTTGATCCATGATTTACAATCTTCAATAACATTAAGTTTGCTAATGCGTGTTTTCGCGTGTTTTTTGTATTTTTCAAGTTTAAAAAAGAATGAAATTACACAAGTTTGTGTTCGCTTGTTCTACTCTTTACACATTCAACAATGGATGAGAAATCATTGGAAGGGACAGCGAACAGTTGCTGTGATACCATTTTCTGATGTAGGAATTCTAAATCCTAAAATTTCATGCGCTCTTTTATCTCACCACCTGGTCAACAGCTGCAGATTAGCGCATAACTTTCCGGCGGCTTGGAGCATGGGGTCAAAGGAGAACGGCTTGATTCAGGTCCTTCTCTATCACGTCCCTGGTTTAATAGAAGAACCCGCTTCAGCATATTCTTAAAGTATCTTAATATGATTCCCAACCCCTCTGCGCTTCGAAGAATATATATATGTTTTTCAAATAACATTACAAGGTTAAAGTAATATTTTGAAAATTCCGATGACAAAATCAGTCATTGGTTTGATAAATATTTTCCTTTGCTATGATTACCTTTTGTAGATCTGGAGATAACTCTCACCCCGGACCAGCCGTACTTTGCGAGCGAGGCTAACGTCACAATGACACTATCGGTCGATTCAGGGGATCCCATAGACTTGGAGATCGACTGGGGAGATGGAGAAACAAACGTGTCCGCTGGCTTATGTAAGACAACCGTCTGCTCACAGTAGCACGTATCGTACTAAACTTTAAACCCTACGCTTTGTCTTCCGTCGAAATGAACCAAGGAGGTTTATACTGTAATATATTGCTCGTATTCTACTAAAATATACACCCGACGCTTGGTTTAAACTTTTGTTTAAAAATCAGGTTTTACAAAGGAAGTTGCTCTTAGGTCTAAGTTTTTCATTGTTAAGCGTGCTCTTAGACTCAGGGTCTGGTTTAACTTAATTTGTAGAAAATGGGCCTATGTTTTTCACTATCTTCAACACGACGTACTCCCTGCATGACAAGAGCCCATGTGAAGCTGTGATCTTTTCAAGCAGACATTTTCATTCTTCGAACGCAGAATTGTACACATCTGTATATCCAACCCTTGGAAACAATTGTTATGTGTTGCGTAGTACTTTGAGAGTATCTGGTGGTTTGACAGCTTTTCTATCAGAGAGTTTGAAAATGAAATAAGTTGTATGCATTTTCTAGACGATCATCGTCTTTTTCTTTCTATTAAAGTAAACTGCTGGGGGCCCTATGCCAGGAAACACTGCTGCCAGTGTTAATATCACAAATATATTCAAAGCTATGAATGTATTACATTGCATTTATGAGTAAATCATTATTTTATTTGAACAATCGGAGCGTAAGAACGAAGCTTGCATACATTCATGGCCTTAGTTACTTTTTGTCAGGCAAACTTTTGGCAAGTTTTATGCCAATCCATTAAGTATTTAAGCATTCTCTGAAACCTAATACATTATTGGGTATGAATTTGTCTATTTGTTTTCTTATTATAAATAAAAACAAATGATTGACCTTTCCAAATTAACTCCTGGCCTTATCAAGTCAAAGCAGAGTAATATGCATGTCAAATACTTCGAGATTTTTTCATAAAACATCATAAAAAGTAGCATACACGTTTAGATAGCTGACAGCTGACATCCCGCCATTAATAATACGCGCATTATGTTGGGATGTCGGCAAACGAGTACTAAAGGTGGCGTCGTGAGACGCTGCCCGATTTTAAAACATGGTTTGCACTTTTTAAATGTACAGTAAGACTTATGTCGATTTTTCCCAGTCTTTTGTTACCATAATGGTCCATTTGCTTGTCTTTTTTTACAGCGGCTCTACCGGTATTCAACCATTTCTACGATGACTCTAACGGCTTAGTCACTATTACGGTCACCGCATCTAATCTCCATGGAAACGAGACGGCATCCAAAACCATCTACATCCAAAATCCGGTACTCGAGGAGCACTATAGAATCCTGCCGGACACTCCCGCTTCCCACCCTTATCCCAGTCCTGAGCAAGGTTTGCCTTTAAAGATTTCTTATTTCCACTCCAACGTTTCCACGGTAACAGAAATCGTGATGAATAACAGGAAAGTGTTTATTATACAGTTTCATGCCCAAAACGATTTAGTATTATATAACTAAGTTTTAGGGGCTTGTATCATACAAGCATTGCTTCTTTAGCATGACCCTCCCTATATTATATGCATTTAGGTCAACAGTTTTCACGTGATCTTTGCCAGTTCTTCATTATTTCTATTTTGTCTTCGTATAAAATCGGATTACTTTGTTTCATGTAATAATTGAGTTTATTCATACTTTGTGGAAACGTTCAAATATTTTCACATTCAAACGGAGATAAATAAATCAAAGCAAATAAATCGAAAGAAATCATTACGACATTCACGTTAAATGAACACAGTTACCTATTATTGTATACATGTAAACAGGAGTTTGAACGTGATAGAGTGTTTAATATGGAAGAGAAAGACGATTAATAATATAACAACTATTACCTCCAACTTTCACGGTAAACTAAGTGTGCCCGGGTACATTATTCTTTCCAGGACAATTGATTACCTGAGCAATTTTAATCTAGACAAACGCTGGTATTCACCATGCCCCTTATTTCCTAGGTTACATCAACATAACGGTAGAGCTTCTCGCGTCGAACGGCAAACCTTACGGCACGGACGCAAACATCTCCTTCAGTAGCAGTTACTATGACAATAGTACCCATGTGATGACCCTCTCCAACGAGGGGGACCATGAGAGTTACGCCCATCCGGTCCAGTTTCCAGGCATCTTTATTGTCCTCGTAACTATGAACAATCTTGTTGCGACAATCACATTCAAAGTTGAGGTAAGATATGATGTGATATAGTGTAGTGGCATAGCGTATAGGTCACCGCACTGTGGACCACAAGGTAAGGGGATCAAATCTCTTCCACAGCACTAACGACATTTGACGGGACGTTAGTTGTACATTGCCCCCACTCGGCCAAGGTTAGATAAATGATCCTCTCGTAGGATTATTCATTGAAATGCACAGTGCTGTGATATTAATTGTCTGAACTTAAGGCCTTGTGTATAGGTCGTCGGACTGTAGATCACAAAGTACGGAGTTCAACATAATGACTGCCAAAGCACTAACATCTTTTGGCAAGACATTAAATCTACATTGCCACACTCGTCCAAGGTGAGGTAAATGATAAACTGGTCGGATCATTCCTTGAAATGCACTGTGATCTGATAACAATTTAAGATCTTTCAAATTGAAAGGTCTTACTCTAATGACATAAACTGTAAGAAACGTTTGTTTATTACGGAATAACACGTTTTTCGGAAGAAGTGTAACTATCTCATGCATCTTTAACCCTCTAGGTTAAACTGTACGGCATAATCTCCGAAGACATGCATTTGGAGGTCTTCTACCAACCGGTAATTCCCCCTGACGGTGATCCTATTGCGGATTACGGAGACAACTATCCGCTGGAGAGACCGATCGTTTTCAAACCAGTGTATTCGTCAGGTAACAAACAAAAGGCCTTGCAGAACAACTACCCAGTAGGACAACAGATACTAACCCTGATAAAATATAAGCGACAACTTACCAACGTGAAAATTATCTTAAAGGTTTAATAGTCGACCAGAAAATAGGGTTTATGGACTAGTTGTGAGGATCACACAACAGTCCGTTAACTCGCGTTTTATCAAGCGCGTATAGTTATCTTGTGGTTACGGACCATGCGAACGCACTCGTGGGTATAAATCTTTAATTGAACTCGAAGTTACAAACTACGATATATCTTAAGGTTAGCGATATAACTACGAGTTGGGGGAGGAGGTATAGGGGCCGAGTCCTCATTCGGAGCTATGACGTGCGGACGCAATCAACTTCGAGATTACGCCAGCTTGTAGTTCAAATAAATGCCTTTCCCATGATGCATCGGTCCAAGATAAGCGTGCTCCGGAGGTGTAGGGGAGGTGGTGATACTCAGGTTTAGCTTGGACAAGGCATGCAGCTGAAGCCTCCAAACCCATCATTCTAGGACTTTGGATTAAAAGAGCGAAATAATTTCGATTATTTTGTATCTAGGATTTGTGTTTAGCGAGGATATTGGCGAGGTATTATTATTCTGTAGAAAATAGTAAATGATGTTTAGGGATAATTTTTTTCTCCAAGAGTGACCCATTAAAAGTGATACATCCTCGTATACATGTCCAGGTGAGTTCCTTTTCAAGTAGACCATTATTAATATAATGAACGTGACGATACTTTTTGTATTGATGATATCAACAAAATCATTGAATATGGCAGTGTATGTACGAATATAAATAGACCATTACTGAAATGTATCAATAGAACCATTATACTTTAAGTGTCACTCTTCATTCTGCTGATTTCACCTTTTAATGTTCATGTTCAGGAACTAATATCACATTCGAATATCTGGACTTCGGTGACAATGCTTTGGTGCCTATGAATACAACTGAAGATACTCTCTCACGCCAATATACAGAGGTATGTAGGAGGCATAAAATGCCCCCAAACAAAACAATAACAACAAATACAAAATAATCCATTTAAGAATTAAAATTAAACTAAAAGTCCAATAATTCTCATTTCTAGTATCAATATTGTTATTACACTTTACGTATTTGCGAAAATAGAGATGTCATTGTCACACTAAAAGCTTGTAAATGAGTATATTGTATATATTAGATTGAGGTATAAAGTAGTTGTAACGATACGATGTATTTCCCTTTTTTGAGGGGGAGGTAGTAAAGGGCATTGTTGGATCTCTGATAAGCTAATTACTACATGTATGTCTTTCCGCAGCCTGGAGAACACACCGTAAGAGTTGCTGCGAGCAATCCAGTAAGCGAACGTTACACCATCAGTGCCACATTCCAACTTTTTAGGACAATCCATTCAATAGACGTATCAACCGGGGTGATCACCATTCCAAACCAGCCCAAGAACTTCACCATCACCATCGGCCAGATCGGATACAACTCGTGCTTGGCCATTGACTACGGCGACCAACAGACACCCATCATGTACGGTGAAACGGTGTGCGAGGGGCATTGGAAGTCATCCACGGCGGACTACATAGGTCCTCTTACCAATACCATCAATCTTATACATACGTACGCCGACAACGGCAGTTACGTCTTCGCCGTGCACGGTTTCAATCTCGTCACCGACATCGTCATCGAGGAACCCTTCGCAGTGACGTACCTTGAGTGCAACGTGCCAGAAGTAGCCTTCAGCGAAGATTACTCACAATGGATGGACCCGAGAGGAGTAGAGACCTACGACTTTGTTCCTCTCAAAACTACGACCTCGATCCGTTGTAAGATCAATGACAACTTCAAGGAATGGTCAGTGCGGGAATTCAACAGCACCAGTGGCGATGTCATTCCGGGGCTCTCTCTGAATCTCACGGATCTAAACCCGACTGACCCCTTCTACGTCGGCGAAGCTAACACAGCCGATATCAAGCTGAACGCCTATACATACCCGCCGGGCTACTACCGCATAAGCTATTGTGTCACCATGGACAGCAGTAAGCTAGATGGTGTTGTCTTCACGGCGTGTGCTCGAGAGTACATTCATGTTTTGTCTTTCAGTCTCGAAGCTAAGGTCGTTGACGGCCAACTGTCTTCAACTACAATTGGTCATGGGCAGAACTTCAACTTGAATCCCGGGCTCTATTCTAAAGATCCTTCTTTGGACAGTTCGGTAACTGACCAGGTATGTCATCCAGGAGTTGAGCTAGCAAACATACTTATTCTTCACATTTGTCATCACTTATGTAAAACTGTATATACCGCTTCTCAAGCACTGTCGAAGGGTTATGAACAAAATAATGATTTTTCCTTAACAATTTATGCCAAAATATTTATAGGACGGTATCTTAATGGTATTATATTAACCTCATTTTGCATTCCAGATGTCTATCATACATGGGGCTTCTTTCCTTACAGGAAGCGATAATATACGACTTCAAAAATAAATGCAAATTGACTTTTCGACATGTTCGACCAATCACTGTCGTCGTGTACTAATATGACTTGCATTTGGTTTTGGGCAGTTTTATTCCGTTCCATTGAAAGCCAGCCAATGGACAGACCTTTTCAAGAAAGCCATACATTTTCAAAAAATTCCTGCATCAAGTATCAAGCCTGTATCACGTTCATAGAATGATTTGTAGAATACGTGTCTAGGGGTACCGTTATTGACTAACAAGGGCCAAGTGTTCGAAATTGTTCATATTCACATCTTGTATCTACAAACATAGGGGATCAGTGTATTCAAGTACTACTGCAAGCGTTTTTATGAGGAATTTCGACTGAACAATGACAAGACCCTTGTGGACACACCAGTGGATATAACAGGCGATGGGGGCTCTGAGGGAGGGTGCTTTGGGACTGGTCCCGGTAGACTGAATTACGACCAAAGCAGTCTTGACCTCAACACCGGGTGGATGGACTATAACATGACCTATGACATGAAGGTGGTCATCGAGAAAGGAACTATTTCCGGTGAGGTCGCGTTCGAGCTGAAGATTGTCAGCGGGGATCCCCCTCAACCCGTCATAAGGTAAACATCTCCCTTTGACAGTTGCCACGTTAAAGTGAACCGGTAACATTTTCTATCATCTGAACAATGTTACCTAGTATAAAATGGAGATGTGAAACGATTCGAATGTGACACTGTTGGTCATAATGGTGGAATAATTTCTTTTTTTACCCCAATTTATGGAATGATTTAAACAATGATTTATTCTTAATAGATCTAGATAATAGTATTCATTCTCAGATTTTATTTAATAATAATTTACGAGTGTTTGTTTTGCGTGACTGCTAAAACATGTGTGTGCTACTAAAAACTAGGGGACCTACGTCATTAATTCATAACTGACATTAACAATTATTAATGCCTCACAAAAGGGCACTAATAAAGCACGTTGACACGGTTTTGATCCTGGGGCCTCACAGTTACGAGGCCATTGCTTTGCCACTGAATCATGACTGTACGCAGCGGGGGCTAGGGTAGGGGGCAGCCCCCATAAATTAAGAAAAACAAAGAAAATGCAATAAACTATCAATAATTCATTGCATTTCCCCCCGATCACTAACATAAAGAATCCTCTGTATGAGGAATGTTTCTTGTTAGGGACTAGTACGAAGCTGTAGCATTGAACGTGGACCAAGGCTAGCCCTCTACTTAACATTATCGTGTTATAATTTGTGCCCCGACGAAGTGTACTGAGCTAAATCTGTTTAGAGAATTTCTAAATACCAATATTTACCCTGGTTTAAATATCATTCCATAATTTCATCTTGAATTTCAGATTATCCCAGGGAACACCATTCACGGCCGAGTCAAATTCGGTCAAGATCAACCCTTCGGCTGACCTTCGCTTAAGATCGGATTGTGTCGTTGATTGCGACGGTGTGATTTACCGATGGGAGGTGTATGTTAATAACGGAACACATACAATGCCCTTAACAGATTGGGAGAGCTATGCGACAGGTAAGCTACCGGTACCTCGGGATGACACATCCCCCTATTTGCGGAAAAGAGCAGATATAAGGATGATAAGTCTTTGAAAGCACAAGCACGGACAATAATTATAGATAGAATAACGCTCCAATACGATGTAACTCATCCTTAAGAAATCGGTAGTATGCAATATGCATTGAAATGACTTTCTTCTGTTCCCCCTATACCCCGGATTTTTGGAAATCGTGGATTTTCTGTTTCTCCCACATTCCCCTGATTATCGCGCGAATTGAAGCTGACCGAAAGAAACAAAACAGAAGTGCAGGAATATTTACCTCTCTATAAAGAAGAAGAAGAAAAAAGTAGAAGAAAAGAAAAAGAAGATAAAGAATCATGAAAATATTAAAAATGAGAAAAGAAGGAATAGATGATGGAGAAGAAAAAGGAACATTAACGAAATTGTTGGGGGCTGCTGACTTCATGTGTGGGAGTAGAGTGGTGCTGTTAGTAGGCCTATAGCTAACTGTCGAACCATCGTGAATCGGTTTAAAGCCCAGACGGTTCACGCGGGACCGCCTTTTCCGCCTCCTTTCTGGAGAGAGGATTCCACGGCATCTTTTTATCGGTGTTTTTTCAATAGTTTTTATGCTGCTCCTATTTTATTTCCTAGATTTTAATATTTGCAAAACATGTTGCTAAATTGCCTTTTGTCTCGAATCACCGTTCTATAGGTGTAAATACTGATGCAATTTTCATAAATCAAGCGGCGTTCAGCCGACAGTCATCAGGACAGAGCTTTGTAATTCGGCTTTCGGCTACCAACACCGGGGGCGTCGAGGGCATCACAGAGATCGAAGCTCAATTGAACACACTCCCGACAGGGAATGGCTGCGACGTCGATTCTCGATCCATCGATCTCGGCGACTCTGTATACATTGCATGCATGGACTGGGAAGATGAAGACAGCATATCGTCATACGAATTCTATGGTAAAGTATGTCACAGTGTTAGTCAGTGAGACAGTCGTTTTGGGATGACAATGGACATTACTTACCTTTGAACCACGCTGATCCCGGCGGCGCTGTTAATTGTATAGTACAGTCATTCTACAGAACTGACCCTCCACAAATTGCAACAGAAAATGTTTACAGTTCTATGGAGTACAAGTTGTGGAAAGTTTCAAATAATACAGACAAATATCAAATATAATTATCTACAGAGCATAGTTTACCCATAGTCACGCGAGCGGTGGTCCAACATCATCGACGGCTCTGAGCATGACCTTACAAGGACGTCCTCTGATGAAAGCAAATTAGTTACATTTATTGCGCTACCTGGGACAAAAAATAAGGACATTGACAATTTGTTTTGCAATCGGCCATGGTATTTATTACTTGTTATAGAAGCTTTCAATCGTCATTAGACTTGCGGTATAACAAATATTGCAAATGAAAATAGTCTGTTAACTTTACAACATTATCAGAAAAAAATACAAACGGTAACGTTAACAAATATAGTACTACGAAGTAACACTAGCTAGTTGGGGAAACAAATTGAGTTTCTTAGGAAGCAAGGTGAGGAGAGAAAGTGATATAGAGAGCACATGTAGAAAGGTAGTAAGTCAGTGAGAGAGAGAGAGAGAGAGAGAGAGAGAGAGGGAGAGAGAGAGAGGGAGAGAGAGAGAGAGAGAGAGATAGAGAGAGAGAGAAAAAAAAAATAGAGAGAGAGAGAGAGAGAGAGAGAAAGAAAAATAAAGGTAATTGAAGCAGACTAAGTAGTTATAATGCGCACAGGCTGTGTGACAACCAAGTGAAAACTCAATTTTTCATAAAGATGAGATTCATGTCAATAATACATTCACATTATACATTGCATTATATTGACGACTTCTTATGAGGTTTTGTGATCATTTTGTTGTTTTACAGCTGTTGATGGCGAAAGCAGTCAACTGCTGTATACGGGTAGCCGATCGAGCACTTTAGTGCCACTCCCTGTCGGTAAAGTTAACAACACCATAGGAATCTCAGTCGTCATATCAGACCGATATGGTGCGTCAGTGGAAGTCGATGCGGGAAATGTCTATGTAAGTTTTGTTGATCACTAGTAACCAATAAGAAATCATAGTCTGATCACGTGACACAGACCGGTTTACTTATATATTCAAATGCATAGATGTTTCTTTAGGAGACCTGGTGACGAGATATTCCATTAACCTGTTATTGATGAAGGAACTGCAATACTTGGTATCCATTCTGCATATATATCTTGTTACTTTGTCGGGCAATCCTCGGGCAAGTTTAAAGGTTTTCAAGGGAAACCGTTATTTAAAAAGTGTGCATGAAATGTAAACCGGACTCTTACTTGATATACTAAACCTCACTGCACACTATCGATTCTCCTGCTATCCGAGTCTCGAACAAAAAGAAGTTATTTGAGATTTGGAAATCTAAACAAACATCATCTTCCTGATTTATGCTCTAAATAATGATAGGCATACTAACTAAACCGGAAGTTAAATGTATTCAAAATAAAGGCCAAAACGGCTTTAAATGGTAGACAAGCGAATTGTTGGTCTGATATCAGTACAATTCTGGGCCGATTTGACTTTCGTCCTCCAAGAAAGTTTGAAATCCCTTGAAATTTCGACTAGATTAAAGATGACTTTTCAGATCCTCGATGATTCAGCTTTTGCATGTTTGATTGTTCATATAAAATCTGATCTCTTTAAAATGTTAATCTCTTAATGAAGGTGGATCCTGGAGAGAAAGTCGCGACTATTCTTGAAGATGATTCTGTGACATCATTGTTAGACGATTACGAGAAACTGCAGGCTGAAGGCAGCTTAGTGAGTGTCACCGAAAAAGCTACGATTGATATTTCAGCCCTGAATCTTGAAAGAACTTCCACAAGTATGTTGTTGATTGTAATTTTATTTGATCTGGAGGAGCTTTTGTTTCGTTTCAATTTATCAATTCTTTCTTCTTCTTTTCCTTGTTTTTCCTCTTCTTATTCTTCTGCTTCTGAAGTTTCTGAAGAAATATAATAAGAAAATATAATATTGGTAGGGAGGGAAAAAAGTTCTAAACTCAGAATTCTCGATATATTGATGCCATTTTCATACATTCAGTGTCAATGTAATACGAAAATATCTATAAAGATACACAACTGGTCCATTAAATTGATAAAGTCAGGTTAAACCTATGATCATAGACGTTACAAAAAAACAAAAAAAAAATATCAAAATTGCCGTGGACCATCGAAGAAAGCTGTAGTGGATTTGGCATTTTCGGGGGTCGTATGCACACGACCGTAAGAGAAGATTGTACGTACAGTGTATATATTCTTCTTTTTCATCTCGAACTGTGTATTTGTTCCAGATACTCTAATCGATGGACAAATTGAAACACACTCGGGGAATTTGGGAACAGAAAACAATACCGTTACAGAGCAGGTAAGTCATTAGGATAATCGTATTTATTCGAAAAATATGATTCATAACAAATATACCTCATAAGTGAGATTATACAAGATTATACAAAACCAGTACCAACCAAGCAACCTCAAGAAATTAAATTACTGAAGTAGGCATCAACATAAACTATTCTCAAATTTGTTTGTAAGATAATTATTTATTTATTTTTGTTTTCTGATATTTTGCATGCAAGTCATCATCAGCTATCCGTGAATTAGAAGTTGAGAAAATACAGAAGACAACAACACGTGCATATGTGAGTATCAGTCGTGCTAATCAGTGGATTGGTATAGTACATGAAATCGGTAGGCAGAATTTCAAATTAAACATGTTATAGTAGTAGGAGTAGTAGTAGTAGACGAAATAGTGGCAGTAGTAGTAGTAGTAGTAGTAGTAGTAGTAGTAGTAGTAGTGATAGTGGTAGTGGTAGTAGTAGTAGTAGTAGTAGTAGTAGTAGTAATAGTAGTAGTAGTAGTAGTAGTATTAGTAGTAGTAGTAGTGGTGGTGGTGGTGGTGGTGGTGGTGGTGGTGGTGGTGGTAGGTAGGACAAACAAAATAGCTTGTCCTATCTAACATCATGTAATATATGTAATTTCCATACTGACTATTGAAATATTGTTAGCTGCGTGAATCTAATCAACAATCCTTTGGCGCAATTGACGGGAGATGAATACCGACTTGTGTGCACCAGACCTAAGACATGTTACCGTACAAGATGAGTTGGTTTTGTCTACTATTTGGAATAAATTGGCTGTTTTGAATAAATTGGGCTTGACTACTGCCTATAAAGTTAGAATGATGTTTTTCTCACATTCTTTTCATTAAGTAATTGTTATAATATGACTCATTTTAATTGATAAAGGTTATATGTTCTTAGAACTTAAGTGATAAATCTAAATATTCATAGGGATTGATCAATAAGTTCTGGGATGAAATAAACATTACTATCAAGAATAAATCATATTTTTACAATCACTGCATGAAACGAGGTAAGAAGAAAATTATTCCAACTTGATTGTCAACATTGTATTTGGCGTAATTGGTGGTAGTGGAATAACCCAAATTTATGACGGTAAAATATAATATTTGTTTTCTTTCTATTTGGGCTTGACAGCTGAGAAGCAAGATAGCTTCAGTTCAAGCTACAATGACTGTCAATTCTTTAGAAGACGCTCAAATATTGGCCGGATCTGCATTAGAACTCTCACTCTATACTAATGAACTGTCTCAAGCTGCATTGGTGAGTAGAGTTGTGGTATTGGTGGAGTTAAGGGGGCTGGGGGTTGCCCTAAACCTTCCATAATTTGGCGAACCTATCTTTGTCTGCTTGCCAGAGATTTATTTATTTGTTCGTTTTTGATTATTTACAGTTTCATTTAAGGAGGATTGCCTCATCAGTTATCAGACTGATACCCCCGATGTTCATGCATAATACAAAGCAATACATATATATTATTTACAGACTTGATAAATATAAATTGCACACATTATCATGTAAGAGACAAGAAAGCCCCCTTTCTTCGCTTGGTAGAAATTGTTAATAATGTCGATATTCATGCACCATGGAAAAAACTCTTGACAATACTTTCAGTTTCATGATGGTTTATGTCATACATCGGGGACTGTTTTTTTTTTTCTTCTTCAAAGAATGACATACTGAGAGAACAGATGTTTTGTCAATATGGTATATCATTGGAATTGTAATTTAGAATGGGAGACGGAGCATGCCTCGGCTTTCTGTGTTTATTATAATTATAATCATGCTGATAATTAATGACAACAATAGGGTCTTATTTACCAAGGGTCACCACAGTTAATAATAATGCTCTGTCCGCAATCCGTGCACTTATGGAGTGTGGCGAATGTGGATTAATTTCTGACCAAAGGGCTTTAGTGCCGGGTTGGTTTTCGAACCCCAACCCTTAGACACCTCCTACTATAAGATCTAAATCAGGCTTTTGTTGTAACAAAGAATATGATTTTAAAAGGAAACGGTGTCATTTTAATACATCCTAGGTAGAAGATATCTCTCAGTGAGGTAATGTAGTTGTTAATCATAAACAAGATTGCCATATCAATGTCTATCGCCCTATGTAGACCTCGCTCAATACTGTAGCTGAAAACATACTGGTTGCCACTGAAGAACTACAGGACACCGTGTCAACAGAAACACTGGAAGCAACCACTTCTCTGCTGCTAGGCCTTATGGGAAATATACTTCAGGTAAGTCAGTTTTTGAATGATTTTGAATTAATTACCATAGATCTCACGATAATCATATTTTGTGTTATTAGCATATATCACACTAAATTCAGTTCATGCAAATCAATAAAGTATTTGGATCCTAGAGCATAGAATGTAAAACTTGTATAATGAAATCAGTTGTAATATTTCCAGTCATAATGAAAAATACATGTTCTGTGTTCCGCCAAAGAACTTCCGCTCTGCATTGTCAAAAGCTTTATTTTATCATCTTCCATAGCTCCAGCAGCTGTTATTTAATTGTCAATGTAGTACAGTGCATTTTAAAATGAAATCCAACAGCCATGCCATCCGATTCACTCATCCTGGATAGAGAGAGAGAGACACCTGTATTCGAACCTGGATCACGGGGCATGGTCTTAAAGGGGGTTTAGCATGGCAAATACCGGTTAACGCCGTCTACGACTTCTTTTGGACAACTGCACGTAAACGAATGAACTTGATAAACGGTCAGCGCTCGCTAGCGTTCGTGAAACAGACCGAACTTCCCCTCACGCTTCGGTTTCGTGTTTGTTGCACCAAGAATCGTCCGTAGTCGTTTATACCCGATCGGCCCCGATTCAGGCCACGGGAAAGACACGTAGTCTCGTCATGCTACACCCTCTTTAAACCTTCAACGCTTGATACTTTCTTTATCATGTAAAATGACGAGAAAAACATTTAACAACATCAAATTTCTTTTCCCCTTTCATCAACAAATTAGGGGTCAGCGTTGAGTGTACAGGACTCCTTACCAATCCTGGATGAATTCGAGAGTGCAGACGGTGACCAAACCTTCAGTTCCCTTCAAGATTCAATCAGTGCAGCTACTTCTAGTGTGGGTGATGAAGGTTTGTCGAAGTATATTATCAGAATAATAGAAATAAAAAATGAATAAAAATAATAAGAAGAAATAATGATTCATGAAATAACATATCACTTCTTATGAGGAACTTTCGCAACACTTTTGTTTCCTATTATCGATTCATCACATTTATGAGAAATTGAAATCCATTTTGGTTAGATACGGAAAGGGATAAAGTTCGGGTTTTTATGAAAATGTCTATTATAATATTATTCTTCCAAAATTGAAAATTATCTGAAAATGTAATTCCTTAACGCTTGGCACTGACTAACACTTCAGTTGTGTGGGATAGGTAACACGCAGACATATTTAGAAACAATGATACTTTGAAACTCACATTCATCTCTCTCTCTCTCTCTTTCAGCCACCACAACTGAGTGGACAGCCGAGAAAGAGGAGAACCTTCAACGGAAAAGGGACCAAGTAGGAGTCGAACTACTTATAGTTCATCTATCGTTAATTGTATTTGAATCGCCTGACAAACTATTTTGTGTATGATTAGGTTGTCTAAAACCGATTATAAAAGCACTTTACTTGCCATTCTGTAGCATTAAACCCCAAACACGGAAGCCAAATCCGACTTAGTTCCCGTGTGCGCATTATTATATATTACAAATAATAATAATCTTATTAATAATCATAATCATAATCATAATCATAATTATAATAGCAGAATTTTGCATCGCACTCAAATCTGTCAAACTTGACACCCCTGGTCCTCCACAATCATCACTGCCGTGATGACACTCGAACCACGAACCATATGATCTATAGTTCGGTGACGTGTCCACTAGACCACGACCGATCTACTGTATTTGCGCGGGAAATCTATTTAAATTTGAATATGCATACTTGTTCTCCCATCAGGGTCGCGCAGTGGTGACTGAAGCCAGAAACAAGATGAAAGCCATCAAGAAACTCCTGGGAAGGAACACCCTCCCCCGGGAGCCTGCTGTTTCCATTCACACAGACACAATTTCCATGACGTACGAAAAGAACACCTGTAGCGATCTGGCCGATCGAAGTGTCAATGAAGACTCCGGAAGCGTCTTCCTTCCCTCGTTGACCGAGCTCGTCGATGATCCCGAGGCAGTCTGCGGCAACGATGCAGTCATTTCGCGAGAGGTAATGACATGATGGGGATGTCGAGAAACGGTGATGGTGATGGTGATGATGATAACAATAATGACGGTTATGTCGATGGTTACGGTGACGATAATTGTGACGATAAAGTTGACGATAATAGGAACTTTTAGATTGAGTGGACGAGAACACGACGAACGCCGATTGATCATGCGTGTCAACGTACTCAACTGCCCATGTTGACTACAATTAGAAATCTTAGAATGCACTGGACGATAAACATGTATGCAGGAAGTAACACTATGAACATGACGGACAAAAAAACATCCCTTCACTGCTATTATGTAAAAATGTGTAGAACAGGTGAATATGCATGTGACACCTGTTCTACACATTTTTACATAATAGCAGGGAAGGGATCGATGATCCTTTGTCTACCTGAGGAACTGTATATTTTATGCGCACGCGGCATACTAGTACCGTACGAGATTTAGGAAAATCAACGTTGACGCATTCTCGATCGCCGACTGAGACGACGTGACGCATGCGCAGTGCCTTAAAATGACGTCACACGTTGCAGTCAAAGCTGTCGACGTGCAAATCTAAAAGTCCCTATTGTGATGATGAGGGTGACGACGATGATTAATATAGTAAAGGTGATAATGATGATTGCTGTGATGACAGTTAGAATGATGGTGATGATAATGATAGTAATGGTGAAGATAATGATGATGATGATGATGTCGATAAGTTGATTAAAATTACGACGATGATGACAATAGTGGAGTTAATGATGATTGTAACTGTGATGCCGGTTGTGACCATGATGACGATGTTGATGATAATGATGACGATAATGTCCAAAAGTATCATAACGAAGATGATAATGAAGAGTTTCGTGACGATGATGATGGTGACGATGATGATGATGATAATTTATTGATGCCGGATGGTGACAGTGATGATGACAATAATGAAGTTAATGATGATGGTAACTGATGACGGTTAGGACGGTTTCGACGATGACGATAATGATGATGGTGATAATGATAATGACAATGATGAACATAGTAAGGATGTACACGATGATGATGACAATTTTGACGATTACGATCACCGTGGTGATTATGATCAAAGACAAAAGACCCATAATCATACATCTTAAAAAAAATAAGCTCTTCTGCAAATACCATGTATTATTTCCTTCGCATCTGTATATAAATCTTTATATTACAGATTTTTGCTAATATAATAAATAACTCTGTGGCTATAAAAATTGTTAATATCTCATGACTAAATGCTGTGAAAAACTTCATATTTAGCTAAAACCTGTTCATTTCTTGCTTCTAAACCGGCAGACAACCTCCTTACCAACGAATCCATACAATTACGAAGAGAGTTCTGACCGTATCTCGCGCGATTCCGGCGTCATGGAAGTCGTCTTCGAAACCCTGGGCGGCGAGGCCATTACGATCTCCAACGCTAACGCGCCTATCCTTCTCAAGATTGATCGACCAGGTGGGGAAGAACCAAGCTGGAATGAGTTTGATTCCGACGCTCTAGCAAACGTTACCAATGTGACATACCACAGCTTTGACATCAGCTACAATAACACGGCCTTCACAGTCCAGTTGCAAGTCGAACGCACGTCATGCTATGCCCTGCTTCTCGGGTTTAGCGGCTTCCCTAATATAAGCGGCTTTGATGATATAAAACTGTTCTACTACGATAGAAATGAAAATGGTATGTATTCATAATCGTATCGACAATCCAAATGTAATATTTTCCACCCATATACTTGTTGCCATAGCCGTGACGAGTTTTGGTAAGAATATTAACATAGTGACTAGGAACATGGTAAAACAGTGGAGTCTTTTGCCCCTTATTTGTAGTTTAACCCGTTAATCTTATAATTATGTATTATATATAAACATGATTGCAACTATTTTAAAAATTTCAACTGAAGGACAATTTCAATGCCCTACTGTATGTCTCAAAGAAATCATGACCTGATTACATAAAACCTCCTTGTCATGTTCGCACATCTTAATAGGTGATGCACAATGCCATTGCAATTGCGTTAAGCTGATTTTTCGAAAAGTGTTGCTATCGTATTATTATTCTTGAATATTGTATTATTAATATAGATTATGTATAAACAAACATATATCTTTGCTGATTGAAAATATTTGTGATTGTCCGTCCTCAAAATTGGAAATATTTGGAGTACATATCTTCGCTTGTCACCCATTGGCACGATACTGGATGAATTGTTAGCAGATTGGGTCTTAAAACCAACACCCTTCCCCCATCCCCTTTCAAAATGGTCAAGGTAAACCCCTGCAAACACGCTATGTGAAACGTGCAACACAGAGGACCTTTAACGGAAGTTACTCTAGAGAATATATACTCTCTTGAACATAACTGAACGTTTGTATCACCTTGAACAACGCCGAAAGAACCCATTAGAATGATCATCAAAGTAACGATAGTTTTGTAACAAAATAATGTGATGTTTCGGAGCATATCATTCATTATTGTCAAATCTTCATTTTACTATTTACTTTGAATGTTGGTAAAACATGCGAGTAAAATACACCATAATGTTTTGCTTTGCTTTAAGTTCATTAACGAGCACCATTCGCGTTTATTGCCTTTTCGTCCCACTCTAGCCACAAATGACACAGTTATCCACCAGGCTTTCTACAGCAGCTCTGTGGTCGGGAACAACGCCCGGAAGTATTATGCCCTGTTGCTCGAGCTTGACTGCGATCAGCTCTTCGATGACTACCCCGATCTGTCCTCCGCAGACGAACTGGAGCTGTCGTGGGCGGCGGGAAACACGAGCCGGAACTTTTCACTACCGTACGGTTTCCGGGTTCTCTCCTCAGGCTGCTCGTACTGGAGCGAAGAGCACGAAATGTGGCTCCAGGATGGATGCGAGGTAAATATTTGCCACCTTCTGTCACAAAATACCCAATTTCAAAGTTTCGATTTCACAAAAATTGAGTTTTGCCTGTTTTATATATGGGCAAACTTAAGCCTCGTTCAGGCACGATACAGCAGTACCGCGCCGGTTGTTTTATGATGACGTAAAGTTTAATACGCTTCATAATCTGTATATATTTTTAAAAATTTATGTTTTAATCTGTATATTTTAACACGGAGCTCAGTGAATACGCGCAGAACTTTCTTTGTGCCCTGGAGGTACTCCTCGGTTGCGCGCAGTTGACAAAAATCGCAGTGGTTTTTTGTTTAAGGCGGTTGACCGCGTCATATCTGAACGAGCCTTTACGGGCAGATTTGATCCCATCCGACACCCCACCCATTAAAAGCGATTTCAAAGAAAGAAAGTATACACTACGTAGGATACACTTTTGAAGCCCCAGTATGGGAGGGGCGGAGTGGCCAGCCGCTATGCTGAAGAAAAAAACATAATTATTTCTACACAGTCACACACATGTGTTTTATTTTCAAAAAAAGTTTTCTTTTTGGAAATTGTTAAAATATTTCAAAGAGGTGGATCCTCTACTTTTTGTCCTTTTTGTTGTTGGTTAGACTGTATTACTAGATGATTAATGGTAACGTGTACAACTGATGCCACAATGTTTACTTTTACTGATTTATCTAAATATATATTTGTTGCAGTATTCTACTGTATCGTTCAAGAAAGATTTGGATAACTCTCGTGAATATTTTTTTGTCTCTGCAGGTCGCAAGCAATACTACCTACGATGCCCAGTACTGTAGCTGTACCCATCTGACGTCATTCGCCAGTACATGGATCGTCCCGCCTACCCCTCTCGACTTCAATTACATCTTCGCCAATGCCGGATTCGCACAAAACCTCACTATCTACATCACCACCATCGTCATCTACGTGGTCTTCATCTTCATCTTGCTCTGGGCACGACGTCGAGATCGTAAAGACCTCTTGAAGGTAGGAATGGCGATGTGGCCAGGGAGGGATAAGATACTAGTAATTATAGTGATGGAAATAGTAATAATGAATTACCATCTCAACTAGTAATAACATTCAGTATAATAATAATAACATGATAATGATAATAATGCTGATAATGATAGTATTGATAATGATGAATAATAATGGTAATAATGATCATGATAATAATAAACATAACAAATAATATAAATAAAAGTGATAATAATAATGATACAAATAAAATAATAATTATATTATTATTATTATTAATAATAACAACAATAATAAAAGTATTATATGTTGTTTACCCAGAGTAGCCTCATCAGTGATTAATACTATATAGTACTGTTCTCTCTGGCGGCCCTGCATTCATAATAACCCGGATTTAACACGACTGCCGTTATAAGGCGCACTGGCATTTTTGAGGATTCTTAAGGTTTATTACAAGCATTTTTTCCCCTTAATTTTTAAATAGTTTATCACAGTTTCTATTTCACAGAACGACGAATATATACAAATGAAGAGCTTCCAACGTTATTTGTATACGACTGTTTGTCTCAAATTTCATTTCATGAGGAGAGATAAGATTTTAATATTTATTCCACATCTATGGGCAGTAGTTTACTATCATATTGAGCCTTTGTTTTATTGTGTCGATTTGTAGATTCCGGCTTTAAATGTTGGGTACATCCTCTGAAATTATGAAAATGACCGAGAATTGAGCGAGTATGACATATACCACTACATTGCTTACTTGGGGATATAAGTAAGAAGGACCTGGGCAGACTTCAACGTCTGCAAAACAAATGTGCCCGTCTAATCTATCAAAAACCAAAATGGTCTCACGCCACCCCATTGTTGCAGGAACTACATTGGCTCCCAGTTGCTGATAGAATACAATACCGGATACTTGTTCAAACTTTCAAATCTATGTCGACCACCCTCATGTATACATTTCCTCACTCTTTCAGCAACATAGAACATCCTATGCTCTTAGGTCTTCATCAGCTCCTACCTTTGTCATTCCCAAATCCCGTAAACAGGCTGGTTTCAAATCCTTTCAGTCCTTAGCCCCACGTCTCTGGAACAAACTCCCCTCGTTCTTAAGAAACAGTACTTCACTAGATTTCTTCAAAAAACATCTGAAAACTTACCTGTACAACTCCTCTTAAATTGTTGAAGGTCTAAGAGAGCAGCGCCTTGTAAGCTTTGGAAAAGGCGCTATATAAATCCAATTATTATTATTGTGCAATACTGTTTTAGGATTTTCAGTTTTGATTACTGAAATATATAATTCGTTTATAATTTCAGCTTGGAGTCACGCCGTTGGTGGACAACAACCCCGCTCATAACTATTATTATGAGATAGTTGTAATGACAGGACAGAGGAAGGCCGGTGGAACCGACTCCAAAGTAAGCACATGTTATTACATAAGGATGATTTACAGATACCATAGAAAATTGATGTGTTTATTAGTATATATCTTTACTGCTGTAATAAATTATCCACTGAACTCCACGTTACGTCATTCAGTGAAATTAGCCTTTTAGGACAGCATTTTGAAGGGCTTAATTGATCACATTTTCTCTTTCAAATTGAGAAAAATTATATCTTTATTTTTTATTGCAGAGCCCATAATAGTTTGTCTCTTAAAAACAATATGCATGGTTACAATCTATGTTAAAAAGATAACAAATTGATAACTTGATACGATTTTTTGATGCTTTTTAAAATCTCAATGCTAATCGATAGTAAAGACTTTGTAGAAATCAAATTAGGGTAATTTGCATATCGTATTGTATTGCCCATTCAAATCATGTTCGTATTATTTAAATATGTCATTGTCTAGTTCGCATATTTCATAATGTGATGCACAAGGCTAATGAAATTGCCTCTGGTTATTTTTTTAAACAGTTTTGAGATCGTGTTAGAGGAATAATGGAATTAAAAAAAGTGACGATGATATGATAATTAATATCAATGTGTCCACTTGTAAATAGCGCAGCTACTATACCAATATACTCTACAGAGCTTAATACAAAGTATCATGTTATTGCCCGGCTGTATCTGAGCCTACATGATAAGGTGCTAAGTATTCCAGGAATTTCTTCATACCGACTACCCATTTGTTTCGCCTGGATAGAGAGTGACAAATGTAGATTAATGTCTTGCCAAAGGACATACGCGTTGCAGCAGGAATCGAACCGCAAACCATGTGATCCACATTCCGGTGACATATCCACTAGACCACGACACCTCTACATTATTTTGTTCTCATAGTCTGTTATTTGGTTTTTGTTTTGTGTCTTCTAAAGGTTAGTTTCATCATGTCTGGGGAGAATGAGGAAACGTCTGTACGAGACTTTGAGGATGATAAGAGAAAGATATTCCGAAGAGGTGCTTCTGATCGATTCCTCATGGCTGTACCAGGGTAAGAACCACTACCCCATAGTGTCTTTAACTTCTTGAAGTCTCCTAAATTGTTAACGGAATAATGATTTGTTGTTTCAAATTAATATTTAGGGCCCGTTTTATAGAAAGTTGCGAATTGATCAAAACCAGTCGCAAGTCCTCCAATCAATCGCAAGTTGGCGCTCTTCTATCGCTTATGTAAAATAAGTTGTGACTGATGTGAGCTCTGTATAAGACGGAGCCCCTCCCCCTCCCCCCCCCTCAGTGTTATTTAGGGTACGCATATGCGTGTTCCCAGCGATCCCCCTTTTCAGCAAAAGTCCGGTGTGTAAAGCCAATACGGGTCGACCTTTTTCTTTTGTTATACGAGCCTTTTTCACCCCCCCCCCCTTTCAGCAAAAGTCCGGTGTGTAAAGCCAATACGGGTCGACCTTTTTCTTTTGTTATACGAGCCTTTTTTAGCACCCCACCCCCCTTTTCAGCAAAAGTCCGGTGTGTAAAGCCAATACGGGTATACCTTTTTCTTGTGTTACGAGCCAGAGAGTTTGGGAACACGCATGGTATCCCTCCGTTCACGGAGTGGGGGGGGGGGGGGGGGGGGGGGGAGGGGGGATGATGATGGAGCCCTGTTGTTTTACTTAGCTTATCATGGCGCAATGCAAAGGCAACCATATCACTCGATATTCAGTGAATATTACAGGCGTTAGAATAATTCTAGTAATTCTAATGTTTCATTTCTGTCTGAATAATTAGACAGATTTGCTGTCAAATGAATAGGGACGATTCATTCATAATATAGGATATTTGATATGTTGTTGCCTACTGTCGCTGCGACAGCGTATTTTGTGGTAGCAATGCTACATATTACCCGATCCCGGCAGAATCCGGCAATGGTCAAAGTCAACTACTTTGTATTCCCCGTGTCATCTGATCAAAGAATTATCCAGTAGCCCAATGCTCTCGAAAAAAAAATATTCCAAAATGCTAGTAATGATAATTTTATGATGCTTAGTTTCGTTAGCATTTGACCCAGATAGGCTGCTGCACACTTAAGATATCAGAAAGAAAGAAAAAAAGTTGTGTAATAGGGCAATTATCGATTATGAGAAAAATTAAGAATAATAATAAAAATATTAAGAATAAGATATACATGGATCTTCCTTCTATTAATGATAGGCCGTTGGGAACGCTGAACTACATGCGAATCTGGCACGACAACTCTGGTAAAGGAAAGATGCAAGGCTGGTACGTCAAATACATCGCCATCAGAGACATCCAGACAAGGGAGAGGTTCTATTTCATCGTCAACCAATGGTTCTCAGTGGTGGAGGACGACGGACAGGTAGGAATCATGATGGTCATGATGTAAACAAAAATCAATCTTCGTTGTAATTTTCGAGACTTTTATTCAAATATATCGGCAATGGATGCATATTAGCAAAGACCCACATAAGAAAAACATTAATTACCAGGTAAACATTCTTTGCAGCATGAGAAAGAAACTTAAATTATTCCTCTTTTGGTTATTTTGTAGGCAAAAT
Source organism: Strongylocentrotus droebachiensis (assembly GCA_035222895.1). Taxonomy (NCBI): domain Eukaryota; kingdom Metazoa; phylum Echinodermata; class Echinoidea; order Camarodonta; family Strongylocentrotidae; genus Strongylocentrotus; species Strongylocentrotus droebachiensis. The sequence goes on from JAVYIG010002182.1 coordinate 166,274, forward strand.
ATTATATAATTTCATCTAGATATTTGAATAGATATTTGAAGGGATCTTTATCATTTTGAAGTTGAACAAGCAATCCATGTGATCCTAGCATTAATTTTTCTAATGATATATGTTGCGTGATAACATGATAATATTTTTTCTGATGTATCTCGGCATATATCTGGAACCAAACTTGATCAACGAGTAAACAATTAAAGTTTTCCTCCTGTAACATACAGATCGACCGACTGATCCCAGTGGCCGGACGCGAGCAGATGCAGAATTTCTCCCACCTTTTCAGTAACCATACCCGCAAGAACTTCAACGATGGCCACCTGTGGTTCTCCATCATAGGGCGCCCTCCTGGCAGTCGCTTCACCAGGGTGCAGAGGGCTGCATGTTGTCTCATGTTCCTTTGGTTGGAGATGCTGGTTAACATCATGTTTTACCAGGTCGCCCCACCGGCAGCTGCTAAGAGCCCCATTGAAATTGGACCATTGAGTCTCTCGCCCGCTCAGGTACCCGTCCTTCCCATTTTTTGTTACTAACACATTGGTGGTGGTGATGGTGGTTGTGGTGGTGAAGGTTTTGCTGTAGGTAGTAATGGTGATGGTGTTAAGGCTTATATGTACTAGTTTATAGGAGGGAGGTGGTTATCTCATCAACTCAGCTCTCAGAAAAAGAGGATCATGGGGGACCAATGGTCACCGGTTAGGCATTGTTTTCTATATAAAGGGAGCAAGTAGCTATATACACGTAGGGCAGTGTGGCTTCAATGTCAATTGATGATTAAAATTTTGGAAATGGTTATATTGTGGCGTGATGATGATTATAGTTGTAATAGCTGCATAAAATGATGTAGAAGAGTGGAGCTAGGTGTATGTTGCTCCATGTCCGACATATTAATGCTCTGGTGACGATTGTTTCTGGTAGAGCTGAAAAACGGTGTTGGTGGTGGTGTTGGTCGTCGATGATATTCGAGATGATGGTGATAGTGGTGGTGATGATGAGCGACGGTAGAGTCGGTGGTGGTGGTGGTGGTAATGATGGTGGTGATGGTGATGGTGCTGACAATTGAGTTTGTAATTATGGCGGGTGATGCTGGTGGTGATAGTGGTCATGGCAGTGGTTATGAATTGATGATGTTAGGTATGGTGGTGGTGGTGGTACACGATACAAAGCAGACAGGTAATGAAACCTTTCTACCGTTATCTCAACAGATCAGCATTGGTATCCAGGCCAATCTCATAGTTTTCCCGGTGTCCCTTCTGGTTGTACAGTTCTTCCGGAAGTCCCGGCCGAGGAATATGAGACAGTCCCGCATCAAGTTAGCGGCCCTGGCCAACAAACCCAAACGAAAACTCAGGCGTAGACCTCGTAAGACGGCACCCGCTAACTACTCCAAACTGGAAGACTTTGTAAGTGAGAGGTCGTGTTGAACAGTCATCATCTCCTGAAATGAAACTCTCATGAATAAAATAAAGATGATAAAAGAATTAAATGACAAATTAGATGACTATTGAATTAAATAATTGTATAAAATCTTTCATTTTTGTTTACCTAATGATGGCTATGGGAGAGAAGGGAAAGAGGGACAGGGAGACGCTGAAAATGAGAGGGAAAAAGAGCTGTGGACAGGTATATTATAGAAGAGGATTTGGGGGAAGAGAATAGAATATTGTGCCATGTAGGAAAAAAATGATGGTTAATAATAATAATAATAGTTCAGTTCTTGTATAGCGCATAATACGTTATGAAATAACATCTCTATGCGCTTCCAAAGAGCTTTGGACTTTATTACCCTAGCTTTAGCTCCGGCAGCCTTATCAGCGCACAGTGCATTTCAAGGAATAATCCTACCAGGTACCCATTTACCTCACCTGGGTTGAGTGTGGCAAATGTAGATCAATGTCTTGCCAAAGGACATTAGTGCCGCGGCGGGACTCGAACCGCGGACCTTGTGATCGACAGTCCGGTGACGTATCCACTCGACCACAACACCTCTACCTCTACCTCTGGTTACCATATTCTCTTCTCTTTGCACACTTAAATAGCATTCTCAGGTTATGCTGTTAAATGTTTCAGTTATCCATTGCCATAATGCAATTCTTAATCATGCTTATCCTACACATTTCCCTCTTCTAATTCAACCTACCAGGCATCACCGAGTAGGATCGTCCTCGAGGAGGGCAATAAGCCCCCGATGATGATGAACCCGACGGCAGGTACGAGGGCCGAACCGAGCCTCGTTGTCCCTCCCGTCCCTGGCACCTACGACGAGACAGCGGTTCAAAGGAGTCAAGGCGCCGGCTACTTGGGCGGAGAAACATCACCTACTCCGCAAGGAGATGCGACAGTGAGTATCCATTTCCGCTATGTTCGTGTTCGAGCTTTTAGGTTTCCATTTGAAAACGAATATGGACAAGCAAATATCTGCGATGAAGCGATTACATTCAATAAAGCTGATTGGACATACGATTTACAGATTTACGATTAAAAAAAAGTACCTTTGGAAACTAACCTTTTAGTTCACGAAACTTCAAATCGGCACCAAAAATGTCCACAGCAAACTAACATTTCTCCCGTGAAAAACAACCCAAAAATCTAACCGCCGAATGTATATCCCCGCGAGGTCGTGATCCAAACGTTCTATAAAATCATTTCTTGAGATTAAATGCATACAAATGTAGCAAAACTTTTTTTCTATGTGAAATCCAACGACAGGTATATATGACGCCGAATGTTACCACTTTTTTTTGTTAATAGGTCCTGATCCAACCGGACAAACCAAAGCGACGCAAGAAGTTCTCCTTTCCATGGTGGTGCGTCATTGTAGCATGGATTGTCTTGCTCTTATCCATGGCAGCTGCTACAACCATTACCATTTTCTACGGCATCCAGTTTGGCAACACGGAAACCAGCGAATGGCTTTGTTCCATTATCATTTCCTTTGTTTTCGGAATCTTCCTCACGCAGCCCATAAAGGTATGTTTTTTTTTAACGTATAAGTGTCGTAGTCGAGTGGTTCGAACTAAGTTTGAACACTTTACTGAATATGCAAAGACCTTGGGTTCATTCAATGCATGGCGTTAATCGAACTTTGCCACTCCATACCCTAGAGAGAAATGGGGACCTAATAGGAAGACGAAAGCCTTTGAGATAGTTATTGCCATTTTCCCTCAGGGTGACCATATGGCAGGATTACTCCCCAGAGAGTGGAGATAGTGCACACTGTGCGCGTGAATGAATCCGATGACCGGGGATAATAATGATAATAATATCTGGAAAGTGCTTAAAGACGGTATGGTGTATTAAGCACTATGTTAATCCAGATGTATTGTTATTATCCTTGTAGTAATATGATTCCAGTGGTAATTTGTGGTTACGGATGTTCACTCTGACATCCTGTCTGACGGCATTCGTGACAGCGGCTTATTAAGGCTTTTTATCGTCAATTATACCGACTTTAATAGCGGTTCAATTAGGGTTTTTGTTTAATTACGCATTGGGGTCGGTGTTTGCAATGGTGAAGATTCGTGATGGGAGACGGATTTTAGCCGCGTGCAAGAATTGTACACATATTATTAATTGGTGATTCCTGCAATTCCGATGTATGCGATACAATATACAACGAAACTGAAGAGTGCATGTCTTTGATACATTATTTTTCTTGGTGCCAATTTGCTACACAGATCCTGCTGCTGGCGACCTTCATCGCCTGTATCGTCAAGAGCCCTAACGCTGACGAGGACACCGAGATGGAAGAGGACGAAGAGGAGTTTGATCTTGGAAATGATGAGGAATACCTCCACACGGTCTCTGGTAATAATCCTCTCATTGATTTGATCAACGCGGTGGTTGGATATTGCCATTTGGTCCAGTGCTTATCTGTTCAATCACAGCATCACATTTTATTCATTATTTCTTTTACCTTTGTCCTCATGCTCCTTGTTCAATTGCCAGTTCGTCTAATGCCTGATGGGATTGGACAAGATAGATTAGGCAATGGGCCAAATAGCAAGAAACCTACCCGTCTGATGAAATTCATGCGACATTTCAGGATGTTCCCATCCTTCCAATAAATCCCTTGTCCTTTATACCATACCATTGGCAATGCAATTCCCATGTATGATAGCACACTGTGGTTTTAAAAAAAAATGCATATCCTTATATTATAATCACACAAAAAATGGGAGATTTTTTTTTCCAATGAGGTCGTCCATTACAGAGAGAAATAGGCGAACACATAAGACACAAATATATAGACTTGGAGTTGTTACCAAATGCACATGAATGAGTAGTTGAACAATTCATGTTGATTTAAACCTCCAACTCCCCGTAAAGTTTACCATAGTAGATAATAGGAATGGCATCGCAAGGGGTTTATCCTTATATCATATGGTAAATTGGCAATAATTATCTATGTTCGATAATCTATCAGCTCCCCATGAATACTTATTAACCCCCGTCTTTTCTTTTCTCCCCACGTCCCCCCACTATTTCTCTCTCACCCATTCTCTTCCTCTCTTCCAAATACGTGTACGCCTTGTCGCCCCATACCTCAAATTACCCCAGGTTCCGTGTCGACGAAGAAGCGCAAGCTGCCATACAAGCCGCCTGATCCAGAGGCACTGGAGCGAGCCAGAGAACAACGTGTCAAGGAGATCAAGATGTACTCCATCTTCCGAGAGATCTTCTTCTACGTGGTCTACCTTTGGGTGGTCCTCGTCATCAGCTATGGCAACTCCGACCCTTCGGCTTACCGCATGCAGGAGGACTTCTTCAACGAGCTTGTGATCGGCCCCGACAAAGTGCATTCCTTCAACAAGGCAAGTTGCATTGCTTCTCGTTTTTTTCTCTTTCAAAATGGAATTAATTATGAGGTGATAGTGATAAATGCACCTCGTTTCCTTTAGATTAAAGTGGTAAATTATCAACCCCCTCCCGTTATTTCACACGCTACATTTAAATAGGAATATACCTTTAATAGAAATTACTTTCTTCAGACATTCATATTTTGCAATTTTCCACGGTGATGGCAAGGTATTTTGTTCACAGTTTGTTGAAGACTCACACCTATGAAGTTTTTTCCTCACATTATCCCATTACTTTATATTGATGGCATGTTCTCTTCCCTCTGTTTCTTCCACATTGACTGTGTGAACGTCAATTGATTTCTTTTTCTTTTTCACCAAGAGTGCTAACTTGAAGTGCTCTTGTTCTTAAAGTTAGGGTATTCACTTCTCGTTCTGTCGTATGCATCTTCAGATTCAGATTTCCAGAATTATGCTATTTTCTAGTTTACATTTGATGATTCTTACTTTATATTGCTTAAAATAAAGCTTGTACTATTCCTCATAGTTATTCGGCATCGATTTCCTTGCTTTTCTTTCCGACGGGAAACAGATCAACAGCCACGCATCCTACTGGGCATACCTTCACTCCAACCTCGTTCCTGCGATCTATCCTCAGACTTGGTACAATGGCGATCCTAGTCCAGAGCTGGAAGGCTTTCTCAAAAACCAGAATGCTTTCATCCTCGGATATCCTGTACTACGACAAGCCCGCATCAAAATGGGTAAGTACAGATACTGGCGGTTTATTTTGTTTATATTCCCCCTCTTTTTTTTTTTTTTTTTTTTTTTTTTTTTTGGGGGGGGGGGGGGGGTCGGTACAACAGCACCACCCCTACTAAGACCAAAGTCTTAAGTGAATGAAAGGAGAATGTGCCCCCCCCCAGCTTGGATGTGGCCCTGATGATGAGAAGGAATCATTGAGTCCAAAGTACCGGTAGCGTAGTATGGATCCATCCATTGTGGGGGCACCAGTCTTTATACTTATAAGGATAAAACGCACGAGAACAAGGCTTGGCACCAGTCTTTATACTTATAAGAATAAAACGCACGAGAACAAGGCTAGAGTCATGGGATGACTAGAGTCATATTATCAAGGCTAGAGTCATATTATTTTCGTGCGTTGCATTCTCCTCCCTTTCGTTGAGTTCTTGTTTAATACCGCAAATGTCTTCAAAGTTCCTAGATATTGCTCTTATTCTTATTTATGACACCTCTAGTGCCTTAGAGCTTTTAGTTGTCCAGGTCAACTTTTTTTAATTATGACACATTTTATAATATAAAATGACCTGTTTCTTATGCTAATTTTTGTTAAATGGGGTATACCATTATTTTGTATGATCTATAAAAATTGTTTATACTTTTCACACTTTTTCACGCCTCAGGTGAATGCGAAGTGGTGTCCCAATTCACAAACATCGTCCCCGAATGTAATGTTGCCTACTCGTTTAGCGACTCAGACGAGGGTGATTATGGACCTGGATGGACACCCTACAATACAAACGTGACGGACAGACCTCAATACAACTTCACAGCTTGGGATGAAATACAGAGCTATCCAGTCCTCGGACGCCAAGCCGTCTACGCTGGTGGCGGATATCTTGCCAACCTACAAGGAAGCAAGGTCGAAGTCGAAGCTCTCCTGGATCAACTATTCGACGAGGCTTGGTTCGATAAGTACACCCGAGGAGTCTTTTTGGAGATTGCTTTTTTCAACGCGCAGGTGAATCTCTTTGGGGTCATTGACCTCGTGGCGGAGTTCCTTCCAACTGGTGGAGTTGAAACCTTCTACCGGATCGATATCATTCGGCTGTACACCTACTCTAACGGTTTCGGCGCCGTCCGTCTCGCGTGTGAGATCCTCTTCCTTGGTTTCATCGTGTTCTTCATCGTTCGTGAAATCAACAACATAAGACGGATAGGGGTGAAGAAGTACTTCAAAGACTTCTGGAACCTGGCCGAATGGATCATCATCGCGTGTGCCCTTGGAGCCACAGTGGTCTACTTCTATCGCAAGTATGTCACAGACAACCTCCTCGAAGAATTCAAGGCAGCGGGTGGCACACAGAGGATCAACCTCCAGTATGTCGCCTACTGGAACGAGCTGCTCACGTACTTGCTAGGTGTGGTAGTCTTCATCGGCACCCTGAAGTTCATAAAGCTTCTCCGATTCAACAAACGCATCGGTATATTGTCCACCACGATCGGAAGCTGTACCAAGGACTTGTTCTACTTTGGTATCATGTTCGGTATCTTTTTCCTTGCCTACGCCCTGGCCTTCTACAAGATGTACGCCCGCAGTCTCCTCGATTTCTCTGACTTCATCTTCACCTTGGAAACGCTGTCGGCGGCCATGTTGGGCAAGTTCAGCTACGAAGGCATTGTGCAAAACAATCGGATCCTCGGGCCCATCTTCTTCTTCTTCTTCATGATCACCATCACGTTCATCCTTGTCAACATGTTCCTGACCATCGTCATCGAAGCCTTCTCTTCGGTCAAGCGGGACATCACCCGCCAGTCCAACGACTATGAGATGGTCGACTTCATGATCCTGCAACTCAAGAAGTGGGTGGGCATGAATAACAAGCCCAAGGCGGAGGAAAAGAAGCCCAACGCTGTGACCGAGAAGGACAACCACGACCCGATGTCGGAGTTCCCTGAAAAGGTCGACCAACTACTCGACTGTATCGCCAAGGTCTACTTTGATGCCTCCCAGTTTGAGGAAGTCATCCGTGGGATGGGAGGGTCGAAGGGAGACAATCCCAAGACCACCAAGAAACGGATGATCCTGACGGGATAATTCGCAAACACAACCACCCTAAGCATCAATCCCAAGTGCAATATTCTTTAATACTCCCATCATAATACTGAAATTCGCAACCATCCATGATCAAAAATCATACTTCATAATGAACGCGAAGCAAAAGGATAAATTCATTCATACTTAGTTTCCATATGGAACTTTTGATATCCCACTATATTATATCGAATAAATGAACATGGTGAAATAACATACAAAACCGACGTGGATTGATATTAAGCAGCAAACTGAATTACATGTCCAGAATGCGCTATGAAGGGACTGTTTTTAAAATATTTGGTATCACATAGTTTCACCATTATACCCCAACCTTAACATTCTTATTCACTTTCAAACATGTATGTGCAACAATTAGCGATAAATTGAAATATGGTAACAATTTAAAGAAAAAAACAATATCTTCATGATACTGTCTACTAATACACAATACACGAAATCAAAATATAACATGCATATTTCACTGAAATTCGATGTGAATAGAATTTTGGGTATTGAAATTCTACTCAAGCCTCTACTAAAATCGTTACTAGGAATGCCGTAGCTTGCCTAGGGCTCTCTCGGTATTTCAACAACTAATGTATGTAACCTGGATTCTGGATATGTTATGGTCTAAGGGAACATGAACTAAAATAGTTAATGAAATGGCCCATCTTCCTTTCTAGCTTCACTTATTAAGTCGATCAAATATTTATTAAGGGTGAATACATGTTACCCGTGTAAGCACTTGAGTCAAATTACTTCTGTTCAAACTTGAATATTGATCTGAAGCCGGTAATTAAAAAGCCCTCTTCGTTTAATGTGTTCATACTTTCCTACCGTCATGACGCTTGAGTGTTAAATTAAAAGTTTTGAAATCTACTATGAATTTCCCTCACTCATAAACCATTTGATTGTCAAACCATTTACATGTACATGATTAAGGCTACACAATGATACATATAAATCGAGGGATTGATTCCTTTGTCTATCACTGGAGTATGATGACCGAATTCGAGATGTTTAGAAAAAAATCAACTCACGTATTCGATGAAAATTGTGCACAAACTGAAGAAAAAATGAGAGTAAAATGTATATTGATAAGTCTCCCGTCCTTTGTACATAGTGGCACACAGTGTGCGATGCCCGTGATTAATGCCATCCACATGTACAAATAGTATCATTTGAAAGGGTGATTTGATATAGAATTAGATTAACTTGGCTGTGAAACATAATACTGTAAATTGAGTGAAGTTTATCGTTAACGTGATATGTTCAATGGTTTATTCTTAACTGCTAGCTTATTGTCACTTTTATCTTCAGTTCTGGTACCGACCGAATATACATTCTCACTTAACGTGCGAAATTAAAGGAATCTGCCACTAAAAGTTCACTATAAACTGCAATGTCTGTGTGGGAGATATTACTGTCCTTTACGAATCCCAATCAAGTTGCGATAAATGGGTACCTGGTAGGATTTATTTCTGGTAGAATTTTATTTCACTAAAGATCGAAGCCAACAACAAAAACTTACACCACTGCTGTTAATTGTATCGGACTGTTTTGTTTTCCTTTATTTATTTATTTCCGCCTTTTTTTCTTGGAGGGGGGGGGGGCAATATATGAAATGGAAGATGTCAAATCGAATTCAAAGAAGCACTGCATTCATGTGTTATTTTCTGGCCACGTTAATAGAAAGAGACGTTAAAGGTCGGTCCTCAGACGTAAATAATCATATATGATTGATACACGTCTGTAAAAAAACTAATTACACACACAATCATATTTTTGTAAGGCTGCATTTTGGGAATCCAAGGAGTGTTCAGTTTTCGAATTGTACTTAGGAGGTTCACCCCAAACACAGTACAAGTTATAAATAACTTATTATTCACTATTTGCAATGCGGATTTGCGAGATCATATAAACATGCATGTAATTTGTCTTTCATAGTAAGTCTTTCACGGTTTATTGCTCATGTAGAAATGTGTTTTTATCCAATTGCACATGAATCATTTGTCGCTTTGTTGTACACAGTCATGTAGTCTGCATTACTTGTCATCAGGCACGAAACCACGGGGGGGGGGGGGCACGTGCCTCCCCTAAAATTTCCAAGATCGGTTGAACTTGTTTAGACCCCTTTTTTTACCTCGATCGATTACATGTATGTGCCCCCCCCCCCTCCTCCAAACGTCGAACTCTGGCTACGTGCCTGCTTGTCATAGCAACGTTATCTTGCTTTTCAAAACAGTCTTCTGCAACGTTACAGTACGTAGGTGTTGAATAATAAACCCCAGCAAAAAATTCTTGCGGCCTAAAACAGCCTAAAACTTCTTTGATGATACGAGTTAAAGAAGTAAACAGATAATGAAGAAAAAGTTATGATTTTTTTGTTGACATTTTGTCACGTTTCACACACTCTACAACTGCCAACTGCTCCAATTTTGCCATTCAAGTAATAATGACATTATACCAATTCAATGAAACGAACATAAAATAGCCTAAGTCACACTTTGACGATTTGTTAAGATGCGCGCAACGGTCTAATTATGTTGCTTTGTCATTTCTACTTGGTATCTTGCAAAGTATTCAGAACGTCAAATCGGGTGTTTGGTGAACAAACTGAACATCACATCATCTCGTTTGAAAGGATATTTCGATCAAAATGTTCAAAAGAAAAAAGAAAAAAGAAATTAAAAAACATGCCCTGTACCTAGCAGAGAAACACTCAAACAAGAAATTGGTGCAGGCAACAAAAAGGAAACGCTTGATTAGTTAACGGCTTGCATCGGCAATAGTACTCAGTGAGTGTGAATACATGCACATGTCGGTACCTCCTCGCAGCAGAAATTTGAAGAAGCACAATTATCTTACTTGATATTAAATATCTGTAGAAAAAATAATCATTATACGTATCGATTTTCGTAGGTGAAACAAAAGTTCTTAGAATTTCAAAATATTTCCATACCGCGATCGCGAAACAAGAACGGTCTGCCCATTGCCCATATAAGAAAGTCTATCAGAATAAGAACGACTTTAAAGGAACTCTTATGTTTCGCCATTGATCAAAACCTCGGACTGTCACATGGTTTAGAGTACATGAAACATATACACTACACATGTACCAAAAGTCAACTATGGCATTCCAGTGCTTATCCAATTAATCGACTAAAGCAGAGAGTTAAAGTAACAAAAAACATATTGCATCTTCAAAGCCAGATTGCAGCCAATTTGGTTCAGATTTTTTGCTGAACAGAAAAAACAGATACAATCACCAAAAAAAATGTGTAACAAATCGACAAAGTGTGACTTGGGCGCAAACACAAACTTGGACAAATCTAGTAATAATAATAATAATAGCCTAATAGTCCACTCCAAATTTTATTAAACCGAAACGGAAATTCTTTTTGCCCAATTGATCGTGAGCCCGGCAGCCACTAAGCAGCGCCAGATCGACGTTGCTCTATCCCTTATTGTTGAACGCCAAACAAGGTAGCAACAACTCCCATCTTTTAACGTCTTTTGGTATGACGCGGCCGGGGTTCGAACCCACGACCTCCCGGTTGTGAGGCGGACGCTCTACTGACTGAGCCAACACTCCGGTGTGAAATGAATTTCAAATATATTTCATTTTGTTTGCAATGCATCTGTTATTATTTATGTAAATACATCAGCGTGCGTAGATGAATAAAACTACTTTAGATTAGAAAATTGAGTTGCATTTTGAATGATTTTGTTTAGCTGTATGGATATCCTGGAAGAGTGTGCTGATGTTTATGTAAACGCATGCATGAATGATATGTGAATATGTCGTACCCACGAACTATTGAATAGTACCTTCAATTAAAAGTAGTTGTTTACGAGCGATTTGGGCAGGAAATGTACGTCTAAACTCTTTAAGGATGGGAAGCGAGAGAGAGAGAGAGGTGGAGGGAGGGAGGGAGGAATAGAGAAACAGAGAAAGCTCAACGTACTCAAATTTCCCTCTAAGCCATGGTCCAAAAATTATTTTAAAAGGCAATTAAATAAGTCAATATGGAACTACGGCCACCAATCGTTGCTGCACTATCATGATCATGAAACATTAAAAGTTAATGAAAGATTACCTTACTTTGCTTTAATACTTCAGGGGTTTTCTCTTATATATATATATATATATATATATATATATATTATATATATATATATATATATATAACGGGTTTCCAAAAGGAAAATCGAATAGTCAAATGCTCGTTTTCTTCTTCCCCGTTTATAAACTATCCTGGATTTGTCCTTGATAATAATATTAGCCCATCGATGATTGAATGAAGTCATCACAGTTTCGTCGTCCATGATATGAGTGGCCAGTTAGATCAATGTGTTTCGAAAACACTAAAAGAGAACATGAAATTCCAAGAGATAGAGAAAGAGAGAGAGAGAGAGATGAGGGGGGGGGGGGTTGGCGGAGGTACAGAAATCATCATATTATTAAGAAAGAGAGAGTGAGCGTGTGTGTGTGTGTGAGTGTGTGTGAAAGAGAGAGAGAGAGAGAGAGAGAGAGAGATCTGAATGAGAATATAACCCCAAACAATTCATGTTTTACTTTAAAGGTAATACAAAGTTTTGGTATGGGGTCATGAATTTGGTTCAAATGAACATATTGGAAGCATATACGATCCTACAATATTCAGTGATCGTTGTCGCGGTCGAAATCGACTCTAAAGTTATGAAATTGTAAATAATAAACATTTTATGTTGAATAGCTCCCTCTCAAGGTCAAGATATTAATTAAACTATAAAACGATGTTTATTGACTAAAATAGACCGAAGAGCTATTGTCGTTCAGAAATTATATACCACAACTACATACTCTGAGATTTTCATGGTCGCAGCTACCATTGTACGGCCGTAGCAGATATTTGAAATTTATCAAAATTTACCGGGAGCACCGGTAAATCTTTATATTCAATTTTTCTCGAAAGCAGAAGTGTTTTGGGGGCTAAACTTTCTGGTGTTTTCAATACATCCACAGGGGCCCCCATATATACCAAAATTGTAAAGAATCACTATCCACCCATTTTTCAAAATTTCCCAAAACTTTGTAATACCTTTAAATGAAATGAAGTTAGGCCATACAACGTTAATCATTATACACTTGACAGAAGTGTAACCGGAAAAAGCGTGGTGTTATAAACCCGTCGATGTTGACAAACTTCCACAAATTCTTTGAAACCAATATTCATTATATTCTGCTATGCTTTTATTAATAGGATACTTCAAATGCTACGCTAGATGAGCTTAGTTTACTGTTGCATGTACCTGCTATTGGCATGCTATTAAGCGGCTTAGAGCATTGCATTACATCAATTGGGTGTCATTGCAATGGGCGCTCTTTTGGAACTTAGAAGTTTATCCAAGGACATCGCTTTGTGATATAAAAAAAAGTGAACAAAAGTTGATAAAGGGGTGGGAGAGAGAGAGAGAGCGAGAGAGAGAGAGAAAGAGAAGAACAGAATGAATTCCGAGGGTGTGTTACCTCTGGAGCAAACGTGTCGTGAAATCAGGATTACAAAGTAATACTTCTCAAATTGGGTGTCCTAACTGAACACGACATATGTACTGTTGTTGACCAACATCAGTATTGCACAACCTTCGCTTCTTCGGACACCAATCGAAGCGGTCAAACCAGAATATAGCTTCTGGAATTTGAGAACTTTTGAATTTTTATTGAAAGCTAGCTGTGTAGAGAAAATAACTTTGAAGGAATTATGAAGCGAGGAGCGTGTTTGTTTGTGCTTTTTACGTTGCTCTTGTTGGGCTTCAGTGACGGGGCCCCATACCAGGCACGGGATGGAGAGCTGTCCACGCGTAATCAGGTACAATTAAGTTCAATTATTTTACACCTGTTGTTTTCTCTCTGAGTTATGAACACGATCACAAGGACTTTCGTGAAATGAACTTGAGGGCAATTTCTATTATCCTACTGTGTTGCCTTGTACAGGTTCGGATTCTGTCATCTTACGACATGCATTTTAAAAAGGTCATGCTCAAGATTATTGATAATGTCTTCAGATGATTTTACGAACGTTTTTATGATCGTGTTCATAAAACTTTTGCATTTGTGTGATGTTACAGTAGTCGAGGGTGATCTAAGAAAGTTCATGGGCTTTTATAAGGGATATTCAGAATACAACTAATGGGTTAATCCTATAAAATTAATTTTTACCCAATTTCTGTGCCTATTGACACACATGACACGTCAGCGGGAGTGTCACTCGATAAATCTTAGAACAATTATTGTTAGTTTGTAGAAAGTTTATAACACGAATACCGTCTCGTGAGAAGTGTGTTGAAATGGGGAGAAAAAACGAATCCCGTCAAACTTCGAACTTGCATTCGTGTAACATTGAGCAAGTAAACAATCCCAAACTTTGGAGGCCTAACGCATCAAGACGAAAGGGCAGACACAAAGCAAAGAAAATCGTTATCTTCATTTGAAGAAAACAAATGAAAGGACATTGGAATTTCGTAAAATTTAGTCACAGCCCTGTTAACAATTTTTGTATTGATGAAATTTGCCATACTATAATGCAAGCTACTAAAATCATTATAATTTGATCGGGTGTCGTGGTCATTATCAGATTTGCACTCAGAATAGTTATGTGATATTTGTCACGAGTATATAATCACAACGTTTTGAGAATTATGGCCTGACCAACCGCTATGTCTGCAATAGACGTACGGTGTACTTCTCAATGTCGAAATGTATCTACTGTGTTTTATGTGGAAAGACATGTATCAACTGTGTTTTATGTGCCAATGCATTATTGAATGTAACACATTTGACACGATTGTAAAGAATTTCGAGAAAACTCTTGGGCAATCTGTTGCATTGTCTACATAGATCATTTTCGGATTACGTAACATTTCCATGTAATGTGCTCTTATTTTCAAAAGGTGATGTCCAAAGATTTTTAATTTGTTTTGCTTGATTTCTCGAAAGTCTTTGCGATCATGTTATATACTAACGTTATACATTGTACTACTGATGACCACTCAATAGCAGTATCTTACCAACTATGATTTCATTTCATTTCGTCGTATTAATAAGTATCTCGTTTTAGTTCTAGCACGAGTCAGGATTCCAATATCATGTTTTCCTTTTTTTGCCGACAGCAAGGATATGCCAAAAAGACGGAAATGAAGTTGTCACCACTTCTTCTCAAGATGAAGCAAGAAGCTGAAACTATTCTTGGTCAGCGTTCCAAAAGATCACCTTCCAGAGAGATGGTTAGAAAATAAAAAACAACGGTTTGATTTCTTTCTCAATACTCCTCTGTCATCATCTGCAGCAAGCACTCATCTCTTTCAGCGCAACGTGGAACATAATCATGGGAATATAACGTTCATAATCAGAGGCGGACTGGTAATGAATTGAAATTTAGTTGGGGAATTTGGATATGACCGACCCACTCAAACTATAAGATTGTGATTAACCGCTCTCAACTTAGGACCAGGGGAAGAATGGTTTATAACTTACATTTTGTTGGGGAATTTAAACGCGACGGACCCACTTGGGACCCACTTAAACATAAAGTATGTGATCAACCGGCCCTCAGACCACAAACGGACCAGCCCGCAACTGAAAATACCAAGGAGTCCTTAGGGGAAAAGCCCCAACCTCCCCATGGCCAGTCCGCCATTGACAGAGATATCGTCATGTCACTTACCCTTTACATGTATCTTCTTCAGCATAATTATTTTGTTTCCCCCTTTTTTTTGGGGGGGTGGAGGGATACTAATCTGCACGCATGTAGAGATTTTGTGTATTGTTCCGTAGCTGTATATTAAATTTGTGTTGATATAATTAATAATTGATAACTTGCACGGTTGTAATCTCTTATGCACCGTAGCCTTTTTGTACACTAGTGAGTAACCTTATTGTGTTAAGATCATGTAAAGTGATTGACCCCACTGCCAATTTGAGTGATCGACTCCCATATATCGACCGATTTGGGGCCATTCTGTGTGACGCAATGTTTATCGGTCTGTTGACGATCTAGCATCGGTCTCATTAGTGTGACTGGATCATTGGCGTAAATTATTCGTAATGCATGCTAAAATAAATCACGATTATAAGCCAGTAAAGATTGTGTGCAAGAATAACATTTAATTGTCAATCCATTCACAAAACGATTAACATAAATAAACAGATTTATAGACAAATTGGGTCACGTGTACATGAATACATCTAGAACCCAGTTCCAGAAGAATAACAATATTCTCAAGATGATGACATGGTTAACAAATTCCATGAATGTTTAAGATTTATTATTTCACTCCCAAACTTAAATTGGCTTTAATTGGCAGTTAAATTTAATACACCTTTTGTTGTATAACATTTGTATGATGTTTCCCATAAAGTATGAATAATGTTTCTTACCTCTTTTCCTTAAAAGATTGTGACAACATGATTTATTCTTTATAGATAATTGATTATCTTCAAGGAACTTTATTTAACAATCTCTATGACTTAGAATGATCAATAAAGTTCTGTAATTATAGTCTTTCAGAGAAAAGATTAAATTGTCACAATCATTTCATTAAAGGGGCAACAAAAATTATTCCAACTTTCTGGCGCCAGTGTACATGTACCAATAATCATGATCCCCATTCGAAATTTCTTCGCATATTTAGTCATAGTGTTGTTTGATTACAAGTCTTAATGCTTCATTGCCTTCGCCCACTGATTCGAGTTCGGTATTGAGTTTGGTATTGTACAGCACATATTTTCAGTTAGTTGTCTTCACACACTACAAGGTGTCAGGTATGGTGTGTTCACACTCAAATTTAATCGCATTCTACAGGTGATCACACCAAGACTATGTTCATTCGATATTATTATGGAATGACTATTGATTATTACTAACTATTTCATATGAAATGGTATGATAATGACTTGATTATAAGTATGTAATGTTTAATCTAAATAATGTTATTCACTCAACAATCAATATCCTTTGCCATTTGTCCATCGTGCAAACCCTAAAAGCGTAGTCATATTACAACTCGTACCGTTACATGACATTACTGTCATCTTTCTGAAACAGAGCATATCACAAAATGATAGGTAACAGTTGGAACTATTTTGTTGCATGATTTCAAACATTGCATTTCTTTAAGTGATATGATTAAAAATGGAGAAACAGTTGTTATACAGTGTTTATGTTCATTGTTGTTTACGTTTGTATTTCAACCTGTTCTAAAACTTATAACCGATAATCATGGACAATTCAAAGGTATGTTCCCATACGTCATCAACCACTCACAATTCTTATACACTTGATGATTACGTTTATAAGCCTAACCAAATACCTAGTTTTTTTATTTTGATGTTGATCATGTTCTGTATTTCCTGATAATTTGAAAATTGTCATTATACGAATATGTTTTGACTAGTTTGTTTTACCTGACTGCTATTAAAGAAATCATATGTATGCTTGTAATTAATCAGTTAGGGCACCGAAGGCTTAAGTCCTCTCCGAGGGACATGTAATGAGGATCAATTACCTTACCAAAAGGCACTGACACATCGACTCAGTTTTGAACCTGGGACCTCCCGGTAACGAGACCACTGCTCTACCACTGAGCCATCGCGTTTCTAAAATCTAATACTAGGTATTACCTATGGGGCGTAAATACCTTGGACCTGACCTAGACTGAATAGAGTACTACACACTCACACTATTAACTCAACCTGTTGCCATAAAAGTGCGGTTTTACATTATTAACTTTGTTGTATTCCTATGCAAACAAGACTGGTTTAGGAAGCGAACGGGTCACTGAAATGCTCGGGTCAATTGCCCTGAATGATTATTGAATTTGTTAATACCGTATCTGCAATTGTTCCCTACTCGACCAAAAAAATATATAAAAAATAGCGAAAACATCTCAAATAGAACCTCGCCGTACAACCCTGGGAGGTATTGTGATATTTGCTGTATGTCGAGATGTAGAGGATTTTTACCCCTTTCAGAGAGGCTTTACTATATTTAGACTGTCATTGTGTATACTAATGATTGATTGTAATCATTTTCATAGTTTGTAGCTGCACGCGTAAATATCGTAGTACAAGACAAAGTAGTCTTTAACTAGCCTTGGGTTTTCCAGCTCGCTTCTTTGAAAAAGAAAAAAAAGATATTCTATGTTATGATGGTTATCTTGTGCAGTTACAAGTGCGACGTCCACTGTATTATGTTACAATAACTGAATAGTTCGTGTATCCGATTGATGATTCAAGACTTGTTCATGTTTATGTTATTAGACTAGATTAGAAAACATATCATTTATATGTTTTACATTAAAATGTAAAAACAAAACAAACACAATAAGCCTATATTATGTGCCCAAATCAAGGGATAGAGATATATAAGTAATATAATATTCATTAAGCATTATGTTGAGGAAAAAAAAAAAAATTATTTCCCACAAATGTGATTCCGGGAATGAATGGTATTAAGTATAACCAATAAAACATGACGGACGTCAACAACGTGGGCAAAAGATTATGCCGTTTTCTGTATGACTTTTTATACTGTGAAAGCCTCGGAAAACACGCCCCTAATTATTGACTGATACAACATGTATAAGTTCCGTTGCTCATTAGGCGGCATTTCGATTGCGTTGTTGCATACGCTATTCAAGCATGCTGAGGGAGTTAGCGCATACGTCAGTAATTCAACGCAATGCATGTGTACACTGTTTACATTGTAATAGTTGTTTGTACGATCTGGACATTATATGACGCATCAGAGAACGCAACATACGCTGACGCATTACTGCGTCATGCAAACGACGCATCGTATGTGTGCAACAGGCTTCACAATCCGTTGGCAGGACGTAGTTTAGCCAACAAGTTCGATGATCCGAAATTTTCTCTGGCGACATTTTGATCCAACGACATTTCGTCAAGGAGAGTTTGGATACGATTTATATTTTTGCGATAGGTTTTTGGTTAGGGTTGGATATGGTGGTTGGCTGGTTCACTGGAAGGTACTAAACATGAACATGGGAATACGGTTAGAGTAAGAAATTGACCGGGGAACAATAATTGTCGCCGGAGCAGGGTTGTATTTTTGGACTTATAATGTCCTTCATGTATAAGAGCTGATAAGTATGCCAAATGGACAGTGTTTTATAGAATCTTATTTTGCAATGGCAACACTTGTAAATGGACCAGTTCGTAGTGAATAGTTCAAATGACCCTAAATATCCACATATCTTTTACACATGGAGGAGTCTCACTTTGTGGATTTTAGAATATCACTGCCAGAGTCAAGGATGTGTTTTATTGAAATCTTTTGTTTACCTTCTTGAAAATAATACTTCAACCTCTGTTCCATAGAACAAATATAATGTACAGTCGGTGCATAATTTTATAGTGATTCCTTAACTTTCATGAGCACGTTATCAGTTGGTCTTGAACGGTTTCGCAATTTTGGTATAAATGACTTGTATCAAACCATGTGCAGATCCTATCTACGAACTGGCTTATTATAACTCCTGTTCTTCTGCCTTGCCTCCATGCCCATTATTTCCAATGTTCTGTTACATAATCTGTTTGCCAATACCAATGTGACTCGATTCGATTAATATACCATGCTTCTGTTACTGAACAAACAAAATCAGGATAAAAGAACTAGCTGAAGTAACAAAAGAAGGCGTACTATCGAAATATGAATATGCAGGATAAGTCGAGATTTGCTGAAAGAGATTGTGCATGTGGGGTGTAACATCTCTATCTCTTGCCCCCCTCCCCCCTCCCCCCTCCCCCCTCCCCCCAACATCTTGGGTCAGCCTGCCTGCTCCCTTCTACAATTATTAGCAGATGATCAGAGGTATACACTGTATCTAGACGGCACGTGTTATATGACGAAGGAGTACGCTGAAATAAGATATCGCAAGGCTTGTAGTGTGACTACTGCAACCATCTGTGAAAAAAGAGAGAGAGAGAGGGAGAGAGAGAGAGAGAGAGAGAGAAAAGAGGTAGGGATTACAAAGAAAGAAGGGGAATGATGGGGGAGGAAAAGATTGAGAAAGAGAGTGGGGGAGAGAGAGAGATAATGAGAGAGAGATTAGTATGCTCCTTTGGTAGCATATAATTCTTTTTTCGCTGCCTTGTAAATCATGCTATTACGTCCTGCTTATCATTTTCTTCTATATTTATCGTTCCTCCCCACTATTAATTAAAATCTATATCCATCTCCACCACACCCCCCCCTTGCTCATAACACCTACAGACCATTACTACCGAAATAGGTAACATACGACATGCCGTCAATTATGACCAAACTGTTAAAATCATTATGTAAAGCTTTTAGAGCAACATATAATTACATTGATTAGTTTACCTTTAAAAGTTAATTCATGGCGTTTTTCACGGTGGTGAAGAGTTGACGCGCCAGGTGCTGTTGATAACAAAAAATGAAATAGGAAATACAATATATAACGCATGATATATATTTATCAATATGTTGTTATTTTACTTCACTCAGCCAAACTTGAGTACTCGCAATAACATTTGATTTCGAGATGAAATGGTTAAATATCTGGTGGTGGTGATGATGACAGAAATGGTGGTGGTGTTGGTGGTGATGGTGAAGGTGGTGGTGACGGTAGGGGTACGCGTAGTAAACTGTAGTAGTATTCGTCGTCTTCGTCAGTGTTGTCGTCTACGTAGTAGAAGACGTATCAGAAGTACATATAGTAGTAGCAGCAGTAGCAGCTACAGTATATAGTAATATCAGTAGTACTAGTAGTGGTAGTAGTAGTAGTAGTAGTAGTAGTAGTAGTAGTAGTAGTAGTAGTAGTAGTAGTAGTAGTAGTAGTAGTAGTAGTAGTAGTAGTAGTAGAAGTAGTAGTAGTACTAGTAGTAAAAGCCGAAAAATAAGAGAAAGATGAAAAAGAGGAACAAGAACGAGAGGAAAAAGTGAAAATAGGAGAAGATAACTAACACGGAGACATTGGTGTAGAAGAAAAGTAGAGAGAGAGAGAGAGAGAGAGAGAGAGAGATTTTGGACATCTAGAAGATACAAAACAGACTTTTTGTAAAGGAGAAGATTATGCAAAGTTCTGTCCGGAGATTGGCAATTCCCATATTTAAACAATGTCGGAACTTTCTATACACACCTGCTTTTTTATCGCGATGAGTATTGATCCCATGGTAGCAACCGTCTGCTTGTTGCCAGCTCAGTATCCTTTCTGCCCAATCTAGTCGAAAGAAATCAACATAATTGAAAAGACCGCAGATCACCGCTGAAAAATAAGAAGCCAGGCAACAATTTTAAAAACAGATTAAAAACCAATTACTACGAATCATGTTGGCGTGTAAAATTGTACTTATTATGTCCTCAGTATCACACTTAAATCGCCCAATATGAGTGAAAGCGTTACAATACAGAAAAATGAACTTATTTTATTGCTTTGTGATGTATTTTATTGTAATGTCTTAATATGCAGCAGGAGTAAAAAGGTAATCTAACATCACCATACTCAGCCGATAAAGCTGTGGGGTTATGGTTATGGTATGATTTTGGTGTTAAGGATATATTAACGGTATGTTTAGTAAGGGTTAGATGTAGTCTTGTGTCCAGGGTTAAAGTCTGTTCGGAATAAGAACAGCACAACAAAATTGACAGCGGGGCCTCTTTTTGTATCAGCATGTGTCGTACAATCGCGCGAAAACAAAAACGAACTACATGCATGAAAATAAATATCCACTTTGATGCACATACAAACGTCATTACCAATCTTCAAACCTTTTTTTAATTTTATGTATAAAGTAAAAGTAACATAAATTGAATAATGCCGACTTTCAGAAAGAAGCTTATATGAGCTTCTTATTCATGGGCTCTTCTATACAGTGCATACATCACTAGACACAGTGAAGTTTTTCACATACCTTGTTCTATGAATTGATCTCGTTTATCAAGGGGAAAACCAGCCTTGCTGATATTCAACGATTCTCGGTAGATCTCCATGCAGTATCCTTCGATAATGGAATCTATCGTTAGTTGCTGTTGCACAACTGAGGGCGCCATTTGTAGTAACTTGGCTCTCAGTTGTTGAGTGCATTCACTCTGAGCGGGAGGATAAAAGAAAGATTAAAATCAACTAACATGACTACAATAACCACAACACCAATTAGGTGTAAGTATGAACATTTCCAAATTCAAATCAGAGAAACAGTTTGCCGCTTAGTTGTCTTTGACTATCTTTCCATGCATACTGACATGTAAAACAGTGATACTCAGGGGCGTCGCCAAAGGGGGGTGTGGGGGAATGCGAAACCCCCCCCCCCCACCTGTCAGGATATTGTCGGTAAAATTGCGATGCCGTCGGGAAAAAGAGAAAAGGGGGAGGGAAAAAAAGAGAGGGGAAAAAAGAGCGGGGAAAAAAGAGAGGGAAAAAAAGAGAGGGAAAAAAGAGAGGGAAAAAAGAGAGGGAAAGAGAAAGGAAAGAAAAAAAAGAAAAGGAAAAGAAAGGAAAAGAAAGGAAAGAAAAGAGAAGAAAGAAAGAGAAAAAAGAAAAAGAGGGAGGAGAGGAAAGAAAGGAAAAGAAAGAAAAGAAAGAAAAGAAAAAAAAGAAGAAAAAAGAGTGAAAGGGAAACAATAGAAACGGGGGATGAAAGTGAGGAGAGAGAGGGGAGGTAAGAGTCTGATAGAGGAGGAGTGGGAGTAAAAGAGAGAAGGGGGTTGTTGGGTGGAGTCGTCTCGTCGAGGGAGCAAGAAAGACACGGGTAAATATGTTGCTGTGTCGGGTCAGCTTTGTCGGTATTCTTGCTCGATCCTCGTGTACTATATCAATGCAGAAGTTTGAAGTCAGTGAGATGTATATTGTCGGTCGACCGACAATATACATCTCTCCCTACAAACTTGACTTCGTATCCGCTGTGACGACTTCGAGAGTGACTACAACTACAATACTTGTATTTTCTCGAAGTTTCACTTTCCTATAATATCAGCTAAAGAAATCAGAGGTTTAACGTTTTCGGAGAAACTAAATTTAAACAAGGTTTAAGAGTCGAGAACGGTACGACGAATCGTCTTCCTTTCTTTATATTGAGATGAAACGCCAAAAATTCCGCGCTTCGCGCGGAAGGGGAAACTTCATTTAGACGAGACGAGAACGATACGACGAATCGTCTTCTTTCTCTAATAATTTAATGAAACGTCAAAACTTCCGCGCTTTGCGCGGGAGGGGGAAGCTTCATTCAGATAAGGATTAAGAGTCGAGAACAGTACACCGAATCGTCTGCTTTTTCTCATAAGTTAATGAAACGTCGAAGCTTCCGCGCTTCGCGCGAGAATGGGAAACTGAATTCGGACAAATAAGGCTTATTAAAGTTGAAAACGGTACAACGAATCGTGTTCTTCCTCTAATAATTTGAGGAAATGTCAAAGCTTTCGCGCTTCGCGCGGGGGGAAAAACCGAATTCACATGAATAGGGCTTCTTAAGATTCGAAAACGGTTAGAGGAATCGTCTTCCTTTCTCTATATTTTGATGAAACGCCAAAAATTCCGCGCTTTGCGCGGAAGGGGAACACGAGTCGAGAACGAAAAAACTAATCGTCTTCTTTCTCTAATAATTTAAGGAAACGTCAAAGCTTCCGCGCTTCGCCTGAGAGGGGGAAACTGAATTCAGACAAAATTAATAGGGCTTATTTACAGTCGAAAAACGGTTCAACGAATCGTGTTCTTTCTCTAATAATTTGAGGAAATGTCAAAGCTTTCGCGCTTCGCGCGGGAAAAAAAAACGAATTCAGATGAATAGGGCTTAATAAGATTCGAAAACGGAACGAGGAATCGTCTTCCTTTCTCTATATTGTGATGAAAGGCCAACGAAAAATTCCGCGCTTCGCGCGGACGGGAAAACTCCATTTAGACGAGTCGAGAACGATACAACGAATCGTCTTCTTTCTCTCATAATTTAAGGAAACGTCAAAGCTTCCGCGCTTCGCGCGAGAGGGGGGAACTGAATTCAGACAAAATTAATAGGGCTTATTTACAGTCGAAAACGGTACAACGAATCGTGTTCTTTCTCTAATAATATGAGGAAACGTCAAAGCTTTCGCGCTTTGCGCGAGAGGGGGAAACTGAATTCAGATGAATGGGCTTAATAATTAGAGTCGAAAACGGTACGATGAATCGTCTTCCTTTCTCTATATTGTGATGAAAGGCCAACGAAAAATTTCGCGCTTCGCGCGGAAGGGGAAAACTTCATTTAGACGAGTCGAGAACGATACAACTAATCGTTTTCTTTCTCTAATAATTTAAGGAAACGTCAAAGCTTCCACGCTTCGCGCGAGAGGGGAAAACTGAATTCAGACAAAATTAATAGGGCTTATTGAGAATCGAAAACGGTACAACGAATCGTGTTCTTCCTCTAATAATATGAGGAAACGTCAAAGCTTTCGCGCTTCGCGCGAGAAGGGGAAACTGAATTCAGATGAATAGGGCTCATTAAGAGTCGAAAACGGTACGACGAATCGTCTTCTTTCTCTAATAATTTAATGAAACGTCAAAACTTGGGAGAAACTGAATTCAGATAAGGATTAAGAGTCGAGAACAGTACACCATATTGTCTGCTTTTTCTCATAATTTAATGAAACGTCAAAGCTTCCGCGCTTTGCGCGGGAGGGGGGGGGCTGAATTCAGACAAGGATAAACAGTCGAGAACGGTTCAGCAAATCGTCTTTATTTAATAATAATTTAATGAAACGTCATAGCTTTCGCGCTTCGCGCGGGAGGGGGGGGGGGGGGGGGGACTTCATTCAGCCAAGGATTAACAGTCGAAAACGGTACAATTAATCGTCTTCTTTTCCTAATAATTTAAGGACACGTCTAAGCTTCCGCGCTTCGCGCGGGAGGCTCATCGCCCACACCCCCCTAATGAGCGCGCTTTTAAGTGATTCTCTTGCTCACTACCGCCTCTCCCTAAAATAAGATCCTAGCTCCGCGCCTGCATTAAAATATAGAGCTATGATGCTGACTAAATTGAAGAAATAATTCGTATATTTATGTCGTCGAGGAAAATGACCATTTTGCGCATATGCAAGTACTACAGATAGTCCATAGGAAAAACAATTTAGCCTTTGGCCCCAGGTTTATAGGGTCGAATTTGTAAATATTGGACATTTAATTTTGTCGGTAATTGGTGGCTAGTTTTGTCGGTAATCGTTGGCCTCTACACCCCCCCCCCCCCCCCCCCCCACTGAAAAAGGTCTAGCGACGCCCCTGGTAAAACTGATAGGACCACGGAGAGAGAGAGAGAGAGAGAGAGAGAGAGAGAGAGAGAGAGAGAGAGAGAGAGAGGGGGGAGAGAGAGAGAGGGGGAAGAGAGAGAGAGAGACTGAGAGAGAAAGAGAGTGAGAGAGAGAGAAGGGGGGGGGGAATAAGGAAGATAAAGCGATAAAGAAGAGAGGAGAGATGGGACGGAAGACCGGAGGAGAATACTAAGACTGAGTGACAGTGATTGAAGGAGAGACGGATAGTGTGAGAAAGGGAAGGAAAGTGAACGAGAAAAGAAGATGAAAAGGAAATTAAGCTAAGATTGACATTGCGAGGAGTGAGAGTAAAAGGCAAAATAGAAGAGACGGGGCGAGTGAAAAAAAAGATGAATGCAATGAGGAGGGGAGGAGGAAGAAGAAAAGGAAGAAGATAGAGGAGATGATAGAGAAAGAAAGACACAGTGAAATAGGGAGGAATCAAGAGCAAGGGAAAGTATTAGACCTGACATAATAATCTATTTATCAATAATGGCAAAAATGGCATGACAATGGTGTACATAGACACTATACAATGATGTCTACTCCCCTTAGGATTTATAATCCGATCGCTCTAGCTAATCTCATGATTCTTCGTGACATCTCCGTCGTACACAAAACGGATGATAAAATCGGACAGCAATAATTACCATGGCACCCAGCCAACCTCCAACAATATCATTATGACGACTTCGATTCTCCAGGGTGAAGATGAGCTTATTTTCATCCTCCAAAGAAATAAATATTGGTAAAGTCAACAGGAAGGGGGACTCATCGGGGAAAGACATGTCGCTCGATACATTAACAATCTTTACTCTGACCCCGATTAGATCACACGTGTCTATCAACTTTGCAATGCAAATTGGCAATTCAGAATGCTAAGAAGAACAGAAATGAAGTTTAAAAAAAAACACTATTTCTTTTAGCTTACGCTGTACCTTGATGTGTTGATGGTAATATTGGTTCATTCGATTTAGCTGAAATGAATGGCTAGAAATATGGTAGCCCAACATGAATAAGGAAACCTACTACAAAGAGATTGTGGTGCAGGGAAGGTGCTGCAATATGAGAGAGGGAAAGAGGGGAGAATAGAGACACACAGAGGGAAATTGAGAGAGATTAAGAGAGAAGAAAGAAGAAAAGAAGAGAAAAGAGAGAAGAGAGAAGAAATATAAAAGAAAAGTAGACGTGGACATAGTTAAAGAATTGATTTATTGTTCATTGTCTGAATTTAAACATGGATCGAAGTTATAGAGCGAATCATTTAAAATCAGTGGCGTGGTTACGGGGCCGGGGGACTGGGGCACATTCGTCCCTTACGAGAAGAAGAAGAAAAAAACGTTTTTAAAAGAAACAGTGAAAGGAATGACAAGGAAAACGAAAGAAAGATGTGCAAAAGGTAGTGAGAGGTTACTATTATTAAATCTTCTCCTAAATCCTGACCGATTGCCTAGCTCTCTCTCACATTGCATCTAGGATGCAATGTGCGCCCATGACCAAACTCCCCCTTCCATTGTTGGACCCTAGCCATGCCACATTTAAAGAAAATCAAACGTAAAACGCTTGTCGTGTTACTATGGTGGTTCACTCTAAATTTTAATCAAGATTTAGAATTTAAATTTTATAACTTGATTTTAAATTTTAAATTTTAAATGTAAAAAAAAAATTAATTCACTCTAAATTTGTCCTTCAAATACAGATCACTACACGAAATTCGTCGTCCGAGGTGTTATTGTTTTGCCACTCGTTGCCCAAACTGACTTTATAATTCTTCATTTACGTTTACAATATTGAAAAATTCAATTAGCGAACACTCTCCGTAAGAAAAAAAACGGAGAATTACAAAATATTGAAAAATAAAAAATGGAAATGGACCAACAAAAGTAGAAGAAAAAGCACAAGCATGAGGAAGAAGACTGCAAAACAAAGAAAAAGATGTAGACTTTCTAGTTGATACTGATGATGGCAATGAGAAGGCGAAGGAGGAGAATAAAGGATAAGTGGAGGATTGCGATGATGATGATGATAATGATGACGGTGATGATAGAGATGATGATGGAGATGATGGTGATGGTTATGATGATGATGATGGAGATGATGATGGAGGTGATGGTGATGGTTATGATAACAATGGATTCGACGTACATGTAGGAATAGAAAAAAGGGAAGACTAATGTATCCTTTAAACTAGCAAAGGCCATTCTATACACGTATAATTATGTTAAGATGTTTCTCGGAGTGATCAAGTAAAGAAAAAGAAAAAGAAAGAAGAAGAGCAACATTGTAATCAAATATAGCAAAGAACAGGAGAAAAGGGACGGAAGAAAATAAGAACAAGGCCGATGTGATACTTCTCGTGAGAAGAAGATTTGCTGCATCGGAGGTATCTC
Organism: Strongylocentrotus droebachiensis; assembly: GCA_035222895.1. Lineage (NCBI taxonomy): Eukaryota > Metazoa > Echinodermata > Echinoidea > Camarodonta > Strongylocentrotidae > Strongylocentrotus > Strongylocentrotus droebachiensis. Next base: position 193,596 of record JAVYIG010002182.1, read on the forward strand.
GTTACGAAGCAAGTCCACAATCCAATCAATTATACGGTCACTCAATTACGTCATAGCGAATCTTCTCCGATTACGTCTTATTCGATGCAAATTGGAAAAGGCCCTTGAACTTGACAATTAATGTGGTAGCATTTTTTTCAGAGGAGCGAGAGGAAACCATCTCATGGCCTTTCCTCCCGGTTTTTTTTTAAAGCCCATGTGGCATATTTGAAATATACACACACAAATAAATAATGCCCCTTAACATTTCGATCCTAAATTACCTGAGAGTAATGTCAACATTTTGTACTTACTCTCCTTCTAATTTATGCTTGTGTATTGCCCATTGTATCATCATTCATCGCACGAGTTCGTTGTTGTTGGGTTTTTGTTATACTCTTATTCATCACAGTTTCTTTCTCATCGTCTATTATGATTCAGCTTTTGTCATTTTACTTGACTCCATTACCATACCATGCTTATAATGTAGTGTCAGTAAATTCATCATTAATTAAGTGTTGTTCTTTTGTTTAATATCATATTCAGTTAATGAATTCCCATGTTTTTGTTTAACTTATTTTTATAGTTGATTTTTATCATTTTCTAAAACCATGCATAAATTGTTTTAAATGTTATAATTTAATATTGTAAAGTTCTAATTGTAATTTATGTATTTTGTCATGTGCAGTTTTTATAATCAGGGCTCTGTGGAAGCAGGGGCGTCGCAAAAGGGGGGGGGGGATGTGGGGGGTGCGACACCCCTCCACCTGTCAGGATATTGTCGGTAAAATTGCGCTGCCGTCGGGAAAAAAGAGAAAAGGGGGAGGGGAAAAAAGAGAGGGAAAGGGAAAGAAACAAAAAGAAAAGGAAAAGAAAAGAAAGAAAGAAAAAGAAAGGAAATAAAGGAAAAGAAAGGAAAGAAAAGAGAAGAAAGAAAGAGAAAAAAGAAAAAGAGGGAGGAGAGGAAAGAAAGGGGGACAACTGAATTCAAATAAGGATTAAGAGTCGAAAACAGTACACCAAATAGGGCTTATAAAGAGTCGAAAACGTGGAAGACCAGGTTTTTGTTTTTGTATACTGAACAGAATACCCTGAACAAAGAAGAGAAATAAATAAATAAATAAATTCCCTGAAAGGGGCATCGCAGGAGAGGAGGGGTGACCTCAACATAGTTTAGATTGGTGACTTCGAATATTTCGGTGCTTGTTAGAAAATTTGAACAAGTTGAGAACCTTATGCATAATTCTGCTTGTTATGAATTGCCATTCAAACATACAGTTAACTAAACTTGAACATGCCCCGTCCCAACCCAAACCCCCTTTTGCGAAATGGGCTAGCGACGCCCATACAAAAACATGTATCTACTCTCTTCACTTGGGTAACTATTCTGTCTTACCTTGATGCCTATCATGAGATAGAGGGCTTGATGAGTGGCTGTGTATCCATCGCAAGACAGAAACACTCTTTTAATGCATCCATCGTCCAATTCGCACCGTGTAGGGGTATCATAAGATAACCTGGGGCGAGAAGGAAATGTGTTATTTGGGTTTCTAAGGAAAACATGGAAAACATGATGGAACAATAGTCGACACCCCATACGTCATATATGATGAATGGGTGATGAAGTGGCTAAAAGGTGTGATAGATGACGGAGAATAGGAGAGAAGGGAGCTAAACTAGAATTCGTTGAAGTCGAAAGGAAGGAGCTGAAAAAGAGAAAAAGATACGAAAGTGAAAGTGAAAGGGAAGGAGGATAAGAAGAAGAAGAAAAAGAAAAAGAAGAAACGAAATGGGCAGAGGAGGAGTAGGGGAGAGAGGAAGATGAAGAAGTGGAAAAGAAACAGAATGTTGCGATTAATGCTATATACGACGAAATGATTTTTAAAAAGAAAAAAGAAAGCAACAATGAAAAGTACCGAATTCCCGACATATTTTCTTTCAACATACTATCTATCTTTACGTTACAAAAAAAAATCTTAACATGAAAAAAAAAGAATTAATGATAAATATATCTGTTGCCCATTTTAAAAGGAAGGGTTGAACTTATTTTACTTTTATCTAAATGACCTTTATGGTTAACAGTGAATGGAGACAAAAAGAGCAACAACAATGATAAGTTGCCAGTGTAATCAAAAAGAATATTTCTTAAAAAGAATATTCGCAAACTGAAACTCGCTTTCATCATCAATCTCACTATAGGTCATGAACAATAAGGTCTACGCTCACTAACTGCGACCGGAAATTTTTGAGCCCAAGTATATTATTGCCATCCACAATCCCGTCATTTTGCAGGAAATATGTCTATTGTGAGGACAAATTCCCTTTACAATTATGCTTTAATGTTAATTAAAGCATTATTTTATGAATTTTAATATAATTATTGCATTATTTTATGAAGTTTAATATAATTATTGCACAAAGAATAATGATCTTAATATAACATTTTTGCCGTCGGTTTGCAACGACATATAATTGCGAAGAATATATTATTGCCTCTCTTCATCTAACCTTATCTTGCTTTCTCTCACACACTCTTTCTCTCTCTCTCTCTCTCTCTCTTACTCTCTCCCCTTTCTCTCTCTTAATCATCTTCTTGTTCTGTTTTCCCCCTTTCTCTCCTTCTCCCTCCTCTATTTCCCGGACTCCCCCTCTTTCTCTCTACCCACCTTTCAGTCTGTCATTCACATTCACTTGCGTACACACATACACACACTCTCTCTCTCTCAACCCGTCAATGACAATCATAATTATGATGAGGCGATTGGTATCACATGTTTTCATACCCGCTCATCGTCATAAATAGATGATATCTTTCTAATTACTCCCCACCGGAAAGAAAAAGTCTACTTATTATGACATAACGTATATAGACTTCATATATTTTCTTAATGAAGTTGGTCTTCTACTTTTTACCATTGTCAGTATTACAGATGGAAAAAAGGCTTAACTTGGGCAATAAGGGGTAGTATAACGTATTTCCCTATTAAAAACAAAACTACATATTTGATAAAATTAAAGGTCTTTAAATGTTTGGTTGGCCGGGCAGATATGAATTTATACAAAATAGAGTAAATCTTTTTTAAAGCATATACTCTTTATAATGTTCAACCTGAAGTGAATTCTTATAAAACACAACTGAATACTGACAAGCTGAATTATTTTAAGCAGAATGATTATCGCTCAGAGAGTAAGAGATACATATTGTCTTTGTATTTCATGAATTCATGAGGCTGCCATCACGTTCAATCTCTGTCTGTGGCGGTCTCCTGCATGTTCTAATGTTGAAATGATTTGTCAACGATGGTGTTTTTAAGGTATAAGTAGTTAATTGATATATATCACGACATAAAATGTTATCTTTTTTAATTCTGTTAGTCATAGATATGAAGCTAGTTTGTGTATTACTTTGTATTATGTTAAAACATACAGACAAGAAATCAAACAAACAAACAAGATCATAGCCACTATTATTATTATTATTATCATAGCATTTTAGTGCCAATAAAACAATTCTCGCGATATTCACATAATTTCTATTATTAGATACAAGAGGGGGGAATCCCCCCCCCCCACCTGAATGTACCACACTTAAAAGCATACCTTTCGTCGGGTAGAAGCTGAGATATACAATGATCGGAGAGAATCTCGTTGAAAGGTGACTGACACTCTGCATCAAGCTCGTCATGCTCCTCCAAACTATGTAGAGAGACTGACTTCGAAAAGGACTTCGGTGCTCTTCGCCAGTCCATGTTCAGGTTTAGAACACTGCCAACCACTGTGGTCATGAAAAGAGTGATGTTGTTGTTTCTTTTCTTCTTTCTATTATGCTTTTTGATGATGTCCTTGAATTTTCAAAGCATTCATTCAAATGTATTAATATTTATTACTATTACGGAATACTATTAAACGGATTAATGTTTTAAGGAAAATGATTATCATTTAGTGAGTATTAAAGAGATGTAAAGACTTCTTTTTTTCCCCTTGTATTTTACCATCAAACACTTGAAATTCAACGCTCAAGCAAGAAATTGCTGCGATGCTTATTCCATCTTGTTGGCACGTAGTTCCTTCAGTGTTGTGATTATTGTCTCACCATTTTTGTTAAACTTTCATTTTTTAAATTAATATCTGTATTTATTTATTCATTCATTCTTTTCTTTTTTCACTTAATAGCTTCATTTATTTAAGGGGCACTTTTTAAACCTCATTTCTACAGGTTTTTTCAAAAGAATTTATCATTTTTTTGCACCTTTTTAAGATATGGTACAGCACACGACTACTATAACTACACGACCGTGATAAAATATATTTTCTAAGGAAACAGCTTTCCAGTGTTGTATGTTTTTTCACCTTCAAAATCTTTGAATTGATCACGTGTTTTTGGTAGTGCGATTTCCATAATTTCCACTCCATTGGTGATTAGTTTGCGGATGATTGATGCCGTCTCGGAGTCCCTTTCTGCAATCCGTTCAAGAGTTGCATTCAGTTGATCTATAGAGAAAAAATACATGTGAATTTCAAATATGATTTAAACGTATTGTGAAGATTGTAAAGATTTTATTCAGTTCGTATACAATTTCTTCCCTATATACGAAAGGGTGGCAGGATTCTTTGTCCGCGGGAGGGGGTGCAGAAGGTTACTACTACTACTACTACTACTACTACTACTACTACTACTACTATTACTACTACTACTACTACTACTACTACTACTACTACAGCTACTACTAATGCTGCTATACTAATATCACGACTACTGCCATGACTACTACAACAACACCAACAACTACTACTACTACTGCTACAATACTGCTAGTAGTACTACTGCTTAATATATTCATCATCACCTAAATCAAGGAGTGCATCGAGAATGTTCAGGGGAGGGGGATAGTCGTAAAGATGTGTCAATCAATATGAGAAGGAAGGGAGTTAGAATATAAAAAAAAATAGAACGGATGGAATATGCTGAAGGTTACCATGGAGACAAGAAAGCACCAGCAATATTCAGGAAGGAAATGATAAGAAGATGAAGAATAAAAAGTTAACCGGAAGTATGAAAAGAAGAATCCGAAGGAACTGTGACCACGAGGGAATTCTTGATGTCATTTACGATACAGTCGCATCTCATAATTCACAGAACGCAAATGTTGACAAATGTGGCAATGCCGCCACGAACACCAAACATCATCGCTCTGAAAACTTAAGACGCTCTCCCTTAGGAACCCTATTATCTCATGTCTCTATCACACGCAATGGTGTAATAACAACGAGGCTTTATCACGATGCCATAACCTGTTATTTTGTCCCCTCGAATCCGAGACTTTTCCCGAGGGATGAGAGGCTTCTTAATTTGTTAAAAGCCTAGAAAGATAGCTGGGTCGGCATCGCATCCATTACACTAATTTTGGTTTTGTGTTGCCTGCGCGCTCGAATTCTTCTTATATCTCGCGGCGGAGTCGAAAAGAGCGATATGTTATGAGACGGCGTCCAAACATTACAAGCATTCCCATGAAATCCCTGTCATTTTTACTTACTTTTACTCTATATTTGAAATAGAGTTCTATCCAAGAATATGACTATGAATAAAGATGATGCATTTTGCTGACATGCAAAACAGACTTCTGGACACGACTGGATAAATTGTGTTGGCAACTGAAGATGCTAACTTATGACAGCAGTGTTTTGTTTTCGTTGATGTTTAGTTCTTTTCTTTACTTCAGATGCAAGTCAATTTTTTTCTCCTGTGGGTTCCACAATAAAAAGGCCTCCACGGGTTTGAAAAGTGTGAGGGGCACTTCAATTATTGCCCCTTTTTAAACGTTTGCCCCCCCCCCCATCCCTCCAAACAAACCACTAATGGTTTGAGTATGTGTAATAAGATACGAAATATAAGGAAAACGACCATGGCCTGATTTTTGTATTACACATTTCATTTCTATCGCAGTATGTATTACAAATTTACCCGTCTAATCAATGGTACGGTCCCAAGCAGAAAACGATCAATTTGGGGATGAGTTACTTCTCTCAAGATACGTTACACTCGCTATCACCCTCATGCATGTAAGCTAAATATAATGTTGCAAATAAAACTGTGTCCTCTTTTCCGAATATTCGTTCTCATGTTTCAGTTTTCCCTGACGGGAGATCGCCGATGGGGGTCTCGCCCAAATTTGACAAAAATGTGTCCATTTTTTATGGAATGTGATTCCACTTTTTTTTCTGAGAGCAAATAATTATGAAAGTTAGACATTTTTCAAAATATCCGACTACGGTTTAATACATGTAACTCAATGCTGCGAGCACACAGCACTACCTGGAACAAGCAATGCCAATGGTAGATGCATACTTAAAGCATGCTGATGGAATGGCCGTAAAAAGAGAGAGGGGGTCAACCATTGTAATATATATATATATTTGTTTATATATTTACATAGAAATGTGTGCCAATGCCAATGCCTTGACCAACAGACCATGGGGACGGGCTAGTGGCTTCTCGGCGATACCAAATTGTGACATAAAGGTTTACAATTTTCAAAATTCATTAACGAATTAATTCATTCCTTTGTCGGCTGGTGAGTTTTGATGTATATATTACCATCATCATCATCACCCTCATAACCATCACCATCTTCATCACTATGATGATGATCATCATCGACATCATCTGCCAAGGCTTATGCGCACTTCTCAGCTACTTCCTTCAGGTGTCTTCGTTTTCTTGTAGACATCGATATCCTACAACACGGGTCCGATAATTATAGAACCGGACTCCCCGCGCAAAGACATTCAATTCTCATTTTTTATGCAATTTATGCCATAAATTGGAAAACCGCAGTGCATTATCAAACATGATAATTCGTGTAATGACAAATTCATATTCCCCCCGGTCTGGCGGGAAATAAGAATTGCATATTTTGTAGCCTTCATGTTTTGCCCATTAACAATTTGAGACTTTCATCTGATGGTAATATCGTACTTGATATTCTACAAAGCAGCTTAGAAGTGAAATCTTCTCGCCAGAAAAGCCTTATCCGTATTCATCCATTACGTTATGGTGAGTGATGAATGATATAAAGTATCCGAAGAGAAAATGTTACTATTTATAATCACTTAGCTTATCGTTCGAAATGATCGTTCCAAGCACACGAATGAACTGATATGAGGGCTATTTACACTACGACAGCCAAAACATAACAATCCTATTATAACATCGCAATCAAAAATTAATATCCTGATTAAGCGGGTTGAACTGTCTGCGGTATGAGCAGATGGAAATTAATCCTGATCCGATTAAGAGCTCAGATGAAGATAGAATAAGTAGGTTTTTCCGATCCCTTGATTTCTATCTCAGCAGAGTTTTGGGCTTTTCTTCTAATTTCCCATTTTGTCTGTCTCACCGTCTCCAGGTCGCCCCCGTTTTGTATTTCTTAGATCCCTTGTATAGCTCTAATGGCGCACAGCATGCATGCAGCTATACATCTCCTCTCTAGCTACGTACACAACCACCCCACTCTCGTACAATAATCGCTGTCTTTCTTTTCCGCTTGCACTTTCTTCCACTAATCTTTTCGTTGAGATGAACCAGGGAGGTGAAAGAAAAGGAGGCGAAACTCTTGTAATTTATTCAAACGCATTCTTGAGTTCTAAAGCGTAACAATGGGATAATAATAATAATAATAATAATAAGATATTTGTATACCGCAAATTGCAAAATTGCCTCTAAGCGGTTTAGAAGAAAATAGCTGATAAGTAAAGGAAACAGAATTTGCATTACAAATTATATCAATTTAAATTACCATTAAACTTTGCAAATGAAAATAATACATGTACATAATTACAAATCACTTACAACCAAAATACAAATAGTTCTTAAATTAATAGTATCCTACGGTAATCTACACAAAATATATTAAAAGGCAAAAGGTCAAAAGAGCTATTCAGGAACAAGACTTAAAGAGATGTGTTTTTAGCATTGTTTTAAAAGAATTTACAGAGCTAGCATTGCGAATTTGAAGGGGGAGATTGTTCCAAAGAAAAGCAGCTGCATAAACGAAAGAACGTTGACCGTACTGTTTGTATGAAATAGTGTGAGACCGAGAGAGGAGAGATTGAGAAGCAGATCGCAAAGTCCGGACAGGAGTGTATCGAGGAAGGAGTTCAGAAAGATATGAAGGAGCAAAACCATGATAAGTCTTGAAAGTAAGGAGGAGGATTTTGTAGGTAATGCGAGAAGTGATAGGAAGCCAGTGAAGTTTTTGAAGAACAGGGGTAATGTGAGAAGTACGAGGAACACAAGAAACAAGACGAGCTGCTGTGTTTTGGATACGCTGGAGCTTTGAGGTTATTTTTGCAGGAAGACCAAAGAGAAGGGAATTGCAACAATCTAGCCTAGATGTGACGAAAGCATGGATAAGACGATGGGCTGTATTCTGGTCGAGAAACCTACGAATTTTCCCTATTTTCCTTATAGCTACAAATGTGTAACATTCCACTTGGCTTTGAAGTTCCATGCTCCGAACCGCGCTTCCACTGTGGGGACTTTCGGAAGCCAGGCACCAGTTTTACATTTATTACAAAATATTAAATTACCGGTAAAATTTCAGTGTAAATCAAAAACTTTATATGGGGATTTTATTGGGAATAGTGCATCAAACAATTTTTCAAATTTAGAACTCCGTCCTTCCTTTAATTTGTGTGCCAGAGTTGGTAAAAGAAAAATTACATCCTGTCAAAAACTCAATATTTTAGGATGATGCGCTAATTTGTGCATGCTTTAAAGTCCCGTTATTTGATCCATGATTTACAATCTTCAATAACATTAAGTTTGCTGATGCGTGCTTTCGCGTGTTTTTTGTATTTTTCAAGTTTAAAAAAGGATGAAATTACACAAGTTTGTGTTCGCTTGTTTTACCCTTTACACATTTAACAATGGATGAGAAATCATTGGAAGGGACAGCGAACAGTTGCTGTGATACCATTTTCTGATGTAGGAATTCTAAATCCTGAAATTTCATGCGCTCTTTTATCTCACCACCTGGTCAACAGTTGCAGATTAGCGCATAACTTTTCGGCGGCTCGGAGCATAGGGTCAAAGGAGAGCGGCTTGATTCAAGTCCTTCTCTATCACGTCCCTGGACGAACGGACCTTATGGCAGCCTCTCATCATTATGTATATCCCTCATCCTTCTCTTCTTACCGCTCATTATTTTGCTTTCTCTCAGTATCACCCCCTTTCTCTCTTTCTCTATCTCTCTCTCTCTCTTTCTCTGTATACACTTTCTCTTTATAATTCATGTTTTGGAGACTCTATTACAACACTTGCCATGACCCACACTTTTAATAATATTGCAGTCCGATATATTCATCAGGTTTTACTTCTATGATTTATTTTAAGAAGCATATAATCTTATTATTCAAAGAAGAAATAATATCTCAATCGAAAGCAAAAGGCGAACAAATATGAGAACACTAAACTATTTTTTTTTATCGGAAGTACTTTTTTAAATTTCCAAATTGAGTGAAACTTATTTGCATACGGAGTTACTTTAAAGGTACGATGTCCCATTTGTAAACCAAAAAAAATAAAAGGTTAAATTCCAACGGCATTTGAAACATAATACTATTTTAGAACTTCCCTAAAAAAAGAGGGGCTTGAAAATAACGACTCTTAGTTGTCGAATCGACTTAAGAGCTATAAAGCCAGTAAGTAATCGTCTAAATTTTCAGACCATTGTACCGAATGGTCGTACGTTTTATGCTGCGCAAAGATTCAATCAGTTTAATTTTGGCCATTACAAGAAGTGGGTTATTGATGTACCCTTTACAGCTCATTTATGTATGTTATTACCAAAGAAGAAAAAAGCCAGTCAGTCACTCAATAGTGTCTGCAAGTGAAGTCTAGCAAGTAGACGGGTTTCCTTGCATAATTTAAATATTAGGACACTACTATTAAACGTTTACATTTCACAGATAGGACATACATGACATATTCATAATTCCTCCAAGGTTCTACAGTATTTCATGTTGTCTGCAAAAGGGACATAGTATTTTTAAATCATAGTATTTTCATAATGTTACACTTACCCATAAACCATGTGGTTAAATACTAATTGCATTTTGAGTATCAATTTTGATTGAAAGAAAGAGGACTGTGTTTCTATGTTTTCTTATGTTTTCTTATCTTTCCTTCCCCTGTTCGTTCTCTCTCTCTCTCTCTCTCTCTCTCTCTCTCTTTCTCTGTATACACTTTCTCTTTATAATTCATGTTTTGGAGACTCTAATACAACACTTGCCATGACCCACACTTTTAATGATATTGCAGTCCGATATATTCATCAGGTTTTACTTCTATGATTTATTTTAAGAAGCATATAATCTTATTATTCAAAGAAGAAATAATATCTCAATCGAAAGCAAAAGGCGAACAAATATGAGAACACTAAACTATTTTTTTTTATCAGAAGTACTTTTTTAAATTTCCAAATTCTTTCTCTCTCTCTCTCTCTTTCTCTCTCTCTCTCTTTCTCTCTCTCTCTCTTATCTGGAAGCACAAGGCTTGTGTTGTGAATGGCAAAATAATAATACCGATACTAATACTTTTGTAATAAGTGTCATAAATAGCAACAACGAAAAAAATAATGATGAAAGTCAACATCTACACTGTTGGTCATAAAGGTGGAATATTTATTATTACCCCAATTTATTGAATGATTTTGACAATAATTTATTCCTAATTGATCTTGATAATAGTATACATTCTCAGATTTTATTGAATAATAATTTGTGAATGTTTGTTTCGCGTGACTGCTAATACCCCCTTCACATACACGGATTTTTCTTACGAGTCCTTACGGATCGCACCAATTCACGGATCTTTCACGGATCCTTACGATTTTGCCACTTTTACGACCGGTTTAAGAGTTATTACGAGCTGTTTGCGGTTTATTACGGATCATTACGAGTTATTACGATGTATTAACGTCAACAGTCCACGATTTGTTACGAGTTGTGACGGATAACTACGAGCAACTAACGAATTAGTTACGACCTGTTTACTTGTTGTTACGAATAGTTACGAGTAAATTACGAGTATTAACGAGTCCTTACGATTTTTATCCAAAAAATAATAACTGAAAATGAAGTGTTCGAATTTGCAACTTTTATACCTTTCCCCAAATCGTAAACAGTTCGTAAGCGTACGTAAATTATACGTATCTATACGTAAATTATTCGTAACTACACTTAAAATGCTCGTAATAACCCGTATCAATCCGTAAAGCCATCGTAAAATGACCCGAATAAAATCGTAAACAACACGTGAGCACACGTAACCATCCTTAAACTGCTCGCAATAATCCGTAAATAATCCGTAAACAAATCGTAAACTAACCATAACGAATCGTTACAAAAATCAATTACGAGTCATTTACGGATTCTTGCGAGCAGTTTACGGAAGGTGACGTGTTGTTGCGAGCGGTTTACGGATGGTTACGGGTTGTTACGAGCTATTTACGAGCTATTTACGGACAAATCAATCCGTGGACAATCGTGAGAAGATTTTTGACATGTCAAAAACTTTGCCTCTCCTTTCACGGATCCTTACGAGTGTCTACGAGTTGTTGCGAGTTGTGACGAGTTATTTACGGATACCAGCGAGTTATTTACGGATGCTTGCGATTGACTACGAGTTCGCGATCCGTAAGGACTCGTAAGAAAAATCCGTGTATGTGAAGGGGGTATAAAGCATATGTGTGCTACTATGCTAATCACCTAGGGGACCTACATCCGTAAGTCATAACTGACATTAATGAGGATTAATGCCTCACAAAAGGGCACTAATAGCTGATCGGCACGGTTTTGATGCTGGGGCCTCACAGTAACGCGGCCATTGCTTAGCCACTGAATCATGACTGTACGCAGCGGGGGCTAGGGTACGGGGCCGTCCCACAAATACAAAAAAAAAAGAAAATACAATTAATTATCAAGAATTCATTGCGTTTCAGGCCCCCGGTCGCCAACAGGAAAAAAAATCGTCTGTAGGGCCATGTATTATGGTTCAAGGCGTGGCCACACAGAGGAATTTTTTCTGTTGGGTATCAGGGCAAAATGCTCTCTCTCTCTCTATCTCTCTCTCTCTTTCTCACTCTCTCTCTCTCATTCTATCTCTCTCTCTCTCTCTCTCTCTCTCTCTCCCTCTCTCCTTATATATACAATATATACATCATATTCCAAAGAGATGAAACATCTATTCTGTTCCCCTCTTATCGCCCACCTTCCCTTCATTGTTCTATCTCTACCCTTCCCATCAAATCAAATTTATCTAATAATTACCCAATTAGAATTCCTCGGTGAACGATCGAGGAGTGCCACTGTAGAACAACGCGCTACTAAATGTATGAAATTATTAACCATCTAGTATTGACAGGAAATGTAAGAGACCGGGTCGATTCTCTATTTCCAATTTACACACGCACATACACACACATACACACACACCTATTCACTCCCATGTACACAGTATATAATTATATATCAATTCACAAATATCTACCAAACAAAAATTAGTGACCTTTTGTTGAAACATTCAAACAAGAAAGAGATTAATCCATAGAAGCTTCATGATTTTAATCCAACACTAATCACTATATTCAATCCGACTAAAAAACCTTTTGAAAAACAACCTTTTCTCTTGCCGAATGAAGAGACACACCCCCCAAAAAGTATGATTAACGTTGACATAAGCACGATGAAGGAGATAAGATCCATGCCATTGTCACCAACCGCGACCTGACTCATCCTCAACATTAAATGAGGCATTTGAAAGTATTACCATAACATCGACGTGTCGAAAAGGAGTATTGAACATGATCAAAACTACTTTCGAAATATCAACTCAAGGGCAAGTTCAAATATCCTATTGTATGTCCCATGGAAATCATGTTCGGAATACGTAATATGACATTGTAATGCTCGCACATTTTAGAAGGAGACGTACCAGGCCATTGGAATTGCCTTTTTGAGTGTTTTTTCGCAAGTAGTTGTGATTGTGTAATTGAAAGAAGATGAGACGACCCCCTCCCAAATTCGATGGCACTGTCGATTTGAATTTCTTCCTCTTGAATCCCCTCCCCCTCCCCTCCCTCCCATGATGTCAGAGCTCCTATGGATCTACGCAACGCCATTGTACTAACAGAGAGAATACAGAAGGGTTTGTTTGTATGTTTGTTATTTGTTGTTTTGGGGGTGTCATGAAATCCTGCTTATTTACTTGTACATGTCGTGAATCCATCCAACGCACAATATAATTTTGCCTTTGGTTTTCATTATTCAAGCAATATCTTAAAAGAATCTTCAAAATAGAGCAATTACTCTAAATGATATTGGTAAACATGTCATTGTTGCCGAGCACCAATGAGTCAGACCGTGTCAGACGTAGATGTATGTTCTTCAACTCATTTCTCTTAAAAATCTTCGTTATATCCCCCCCTCCCCCCTTCTCTCTCTCTCTCTCTCTCTCTCTCTCTCTCCCTCTCTCTTCTCATTCTGTATTATCTATCTCTTTCTTTTTATCTCTCTCTTCTACCATACTTTAGTTGGGGAGTGGCACTTTATGCCGGTTTAAAAGTTAATCACCGACTACTCACTTTAAAACAAGTCATGATCAACACACTTGTTACGAAATGACGGGGGTTGGTGTGCCATATTGTACACAAGATCAATGCAAAACGTAAGAAGGTTAAGACTGCGTTGATTTACTGACGTATGGACTAATCGCTATTAAAGCAAATTCATTGGTGTCATTTCGATTGCGTCATTGCATGTGCTGATTGAGCCCCAGCAATTCAACGCATTGTTCATTTTGCACTTTACGAACGCTATCCCTCTGACGTAAGGAGTCCAAAGCCGTGTCAGCTGCTGACGGAGCTCTACGTCAGGTAATTGACGCTTCGTGCGTAACGCCTTTGACCTCTCAGTGTTATTAAGGTATATGGAAACAACTCTGGTTTTGCATGCAGTAGACTCCAAGAGGTTAAGCTCATTATGTCAGATCAATAGAATATTTATTGAGATCGCTAGGGTCTTTTAATTTTGTTTAATCGGTTTAAAGAAAAGGTCATCCTTTCGGTATTTGCGTTAATACGGTATACTAAAATAGAAAACGTTGATAGGGAATTATAGAGCTATGGCGTATTAAGGTTTACTGAGAATTTTTGACTGCCTTTTGAGACAAAGAATAGCAAAGTAATTTCAACTGACCTCCAAAATGAATAAAATATGGTAAAATATTTACATATTTAGACAGTTGGGTAATTTTCTGGTGGATACGAAAGAATGCGAAGTAGAAAAAACAACTGAAATTTATTTTCCCAATGGATTTATCATTAAACTAAGGATTTTGAATCTATCAATTTCTCACTATTCAAAGACCGCAACAAAAATTAATGTTTTTTTTCCAATTCAAAACACTTCCCAGTGTTCTCTCAAATCAATAGATGCTCGAATTTAGTGTGAACGTGAAATAAAGCACAATCCACGACAGCAAGATGGGAAAAAGAGGGAAGGATAGACGGAGAGGGGCAGCGCAAGAGAGAGAAAGAAGAGCAAGAAAACGAAAGAGTGAGATAGCGTGTGAGCGCGTGTGTGTGGGTGCGTATGTGCGTGTGTGTGCGTGTGTGTGCGTATGCGTGCGTATGTGTAGGTATAGGGATGAGGAAAAGAAAATAGCAATTAAAATGGGAAAGCTAGGATCACATTTCTTAAAGTGGGAGCAGCTTAAGATTAATTAAGATTTGCTTTCTTCTCCACCGTGAGCTTGTTAAAAGCGTAACTCGATTTTGCGGCCTGGATAACTTATTTAGTATATTTTTCTTAAGTTGAGAATGTTGGCAGACATCCACTGAGTGAGTACTGTATGTGTGTGTGTGGGGGGGGGGGGGTGGGTGGGTGGGTGGGTGGGTGAGTATGTGTGTGAGTGGGTGAGTATGTTTGTGTGATAGAGGGTGAGTATGTCTGTGTGATGGAGGGGGCAGGGAGGGGGCAGGATTGTTTCAGTAAAATTATCTCCAGATTTGTTTTTTTTGTAATATATAAGTAAATAACATTTACAATTGACATATTATGTTTAGGTACTTATACGTTTACTTTGTTGCTAAGTTATATTATACTTCAAATAAGTTTGTGTTTAATTATGTTTATGTAAAAGCATCAATATTGAACACGTTTATTTTATTCAATTGTATGTCATGGTTTGTATTACACATCTGGAGAAATAAAACAAAATTGTTAAAAAAAAAAATTAAAAAAAAAAAAAAAAAAAAAAGTATGTGTGTGTGTGTGTGCGTGAGAGAGAGAGAGAGAGAGAGAAAGAGAGAGATAGAGAGATGAGAACGAAGGGAGGAGAGAGAGGAGAGAAAGAGATAAAGAGGGAAGAGAGAGAGAGAAGATGGGAAGGTGGTTACCCCCTCGTGCTTTACATAATTATTCTGCTTAATAGCCACAATGTTAAATGTATTTCAGGTTATTTCCTTTAAAAAAGATAACATAACTTAGTACATATTGTCAACGGTAGATCCACACACGGGAGGGGAGGGAGTGGAGGGGAATGGAGGGGAGGGGAGCGGGAGCGGGAGCGTGTACCCAATCTCCTGATGAAACAACATATCTGGCACACCTCAGGTTCACATTTCTTTAATCTTAAAATTCCCTTTTCGTTCTGCCCTCCTCCAGTACAAGATTTTAGCACCCTCATTTTGCCCTTTCCTTCTCAAATATGTTTGAACTTTCATTTATTTCTTGACTTTTCTTCGATTTACTAAAGTTCTTTATAAGGCTTTTTCTTCCAAACATTAGTACATGTTGTATGATATACATGTACGTCAACACACACATTTCAACGTTCATTCTCAGCACAATACATTTGTTTTAAAAAACTATTATTCATCTTTTCAATCTTCCCTTATTTCGTTAAAGTCGGTCTTTTTTTAGTTTCTCTTTTCTATATTTTTTGTCTGATGATAAAAAATATGAAATATAGATCTATATCATTTTAATTATAGACGTTTGTTGTATATCCATCAATGTGTTTATTCTGAGCAAACGAGTTAAATTCTGTTTGACGTAAACCTGTTTCATGCTAAATCAGAAAGAATAAAATCGCTGAGCAGTTCAAATGACGATATGTTGATTTGATTTTTAATGTTGTAACTATTAATGGTGTCTCCACTTTCATAAAATGGTAGAATTCATTCGCATTTTAAGTAAAAACCGACAGTGAATATTCGTTTAGTAGTCATAAGCGCAGTGCAGTCAATACCGATGGTAAACCATACCATACCAAGTAAAATCTTGACCATTCCTTATATGATAAACTCATTGTTAGAATAATCATGATGGTGTTTGTTTCGGTTGCTTTTTATTTGCATCAAAACATTACTTCATGAACACATACATTTATATTGTTTTCTTACCGTTTGAAATCTTTACGCCGAGAAGCGCGTCGACGAGGAGTTCATCGGTATGTCGAGCAAAAACGTCCAGGATTCTTTCTATGCCGACCAGAAGTCTGCGGGAGAGCGTCGCAGTCTCCAACCACCAGAGAATCCAGCTGCGGAAAGCCTTGCTAACTCGCGTCTCCGACGGCGAATCAGCGGCCTGGCTACTAAACTCTTTGACGTCGTCATTGGGAATCTGGTTGTTCTCGTAAATATCAGCGTCGACGACTTGGACGTCGATCATTGAGACTGAAATAACAGTGAGCAAAAAGCTAAACCACAACGTCCTGGTTTGAGCCATGATTTGTTCTGTTACTTCGTATTCAAGTTCTATCTTATTGTGTGTGGGTGTGCACTGCACCAGAGCTTATCGAAAAATGGAGCGAAATTCGCGCGCGGTTGAACACACGCCACTTTCTTAGTTTAAATGATGATATTCATCGTTAGGATGTTTTGTTTTTGTATATGGATAGTTCCCCGTCAGTGCGATAAAATGATAGATTTGATCGGCAGCATAGGGAGATTATTTTGAAATATTTATTGGGGTTGGGAAGGAGAGGGGACAGTCAATTCAAATTAAAAGACATAAATCTAATCATGGGATGTCGCCCTTGCTATTATGTTTGATAGATGATGCTCAAACGTGTTCTGATTGGTTTGTCTGATTTTTCTGCTTCTATTGAAAGTAAGTTATTTTTAGGGTGGACTTGCCGTTTAATAGGCAGGGTCAATTATCTGGTGTACTAACTTATTGCTTCGGTCAAGTTTTAAAGCAAAATTGGTTTAATTTAACCAGTGATTTTCCAGTATTTTCCAAACTGTTCCATATAAATATTATCACTATCCTGGATTCATTAATTTATTGATTTTAATTTACAACAATCCAATAATTTTTGCTTATTTCTTATCATTCCAAAGCCACACTACTAGTACTAAAGGGAGGATATCAACAATTTCATATCAGAGGGAAGCAATTATAGGAATATTTTACTCTTTACGCCTCTAGACCACTATAAATCGATTGCAATCCCATAAATTAAACAAAATTATTAAAAAAAAGGAAAAATAAAAGATATAAAAAAGAAAGAAATTGAAGTAGAAAAGAGAGAAACAGAAGTCAACTTTCGTTGATTTTTATTTACCCCTATACCGTTTGCTTTCGTAATGATTTTGTTGGTTTTATCACGTGGTACATCGTAACGCTATCATAATACGGTACAGTTTGTAAGGCTTACATGCAATATGTGTTTTCTTTTACGGTCTATCCGAACAAAAGTTAATAAAATAAAATAAAACATTATAAAGCCCAGTCCATTTTCAGGTGTTATATGTGAAGATTATTAAGAATCTAAAAAAAAAAAAGTTTTACCATGACATGGATTCGACATTTGAAAAATAAAAATTACCGAAATTTCATATCCCGAATATTTGGTTTGATGCAAAAATATTTGTTATCTGATAAGCGAAGCATATCAAACACAGCAGGTGTTTGTACAGTATGCATATTCGTTATTAACTGCATTTGTTATCTATTTATTCATTGTATGATGCACTTTATCATTATCTATTATGTCCCTAGACGTCCAATTAATTGTTGTTGTTTTTGTGTTATTTATTTTATTTTTTCTTGAATCTTTACGAAGTCGGCATAATCGTGTTCCTCATTCACTCATCAAATTTAGAAGATAAGCCAAAGAGAATTTAGGTGATTTACCAATATCTTAGGTAGGCCTACTTGTTTAAAACCTTTTAATAATCCAATTGAGGATTCGTACTCTGTAAAAAGGGGGGGGGGGGTATGAACAGTTCCGAATTTGGAGGGGCACACAAACTCAGCTATTGGGCTCATTTTTCTTTGCGTATTTGATGTTTTGTACCTAACCGCCTCTCTACCAGAGAATGATGTGTTCAGAGAACATCAAAGACAGTAACAAAATATTCAGTAAAATCGTCCTTGTTTTCACGAAGTGACGGTAGTGAGGAAAATCGTAACGCAAAGTGAATGCAATTTTTTTTTCACTACCGTCACTTCGTGAAAACAGCGACGAAATGTAGACACCCTATTCATCAGTGAGAAATACACAATGTCTAGGCTATAGACTATACAAATCAGTGTGATCTTTTTTTCTTTGTTTTCTCAACCAAATTTCACAGAAGAGACAAGAGAGGGCGTCGTATAAAAGAAAAACAAGGACCGACAGAGCTAGCTCTATAGCTGCAAAAGGGGAAGTCTTTTTGTTTTCACTTAAGCAAATTAAAACGAATAGGTACATTTATATATTTATTGCAATAGAGTTCATCTATGAAAGTATTTATCAATCACTATTTAGTAGAGTGCTCCACGACATGTGATTAATTTCCCAGTATTAAACAAAAACGAAAAAATGACAGGAAAAAAAATCTGAATAGGAGGTAATATATTATATATAATGTGGCAGGCAAATAACAAGTTTCGTTTATTTTAAAACTTCACGAATCTACTGATCCGTAGGCGGATTACTTAATTTATTAATGCGTAATACTTCTACTATTGATAATGTGTCTTGTTTACCCAGGGTAGCCTTATCAGTATTAAATTAATACTGATGAGGCTACCCTGGGTAAACTGTTCTCCCTGAGCCTACCTGCAAGGGTGCAATCATATAATTATCCCGACCTTTTAATAGCCAATCTACCATGAAACGAATAACGCAATGAGCTGTTGATAACTCTCTTTCTTCGCGCATTATTGCAATTGGCATATTAATACGGTCAATTACAAGACATATAATCAGCTAAAAATAATCCGTGACAAATCCCTTTTTTCATCAGCCCGCTTTACCCCAATCCAATTACTTCACCATGCTCATTGTGTAATAAAACTGAATGTCAAAATTTTGCAATTATTGGCGTAGTCAGAAGTGTGGAGGGATATCAAGTACATACTATCTTCAAAAGTGATGAGAAATCTTTTTTAATAGAAATTGTATCAATTACCTTTATAATTGTTTATAATGGCTCACACTTTGAGTTTTGAGGCGGTTTTTTTTTATTTCGTTTTTTTTAGTTTGAGCTTTTTTTGTTTAGTGATAACGTCCCTGAAATTGGAGACATGCCTAAATTTGCAGACTGAAGTATAACATATTGTATCTCCATACCCATAAAAATAAAAGGCGTACCTCCTCATCCCCCCCCCCCTCCCCTCCCCCTCCTTGTAATTAGCAGGCAATCGAATTCTCCAAATGACCCCCGTCTCTTGGTTTCCACCGTCTAAAGAACGCACACCATCCTCATCATTTTAATTGGTTTTTCAGTCCAATGAGCAAAGAACAACCACCGCCTGTCTGGGAACAAGTATTTTGATCTGCATTGCAAACTGTTCCTGGCGGAGCGAACAAGATAGCTACTAATTCAGTTGAGTGACAACTCTATATATTCAGAGGTAAGACAACTTTTTGAAACTTTTTAACGTTTTACTATTAAGTTTATTAGTAGTAGCAGTAGGAGTCTTTGTTGTTATTCCTGTTGTTGTTGTTGTTGTTGTTGCTGTCGTAGGAGAAGAAGAAGAAGTGGTAGTAATAGTTATAGAAGGAGGGGTATAGTAGTAGAAGGAGGAGTAGTAGAAGGAGGAGATAGAAGTAGGAGTAGTATAGTAGTATTAATAGTAGTATTAGTAGTAGTAGGAGTAGTAGTAGTATTAGTTTTAGTAGTAGTAGTAGTATAGGAGTATTAGTAGTAGTAGTAGTATAGGAGTAGTAGTAGTGGTAGTAGTAGTAGTAGTAGTAGTAGTAGTAGTAGTAGTAGTATATGAGTATTATTATTAGTAGTAGTAGTAGTAGTAGTAGTAGAAGAAGAAGCAGAGAAGCAGAGGTAATTGTGGTAATAGTAATATAGTAGTATTTGTTGTTGTCGTTATCATTGTTGTTGCTACTGTTGTTGTTGTAGGAGAAGAAGAAGAAGAAGAATAGTCATCGTTGTCGTAGTCGTAGTATTAGTAGTAGTTGTTTATAGTGTTATTGAAGCAGCAGTATTATCAATTGGTAGTGGAAGGATTAACGCTTACCTTGAACTGAGCCTTAAACTTAGTTGTATTATATAAACGTGACCCTGAAGTCTCTGACGAAATAATGCCCGGATAGTTGTCCCTGGAACATCATTATTAGTAGTAGCAGTAGTAGTTTTTGTTGTTGTTCCTGTTGTTGTTGTTGTTGTAATAGAAGAAGAAGAAGTAGTAGTAATAGTTAGGAGGAGTATAGAAGTAGAAGGAGGAGAAGTAGAAGGAGGAGTATAGTAGAAGTAGAAGTAGAAGTAGAAGTAGAAGTAGGAGTAGTATACAATAGTAGTATTAGTAGTAGTAGGAGTAGAAGTAGTATAAGTAGTAGTAGTAGTAGTATAGAAGTATTAGTAGTAGTAGTAGTAGTAGTAGTATAGGAGGAGTAGTAGTAGTAGTATTAGTAGTAGTAGTAGTAGTAGAAGAAGCAGAGAAACAGAGGTAGTTGTGGTAGTAGTATAGTAGGTTTTGTTGTTGTCGTTATCATTGATGTTGCTACTGTTGTTGTTGTAGGAGGAGAAGAAGAAGAAGAAGAAGAGTCATCGTTGTCGAAGTCGTAGTAGTAGTTGTTAGTACTATTGTAGCAGCAGCATTAATAATTGATAGTGAGATGATTAACGCTTACCTTGAACCGAGCCTTAAACTTAGTTGTAAATATAAACGTGACCCTGAAATTTCAGACGACAAAATGCCCGGATAGTTGTCCCCGGAACATCATGTGGGATCACCCAGTTATCGCTGGAGCAAATGCCACCTGACTAATTATCGCCGGGAGCAATTGACGCTTCTTTAGGTGGGTTTATATAAACAATTTAGGATTCAATCAATTGTGATTATCATTGGAGAGGTGTTGTGGCCTAGTGGATAAGTCAACCGACTGCAGATCACAAGGTATGGGGTTCAAATCCCAGCCCGACACTAACGTCCTTTGGCAAGACGTTTATCTACAATATATATGCCACTCTCCATCCAGGTGTTAAATGGTTACCCGGTAGCATGCGAAAGCAAAGCGTCTGGCTGGAATGCTCCCCAGGGAGTGGAGAAAATGCATACATTGTGTGCGGGCAAGCCTGAATCCAATGACCGGGGTAATAATATATCGGTAAAGCGCTTTAATAGAGACATTGTTGATGTATTAAGCGCTGTATAAAAGCGGAATATTATTGTTATTGCACGAACATTGATTATTGTCGGATCACTAACCCAACCCCGCCGTCCCCGCAGCCGCCACTGGCAACTAATACGATACGTTCTTTTCATAGCAACGTAAAATATATTCCAATTCGGAAATAAACGCTGTCTAGGTTGAATATTTACTCTAATATTTAGTGATATGCCATGTCCATTGCTAAAAGGTTGTCAATTTCCTGCCAATTACATCAATTGTCGTCGCCATTGTGATGGTGATTGTGTTTCTCTCATATTCTGATATCGCTATGTATAAAAATGTAAAAATAAAAAGCGAACGGCCATGAACCATACGCGCCTAATAAGCCTTTGTGTTACTTTGCTCAATGCTATACAAATTAAGTTTGCATGTCTCTTATAGTTCAGGCCAATAACATTATAGTTCAGGCTAATATCATTTCCGTTTTTTTCTCTGAGATTTCTTTACTTAGTTTTATCTTTGGATATTTCAATTGTTACAATATGCCTATCTTGTATAGTTTACATAATGTATATATCTTCTCTGTGTACTAGTGCTAATTGAGTTCAGGAGTAGGTCGATAATTGACAATAATATTTATAGAATTTCTCATATCCTTAATGTTCTAGCTATAATAGTAAAATGAATCTAAAAAGGCTAGAAGCTTTCATTTAAATTAAACGGATTCAATCAGCGTTTGCTATTATTTTTAAATTTCAGAATAACTCCAAATGGCGATGTTTATGTGGATCTCCATCATTTCCTTGTCGGCAGGTAAGATATATGTTTTATTTAGACATCTTATATTTTCTAAAAATTCGAGAAATTAGAAGCCAGAGAACTTAGAATCATGGAGAGATAAAAGCCTTAACGATTAAAACGAAGTTAGGACTAGGAGAAAATTCATGACATTATTTTGTTCTATCTTTTTTTTTAACATAAATTTTTCAAAATTACAAATAATCTTCACATAGGTCTTAATAAATTTGCAAGTGAAATTTAACATTTCCACAGTCAAGGTTGAAAATAAATGTTCATATAAAATATATTTGCAAATGAAGTTAAAGATAAAGTTGAGTTCTGGTCATGCGATTGCATTGTGAAAGAAAGGGTGTGAAATGGATCAGAAAAATTGATCATGTATTGGTGTGTACTGCAAGGTTCTGGAGCCATCAAAATCATAAAATTTGTTGCCCAGTCTTGGTGAAGTAACAAGCACTGTACACAGAAAGATGTATATGGGACTACACACACAATAATGTCGGGGCTACTATTACTTGATTTCCTTATCTTTCTATGCTCATTACTCAGCCAGTATACATGTTCTACCAAAATTGTTTGGAAAATGACATTTATTAGTTATCTTGAACATTCAGTGTAAGTTTCGTTTGATTTTGTGAGAATTCTTTTTCTTTTTTTTACCAGAACTCAAGTTTATCTTTAAACATTTACAAAAGAAAAATATTCACATAAACAAAATTATAGTTTCACATTTTAAACAAATCGCACATGAAGCTATAATTTCCTTGACCAGCTTGCATATAAATTTCTAATTATTTATTTTCTTTTCCACAATAATTGTTCAAATTTTCCTTCAGAGAGAAAAAAAGGGTTATAGCAATACGATATCGTATAGCTATACGATGAATGTTGATAGTTTTAAAGCTTATCTGTATTAGTTTGGCTAGGAGGGATTAGACCACCCTGCAAGGTCACTGGGCAGGGGGTTATCTCATCAACTCAGCTCTCAAATAACATAAGAAAAAGATGATCAGGGGGACCAATGGTCACCGATTAGGCATTGTTTGCTATATAGAGAGAGCAAGTAGCTACAAGTGGGACAGTGTGGCTTTAACGCATGGTAAAATACATCTGCCATAAATTGGGTCCCGACGCCTTTCAGCTTGACCTGCGCAATATCGTCCAATTTCGATAATGGCCATTCAAAGCGTAAAATATATCTGTGGTGTGTCGATTTTAGAGAGAAAGATAAATATCACTAACTTATTCATACTCCTCGAAAAAGAAAAAAAAAACGAAACCGAGAATTATCGATGTTTTATCATAACTTAATCACAAAATATAAAAACTTAGATCCTCCTCTTTCATTTGATGCATCTCATAATGCATATTACACGCATGAATGATTTAAACAATATTGAAGAGAGGAAACTAAAAAGTCATTTGGCGGGCGGTTTATGAAATCACATTCGCTTTGTCTTCTCTATGCATGGCTGATCGTCAACGAAACGAAGTAAAAGGGATTGGGTAACTTTGTCTGAGATTCTGAAACAAAATCCTGGATTTAGCTCATACTGCAATGATAACCTTCAGGTCAGTCAGGAAACCCCATGAATTTTACAAACCGATCCCCTGTCTGAATATCAAGATATTTATGATTGGAAATCGAAATCCAATTTTGCGTTTTCCTAACGGTTTTCATAACACTACAGTTTATTGGGTGAAACGAGTATGGTGAAAACTGGTCACTCAAAGATTTGTTTTACTTTTTGAGGCACTTCATGATCATTTTGAAGCGCAATTTTGTTAGGGCTTCAATATTACACCATATCAAAGGCACCGATTACATGCATCTCAGATTTAACATTGTTTAACAATGCCTTTAAGTCTTTTGTTAACTCTGTTTGTTGCTATGGCAGGCAGCCAGTGAAAACGAATTCGTTTAATCTAATTATGGAAATGCAAGCATAAAGCTATGGTCACAATTCAGAGCAGCGACCGACCGATTAGTAACCTGCTCGGTCGCCGCTGGAATTTAGGCATCGCCCAGCGATTTTTGAAGAAGTCGAGCAGGCTGTAGAGCCCCGTCAGATGGTAAAACGGTCTAACTCGAAATTTTGACTTTTTGAGGTAAATTCACTTTCCGGGTAATGTGAGGGCGCTATTTCCAATGGTGCTATCGAGAAAGTCCCATCATGTCTTCTTTTAGAGATAATTTCCGCTATCTTGGTACTTTTTTGTATTTTTCCTTCAGATTTGATGGTAAAACGGTCTATCTCTGAGTTAGCCCATTGCCGGTAATATCGTTTTGGGGTAAAACGAGCTATCTTTTACATAAACCTTTTAACCTTCTGAATTGAGATTTTTTAATCATCGCTGTCAGATGGTAAAATGGTCTATCTTCGAGTTAGTAGTATGGCAATAGTGTTCATGGTCTTTCTAGAAGATAGACAATTTTACCATTTTATGATGTGTAGTGGGAGTGTATTCATGTGCTGTGGTTAAACAGTCTATCTGCACAAAAATCTCATTTATTTTATAATTAAAACCCCAAATAAACACAAAATTCTTCAGTTATCAGTGTTTAATATGCTTCTTCTTGTCCCATTGCTAAAAATGGATTATACCCATCTCCTAAAAAAGCTGAAACCTCTAAACTTCAAAGTCATTTTTCTCAGAACAGCGATTTTCGAGTTAGACCGTTTTACCATCTGACGGCAGTATAATACAATTTAAATTAATAACACTCCGCCCGGGCAGTGCCTGGGCGGTGCCCTGTCGATTTCCCGTCGGTCGACGGTCGATTTTAGTTAAAAACTGGGCGAAATCGGAGGTCTTTTCCGGGCGGCGTCCCGGCAGTGACCGCTAGATGACCCACCGATTCCCGAGCGGTCTCCCACCGGCCACCGGCTAATTTTAAAGAAGTTGCCCGGCGGCCGGCCGGTGATCGGCGGGGCGCCAAAATACGCCCGGTATCCGGGCGTTCGCCGCACGGGCACCGACCTAATCGAGGGCTCTCCATCGAGCGATTTAGGTCAAAAATCGAAGCCGCTAGGTCAAAGGCTGCCGACCGATTTTGGATTTGCCGCCCAGTGACCGACTGATCTCCCCGGCCGCGGCGACCGGCCGGCGACCGAGCGGCGACTGCTTGGCAGCCTTTGACCTAGCGTCTTCGATTTTAGACCTAAATCGCTCGACGGCGAACGCTCGATTAGATCGATGCCCGGGCGATGATCGCCCTGGCACCGAGCGTACTTTGGGCGGCGAGTGAAACTAAGCAGGCGCCGCCCGAATTTTAACTCCGCGCTAAAACTGAGCGACTGAGCGATGCCCCTAAAACAAGCGGTATATTTGATTTCTTTTGTCCCGAACATTTGGTCGACCAATATTTTGTTCAGTTGGGGGGGGGGGGGGGTGGAGGGGGGGGGGGGTGGGGTGGTCATCTTTTTTTAGTCACCCTTTAGCACAATTTCTTTTTTTTAATTTAAAAAAAATTTGAGGGGGGGGGGGGGTTCCTGCAAAACACACAGGGGCGGATCCACGTAGAGATTTTTCCGGCCCGGGCCCCCCCCCCCCCAGCCCCAAAAAACGATTAAAAAAATGGAATAATAACGTAAAGTTAACCTTTTTTAAAACACAAAACAAAAGCGCCCCCCCCCCCCAAAAAAAAAAAAAAAAATAATAATAATTGATTCACCGACCGGCTGAGTCGGCGCTAAATTTTTCCTCCAAAACTCGATCAAAAAAGGGAAAGAAGAAAGGTACTCCCCCACCGCCCGACTTATTCGCCGGCCGGCTGAGTCGACGCTAAATTTTGTATTAAGATTTGGCTCGCCCCCCCCCCCCCCCCTTGTCACCGGCTGGATCCTCTGCAGGCGCGGATCCACGGGGGGGGGGGGGGGGGCTGACGGGTCAACAACAGCATTTTTTTTTGTTTTTGTTTTGTTTTGAATTATTAAAAAATAAAAAAATCTCACGAAGAAGGTCATAGGGTTAGTGGTCTTACCCACCCCCCTCACCCCCCGCTTATTTACCGGCTGCCTGAGTCGGGGTAGAATATTTCCTGAAAAATTGGACAAAAAAAGAAATTCGTTGTGCTACATGGTATTGCGATACACATAATATATAACATATACACTCATACAAAACTAGAAACGAAATACCATGCAACAGGTCGCCGCAGAACAGTGCCCTTCAACAAGCAATATGAGGTTATTAACGTCATTAGTAATTAGCGATTATAATAAATACATGCATTAAAGGTACTATGTCCCATTAGCAGGCAAAAAAATGAAAAGGTTAAATTCCAACGGCATTTGATAGACAATACTAATTAGAACTTTTCTCAAAACGAAAGGGCTTGAAAATGGCTTTTAGTGGGAAAATAACGACCATTAGTTGTCGAATCGACTTAAGTGATTGCAATTATCTAAGTAATAGTTTGATTTTCAGATTTTTTATTACCAAGGATAAAAGATGTCAGTCATCACTCAATAGTGTCTGACAAGTGCAATCTAGAAGGCAAATGGATTTCCTTGTATAATTTGAATACTAGGACACTACTAATGTTTAAATTTCACAGATAAGAAATACCTGACATAATTTGGAAAGTTCTACAGAATTTGATGTAAGCTGCAAAAGGGACATAGTATCTAAAGTGACTCGGTAACGTTGTTGAAGGCTGATGAAAAAACTGCATAATTGTTACTCTTTACATCCTTCTATTGTACTACCACTTACATGCAAAAAATCCTGAAAACAATTATCAAGCCACAAAGATATTCATGGTCTTCTTTGAAGGCGTCACTGTGCGACACCCTCTTACAGTAAATTCTCTCAACCATTTATTTTCCCAACCGTTTTTCTATGAAAATAAGACATAAGAGAAGTTTTTGTCTGAAATGGTAAATAGAGCCAATTCATTGCTTTGTGGCGATTTAAATTCACCTAAAATTCAATTGTAATAATATAGTTGGGAGAATTGAGAAATTGATCAGATCAGTTTTCCCCCAATTTTATCATTAATAATGGTCTGTTTTCACTCAAACTTTTAGATTATCTGTAATTATACGCTAACATTGAAGCCACTACTTTAGCACCATTTTTCTCATCTGTACAATGTACAAAGTCCCTTATAATGGTCAAATTCAATCGGAATATTCAATCATTGATTTGAATTGTGGTAGTTCATTGTTCGTATGTCTATAGTAATACCGATATATGTCACCATGGTAAAATCGAGCACAGCATATTAATCAATCCACGGTCTGCTGGTCTCAATGAATGACGATATTGCTGGTCCTCCTACCAATTATATTATTGCACCATAATGACATGAGAGAAATTGATGTATTGTGACGAATTGATGGTCATATGAATGATGGATCAGGGTCGGCGTTGGACCGTTTGTAATTTGCTAACGAGGTAGCTTAAACGTCCACCGGGCAAATTGAGTTGCAAATTTTCAAATAGAATTGATAAATAGATAAACTATTATAAAAATGTCAAATGACATCAGGTTGAAGTGCTCTTTACAGTGATGAGTACATTAAAATAGCTTGAATTGAAAGAGAGAGAAGAAAATAAAATAAAGGGCCGATGGGGAAATAGAGCGAAAAGAAGAGAGTGAGAATGAGGGAGAGAGAGAGAGAGGTATAGGAAGAGATAGAGAGATAGAGCGAAAAGAAGAGAGTGAGAATGAGGGAGAGAGAGAGAGGTATAGGAAGAGATAGAGAGATAGAAAGAGAGCGAAAAGAAGAGAGCGAGAATGAGAGAGAGAGAGGTATAGGAAGAGATAGAGAGATAGAAAGAGAGCGAAAAGAAGAGAGCGAGAATGAGAGAGAGAGAGGTATAGGAAGAGATAGAGAGATAGAAAGAGAGCGAAAAGAAGAGAGCGAGAATGAGAGAGAGAGAGGTATAGGAAGAGATAGAGAGATAGAAAGAGAGCGAAAAGAAGAGAGCGAGAATGAGAGAGAGAGAGGTATAGGAAGAGAGAGAGAGATAGAAAGAGAGCGAAAAGAAGAGAGCGAGAATGAGAGAGAGAGAGGTATAGGAAGAGATAGAGAGATAGAAAGAGAGCGAAAAGAAGAGAGCGAGAATGAGAGAGAGAGAGGTATAGGAAGAGATAGAGAGATAGAAAGAGAGCGAAAAGAAGAGAGCGAGAATGAGAGAGAGAGGGGTATAGGAAGAGAGAGAGAGATAGAAAGAGAGCGAAAAGAAGAGAGCGAGAATGAGAGAGAGAGAGGTATAGGAAGAGATAGAGAGATAGAAAGAGAGCGAAAAGAAGAGAGCAAGAATGAGAGAGAGAGAGGTATAGGAAGAGATAGAGAGATAGAAAGAGAGCGAAAAGAAGAGAGCGAGAATGAGAGAGAGAGAGGTATAGGAAGAGATAGAGAGATAGAAAGAGAGCGAAAAGAAGAGAGCGAGAATGAGAGAGAGAGAGGTATAGGAAGAGATAGAGAGATAGAAAGAGAGCGAAAAGAAGAGAGCGAGAATGAGAGAGAGAGAGGTATAGGAAGAGATAGAGAGATAGAAAGAGAGCGAAAAGAAGAGAGCGAGAATGAGAGAGAGAGAGGTATAGGAAGAGAGAGAGATAGAAAGAGAGCGAAAAGAAGAGAGCGAGAATGAGAGAGAGAGAGGTATAGGAAGAGATAGAGAGATAGAAAGAGAGCGAAAAGAAGAGAGCGAGAATGAGAGAGAGAGAGGTATAGGAAGAGAGAGAGATAGAAAGAGAGCGAAAAGAAGAGAGCGAGAATGAGAGAGAGAGAGGTATAGGAAGAGATAGAGAGATAGAAAGAGTGCGAAAAGGGAAGAGAAGGAGAGCGACAATGAGAGAGAGAGATAGAAAAAGACGACGATGAGCATAAACGTGTTAGAGGGGGAGGCAAGGGGGGGGGGGCGTGTTCGGGGATGAATTCCATCGGTGAGGGTAGATTCACAGAGGTTATAGTCATTGGAGTATTTGTTGGTGCGGGGGGGGGGGGGGGGGAGGGTGGGCGGTAGTCGTCCTAAGTAGTAAAAAAATAGTATGTTCTGAATCATTTCGTCCTGTGAGAACTTCTGACCTATTTGAGCTTCATTTTCATTATTTATTTGTGTGTAAATGTATGTCAAATTCCAAGACACTTCATGATGCATGACTATGAGAAAAATAACTATTGAAACTAATCATTTTACCGTCAGGTTTCCAAACTCTCAATGCCTGTGCCCCAGGAGGAGGAGATGGAGGAGGAGGAGAAGGTGGAGTAGGAGGAGAAGGTGGATGGGGAGGAGGAGGAGGAGATGGAGGCTACCAGCCAACAGAACGACCCGAGCTCACCATTCATCCTACAAACATTTACATTGTATCCAATCCTTGCGGTTCGATTACTATTCCCGGTGTAGAGACCATTCGACTGGTTCCTGGTCCTATGCCGGACATGCCCAACTCGACCCCAGGCATCTCGAGATCACGGGTGTGTCAACTGCCTGGTAAGTGCTCAGAAGAACACGACCGTCCTCCCCCTAGCTCTTTTGTTTAAATTTCTTGTAAAGCTATAAAATCGTTCAAATGATGTCTGCAAATGATACCAAATTATTTTTCCTCTTCCATGTTGACAAATTGATTACTCCTATTTGGAAATGTGAAAGTCTGGTGATCATTGATATTTGTGTTGGAAATATCCGTGAAAACTGCCCCATGTCTTCTGTTTACGATGGGAAAGGGGCAAATCCGCCCATCCACTTATCATGAAGATAACCATGATAACCTGAGATATTAAACAAATATATACATGCTCCGGGCCCCGTCGTATAAAGAGTTGCGATCGATCCAAATTAATCGCAAGTCCTCAAATCAATCGCAAGTTCCTATCTCTTAAGTACACAGTTGCGGTTGATATCAATAAGACGGGGCCCTGATGTTGCCTCAGTCAGCCGGTAGTTTATAATAACCCTGCTTCGTGTCACAAAATGATGCCCCTTTTAAACAATGTGTTTCTTTACTAATTATTGTTTTAGCTATGGCTGATTCATCATCTGGGATAACAGGCGTCTCAACAACCGAGGCGCCGACCACGACAACCATCTCGTCGACGTCAGTTTGGACTACTATGGCCACATTCGTAGGCTATTCGACGCCGTCAATGAATGAGACAACGACAATGTATGAGACAACGACACCTCTGAATATCTTTGGTAGGTACTAGTTCTAGGAATGATACAACGTAGTACATAAAATAGAGATTTTAATCTTCAGTAAACTTCAGTCATCCTACAATTTTCTTCGGCAAATCTTGCTGCCGGCTTCAGTTTGCCATAGGTACTGGGTCAGATTGATGGATGCGCTTTGATTTTACCTTTGGTTTAGGGTTGGGTTTTGGTAAGTTATTCATTTAAAATAATCAGTTAGTGTTTAGGGAATCGTTTAGGGAAGCAGGAGATTTGTCAAACCTATTGAGCTTTACTCTAGGGTCAATCAAGGGGCGTGTTCCCCCTCCCCTTCCCCCCTCGGAAGACCCTGTCTATCTCCTCGGATCCTCAGGGAAAATAGTAGGACAGAGAATCTTTATCTTTACTATCCTGTATTCTCTCCTGCTCACTTACGTTTCTCAAAGATTGCCGCCAGTTTGTTAAGTTGATGCTCTAAGAATACACTTCAAACACCGTGACCCTGTTTGTCCAGGAAATCGCCCAAGAAAGATGCAGGAAAATAATGCAAGTGGTCAGATGGAACGAAACTGTTCCTTCAACAACTGTGTTGGATTTTCCACAAGCTAGGCGTCATTTAGAGGGGGTTAAGACCAGAATTCTTTGAATAAATTTCCCCTTTTCACAGGCGATGGTCTGCAAATGTTCGTCTTGGACAACGTGAACCGGGCAATCTACTACGGTGGTGGGGATCTCCTGTTTTCGACCCTGTTCACCTTCCCCGCGCACGAGGATCCCGTGGGAGTCACAATAGACACTTCTGGTTTCCGGGTGTTCTGGACAGATCTGAAGACCGACCTAATCCACGGAGCGTCCCTTTATGGCACACACCCTAGGATATATTCTGTGGGATTGTACAAAGGTATGTGGTCTATGAAGATTGGGGAAAGTTGATTTTAGAGCACTTAAAGATGAAGTTGAGTTCTGGTCATGCGATTGCATTGTGAAAGAAACGGTGTGGAATCGACCAGAAAAGGTTGATCATCTAGCACATAAGAATTTGTGTGTATTACAAGGTTCTGGAATCATCAAAATGATAAGAAATTTGGCCAAGTCTTGGTAAAGTTACAAGCACTGTACACAGAAAGATGTATATGGGACTACACGAACAAGTCGCGTAAAAATCCTACCCCGGATTTTTACGATGTTACATGCCATATTTAGAATATGAAGGCATTTGAAGAGCCATGCTTTTCAGGGAACATGTCTTATCTGATGTTCTTCCACACTTGCATAATAAGAATGATAACGCTCACAAATTATTGTTCACCTCTTCCCAGAACTCAACCTGCTCTTTAACAATGTTTTAGAATGAGCGCAAATTAAAAATGAAGTTATTCGATCTGACTGCAAATCACATGCACTGCACATGGAAATTGGAACATGGGACTACACAGTATACGAAAGTTTGGTCTAAAAGTTTCAACTGTTTCGCTTCATATTTCGAATATGAGGGCCTCCAAAATACAACCATTTTCAGGGGATTTTTGTACTTAAGTATTCTTCTAAATTGATAGGAAAAGATTTTTCTTTTATGTACCAGAACTCAATTTGAACTTTAAAGGAATAACAATGGCTTTTTGAGATCGTCCTTTTATGAATGCTTTTTGTTGTTGATGACAATGATGATGATGACGATGATAGTAATGGGATGACGATGCATTGTTTTACCTGATTGCAAAGAGAAAATATTACGGTTCTTGAAAAAAAATGACCGATTGAACGATAACTTATTCTGTTTCTGGACAAGTAAACAGTCAACTACGGTGTATGTAAATGTAGAGTGCTTAACCTACGCACGAATACACACAGAACGTTATATCAGACCATGTTGGGCATTTGTGGCCCTTGTTGAATTTGTTTTTCATTTACTCTTATATCACTATGCTTTCAAAACAAACTATTACTAACAAATTGTTTTAAATGCCTAGGAAATAATCGAGCAATATTTAGGAATGATATAGTTTGAAAAGCTTCTTTGGTTAATATGATACAAGAATATGTTTTCACCCACTACCGTGACAAAGCTAAATTGTTGTTGATGACGTCATATTCTACTGCTGCTATTTTCTCCTTATTACCTCTAGAACCTGTCAGCATATCGCTGGTGCAGTCTAGCGGAATGGTGTACTCTGCCTACTTCAAGTCAAATAAGATCACCAGACTCCATCTGGGCTATCCGAGCTGCGAAACGGAACTTATTACGAATACGCCAAATCCGAGAGCAATTGCTATTGACGAATCTGGAAGGTTAGCACCTTTGAATTTTCGATTCTTTTACCCGCCACCAAGGTATATTTAAGATAGGCCTATATCATTAAAAGGGCTAGGTGTAACGAGGGACGAATCTATTTAGAAGTATCGTGGAAGCAAACAAAAATGGCATCTTTTTATTAATGCACTCTGTTTCACGTGGTTCCGGGTGATTGCTGGCTTCAACCATGACAAAGGAATGTCCACTATTTTGTTCTAGATACAATAAACGTTTATCCGTTTTGTAGTGAACTTGGGATTTTCTTTGGGTGCAATCTAGAATTGTTATACGAAAGAAAAAAAAAACTAATATCAGTTGTATAGAACAAACCACTGTCATAAACATATCTCGGCAGCGCAGCACCGATCAGCGTGGCTCAAAGATCATGCATGTCGACTGATGCAGGACTAACCCCGTTACCAGAGGAAACCCAATGTTCTCCATAAACGGATTTTGTTTTCCTATTTGTTTTATTATATTTTTTAATTCAGGTACTTGTACTGGTCACGTGACGGTGGCATTGACAAAATAAACCTCTCTTCCTCAAGGCGACATACTATCTACCAGAACCCTGATTTTATGAACATCACAGGACTTGCCGTGGACTCTTCAGGTAAATAAGAGTTTGTTTTCTTCCCATTTTTCCCGGGGCATACAACGTTTTGACCGGGGGGGGGGGGGGGGAGTGGTATATTCCGCAGAACAATGACGAAATACACATGAACAGAAGCAAGAAGATAAGAGGAATTTCAGATTTTAAAGTTTGCCAGCAGGGTAAAAGACATGTTGATTATTTTTTTATTTTTTTTTGATTGGACGACAAATCAAAAAGGCAAATCGAAAACGACAGAAAAAGCTGACGAACATCCTTTTCATATTTGGATGTCCGAAATGAACTTTAGAATTTGGATCTCATCCCAATATTTTATGACCTTTCTGCTCGCATTTAATTAAATGATCACCATTTAGATTTTCATTTTACAATCCATTCTTAACAAAAGTGCTGAGAAATAATGACTTATATAGGGTAACCATGGCTTTTACAGGTACAATTAGGTGAACGGACTTTCCTTTTCTATCTGAGCTCGGGTATATACCACTATGTAACACGTAATACGAGTCCGGTATTGGATGGGTACGACATCACTCCATTATCTTATTCTTAAATCCCAAATATCTTTGTCCAAATATAATGTTAGTTGTATACCTACGTAAATATTGATCAGAGGTACTTCTTGGCTTCCATCTTGGTTTTATTTTATTTTGTAAATTGAATATTTTCACGGCTGCATGTTCAATGGTTATTTTTTTGTTATAATAAATCGATTCAACAGTCAATCAATCAATTTCACTTTTTTTTTTCTCTTTCCAACATCAGGTCCGGCTACAATCGTCGCCTTCTTCGACATTGACATGCATCGTACATTCTACATCGATCTCAGCGACCCGGACAACGTCGTCGAACTCACTTCGTCTTTTCCTGCCAACGACTTCCTCCTCGTGACTCAAATGAGCGTCTACGGCAAAGACATGTTCTGGACGAAGACCGGCGATTCCGCTGGTTCGAACGCAGGAGTTTATAGCATGACCAATTATACAAGCTCCCGCGATCTGAAGTTCAAGGAGGTTCCCTCCTTCAACCATCCAGTAGGGTTAGTTGTTAGCAATTTTCACAATTAAACTTTCGGTAGTTGTTTGTGAATACGAAATTTGATAATTTGCGATAAATGACGAGACGTGGTTGATTCAAGTTCAAGTTCAAGTTCAAGTTTTATTTATCTTTCTTTCATAACACACTTTACAAATATGACATGAATATAACAAGTTTAACATAAGGCGTTACAATAGAAAGATGAGGTGACCTTGGTTGAAAGCAAGGCTTGTGGATTAAAGGTCCCTCATGAGTAGCTTATGAGTATGTCCTAAAAGAACAATCTCGTCAGATAAGAATAATGCATACATTTAAATGCTGACAAACTAAACTAACTAAAACAACTGAGAAAATATAAACATATCCCTCACGAGTAGCTTATGAGTATGTCCTAAAAGAACAATCTCGTCAGATAAGAATAATGCATACATTTAAATGCTGACAAACTAAACTAACTAAAACAACTGAGAAAATATAAACATAAATAAGTATAATAAAATCTACTGACTACTTAATAATGGCTTTAAACAAGAGAAACAGGACAAAAACAAACTACGAGCAACAGGACTGAAAAACAGACAAAAACGAAAAATGACGGACAGATGAATAGATGTGAGAAACGGGAGTAGAATTATGCTGACCTATATAGTAAATAATTTTCTTAAATATTGATCACAGCTATAAATCTAGACGATATCGACTCAAGTAAAGTAACTTCAGTTTGCGCTTAAATACATAAATACTGACCGATTGCGCAATTCTTGGTTCAAGGGAATTCCAAAACCTAGGTCCAGTGGACCCCAAAGTAGTAGGGCCAAATTGCGTTCTAACAAGAGGCAAGTGATATGCTTGCGCCTGACGTGTGGAAAAACTATGAACTTGGTTATTTTTCTTAAATATTCTAGCCAAGGCTACTGGCAGTAGACCTGCATTCAATTCATACATCAGAGCTCCTAGTTGCAAATGATAAATATCTTCAACTTTCAGATTGTGCAAGTTTATACTTAAAGTTACGCAAGTATGTCATTATATACCAGTTATAGAATCTATATATTGAACTTTTGTGTAATTCATTGAGGCTCGTTATAACATGACGCGGCAAAATGTAAATTATTATCATTATACAAATTATTATCAAGCGTAAACCATTATAATCATACAAGTCAAAGTCGCTCTTTATAAGCGCTCTAAACGCAAGCACTCGCACTCACACACTTGCACATGCACATACCTAAATAAGGGTATAAATAACACTTTGAAAAAAGACATACACTTTACAAAAAATACACGTTTTAATTTAAAGCATTTCATGTTATGCCTTTAATAAAAATTAATTTCCTTTGTTATGTAGCTGTTAAATTTCTGATTGTATATTTTATAGGTTTGGCCGTCCATAATAGGTTTATATCGTGAGGCTGCAATCATGTTCAAGCTCTATAGCTTAAAGATAAACTTGAGTTCTGGTAAATATAGAAAAAATAGAATCCAACGAAACTTACACTGAATGTTCAAGGTTACAAATAAATGACACGTGCCAAACAATTTGTGTAGAAAATGTATAGTGGCTGAGTAATGAGCAAAGAAAGATAAAGAAATCTGGGTAAGTAGACCCGACATCATGTGCTTAACACAGGTTACTATGAGCAAATGAGAGGTGTGATTTTTATCGAAGATGATACCCAGAAGGTTTGTGAGCGTTTTTTTTGTATTTCACTGGTTTGAGCAACCAATCTACTGCTGGATAAACAATCCAGAATAAATCATAGCAATTTTTTCCTCAAAATACGATTCCCATACCAAAGCTCAGGCTTAGCTTTAAGACGGTGGTCTCCTGCGTTTATAAAGTTTGAAATGATTCGTCAACTATTTTGTGTTAAAGGTGTAATTATTTTAATGATTGTATTATGATATGATTATACATATATTCTGACTTTTTATTAATAATATATATGTATCTGTCTTGTATTTTACATTTTAGTATGTTGAAAAATGCTTAAATAAAATCAAACAAACAAACAAACGTGGCAAAAATGCTGTGTGGATTTTTATTTTCTATGATCAGGTAAAGTGTTCTAAAAAAGTTATTCTGAGAGATATCTATATTGCCTTCTTGCCCTTTGTCTACAATATTCCCCACCAAAGTATATGAGAGAGGTATAAACCAATATATATTTAGCATAATGTACAGTTTCTCAGCACGACATGGGCATCACTATTTTCTTGATCATATGCAAAGTCATTTTATCGCCTGGTACGTGATATTATCAAGAAAATGGTTGCGCCCATGTCATGCTAAACGGCATTACATTATGCTAATCCTTGTACACTTTCTATTGGAATATTGTACATCAAAAGGTAGGAATACATCTCATTTTTCAGCATACCATCACACATTTTGTGGTGTAAGGTTTTGTTTTAACACAGAGCTCAGTGAATAAGTCCGTTGACCTTTGTCGCGCGCAGTTGCTATTCATTTACATGTTTAAAATTAAACAGTAGCGGCTTTTTTGCGGCGGTTTACTGCGCCTCAGGTTCAAGGGTTGAAATAATTACAATCCAACCTGATTTAGAGAAAAAATAGCATATTATTGGTGCCTTTTTCTTACATTTTTCTTTAATCATGTAACGGTTTATTTAGACAATTATACATGTGCAAAAAAACATCATGAATAAAACTGAAGCTCTTTCTTTTAATAAGGAAATAAATATAAGTCAGTCTCAATTTATTTTTTCTAAGTTGTTCCGATAGAATGAATAACAATACATATCTTGATAATCAGTAGTAAAAGAAATATTCTTATTACTAAGATTTCATGCCATTTTGTGTTGATGCCGTTGTAGAGCCCAGGAAGAAGTTTATCACTTGCAGAAAGCTGGACACTTCTAAACCGATACAGAGGTTTACAGTTATATCCTAGGTCTTGACATTTTATCAGCTTTCATAACAGCGATTACCATCTCTATTACCTTTTAGTATTGTTATGATTTTAAAGATCATTTATACAACATATAAGACAATTAAATTTTATATCGCCGAAGTGGTAGTTTCTGATTTAGTTGATTGCATACTTATCATTACCAGATATGGTACTATACTCAGCAAACATAAGAAAGTCGACATTATTTATCGTCCAAAACTTTCATATAAATCAATGAAACATAATCAAATTAATAGAAAATTAAAGAAACATTAATACTCTACCAACATTGATTATTATATGAAGTTTTGAACTTACACTCTTGTGGGTGGCACATTAATTTAACCATTAGAAGGTATGATTAAGAAAATTGCAAGAATGAAGCAAGTAGCCATTCAAATGGTAATGAGCATTTGGATCTGTAAAGTATTCTTGTTAAAAAAGGAAAACAAAGAATGAGAAACAAAGAGGAAGGTTGAGTTGTGGATGTCAGCTGTAGTCTCAGTACTGCATGGTTTTGACAACTACGGTCTAGATGCCTTTCCTTCCCACTCGTGGACGAGCCATAGGATACCTCCAATGATTATCAACATTTGAATGGCCAGATGCATATCATTTTGTTGGCAAATTTTCTTTCAGAGACTTATTTATTGTTATACGGCTATGCTCACTCATGCATGACTGTCATTGTTCCAATAGCTTAAAGAGGATCGATTTATGTTTATTTTGATTTATGAAAGTTTTATATTTGATATTCAGTATTCGTTACATTAACGAAAGCTTGGTGTCCACTTTATACATTTTGTTTTGCTGAATGCAGTTCTAACAGTGACACCTACCACGTCTTAGCATTATGCCAGGTGTTATTTTTGCCTTGAGCAGTATAGGGCCATGATTTCGCCTTATGTAAGTTTATGGCGATAAAGACTTTTTGGAGAGGACTTTAGCCTTTTAACTATATATTTCACCCAAATGATTGGACTCTTTTAACATTCTAAGAATGTCTTCGCGTTTTCTTTTTCAGTTTTAATCTTTCGGCCACCAGTACTTTTGATATCACCTTCAATTGTGGATCCAAGGTTTCGGAATTGATGGGGGCCTGACAAAAAATAAGGAATTTCTAAAAATGGAGGGCCCGGATGAAACTCGTGAACCCTTCCTGACCTATTTACACGTTATTAATCTGCAAAATCACGTTTCAATTCTTGTGAATTTTGCACAGTAACAGTTATAATATCAATTATAATAAGAATGGTTTTGATAAGCCAGGGAAGCATTATCAATGAAAATGCTGTTCTTCATGAGGGCCCTGCAAATAGTGTTGCCCCAGCAATTGCCAAGTAGCCATTTACGCCTGGTTGGAGAGTGGCAAATATGGATTAAAGTCATGATAAAGGACGTTAGTGACCGGCTGGGATTCGAACCGTCAACCCTTGGATTGAGAGTCAAGTGAATGAACTACTATACTACGACACTTCCACAGTAACAAAGTGCATTCGGCGTGGCGCGGTGAATGCTGACGTCACATGTTGCACGTAAATCGGTGATGCATCATAATTATTGACTTCAAAAACACCCGTTGGGTTATCATTCAAGAAATAAAGTTTTTCATTGAAGAAAGAGATGTCCATCGGCTCATATGAGCTGGAAAGCTCGGAAATGGAGTTGGTATTCAAGTTTAAGATGTGCATTTTCTTCTGTCCACTGTCGGAGAAGAAGAGTCTTTGGCCTACAGCATAGAGAAGAGAAAATGATAGGCGATATAAGACAATGTAAGGAACCGAAACTGTGGAGGATGTGCTTTCTTTTCTAATCACTTCCCCTTTGTTTTCAAGAAAATGTATACCTGATTTCTCCCATCATATATTTTTAAAAAACAGTGCTTTCATAGACGAACTGCCCCCTCATACATACACACACTCACACACACACCGCACACACACGCACACCCACGCACACACACACACACACACAACTGCGAGCTGAACATCTTCGGCACTAGGCGCCGCGGAATTATAGGAACATGAGTTGCTCTGTCAGAGTTAGCAAATGATTTAGTTATAACTGAATTTGTTTCATGCTATCGTTAAAATGTAAGTCTTTAGGAGCCAATTAAGCCCCATCCCCTGTCTGTCTATCTGTCTCTCTCTCTCTCTCTCTGACTCTCTCTCTATATATATATTTAACTCTCTGTCTCTCTCTATATCTCTCTCTCTCTCTCTCGCTCTATCTCGCACTCTCCTTCTCTTCCTCTCCCTTCTAAAATCACTTAAATAAAACAGAATAAATAAATAAATAAAACTAACCTGAGACATCGATAGAAAGTCCATCTATATCTGAGAGGTCATTATCAGTATAGACCGTTGTTTTACTGCTGCCATCTTTGCCTGCCTTGTCTATTCCTTTGTCACGTGTCCAATAAATGACGCTGGCAAATTATAAAATAAAGAGAGAAGAAATTAATACAACAGACTTGGAAGTAAGATCATTCCTGGACACAACAAATCTAGGAAGGAAAAAGAGACACTGTTTGCGCCAAAAAGAGAACTATGAAATAATGTGGGTGCAAATCAAGCTAGTAGATGATGGGATGCGAATGTACAAATACGATTAATATATTTGTTATATTTAATTGCTAAATTATAAATGAATAAACTAATGATATATAATCCATAATCGTGTAAGCCATTGCAATTAATCAGATGTGGACACCGCACGTGAATACATTTGTGTCCGCATTTAAACATATTTGTGAATAATAAAAACTTTATCGGAAATTATTCAATTGATTATCAGAGGTTGACACCACATTAAACTCTATTATTTTTATGGTCATAATTGAGTAAAGATTGAGAGAACAAACGCGCTCATACTTTTGTGCGTCATCAACGACGATCGCCCTTGGATTTGACCCCGCAGTGTTGACGATGACTGCCTCAGAGCCTGGACTATTGAGGTCGGTGGCAGTGATGACTTGACTACCTTCATACACACAGAAAGCCTGCCGTGACGCTTGGGATATGGCCAAACCTTTAGGTCCTGCAACGAGTTGGCGAAATTAGGGTATATAACATTCAGTGAGGCACCCTGGAGCTTTTTCTAGGGTAAGTGGTGTCCCCATTTATAGCGAGACCCCTTCCGCGTGACTGAACACGCGTGGTCTTTGAGCCATTTTCGTAATGTAATCAAAATTCATGCATAGGTGGTTTTTAAGTGCCTCATTACCAAATTATTTCATTCACTTGTTTACATAATTACATTACGAAAATAGCCTATTGAGTCACGATGGCATAGTTGACGAACTAAATAGATATTATGCATCAGTGATGACTTTTTTGTTTTTGTTTAGGATTTTTGTTTAAGACTCAGATGTAATTATACTGTACCTTCATGTTAATAGTTGGCAACAGCAAAATTTATCAAATCGTATGAACCCTGTATCTTGTGACTAAATAGGCCTACGTTGGATTTTATCTTGAGTTAAAAATGAGTTATGACTAAACCCAACAATACATCGGCTACATTCAAATCTATTGTTTTTACAATGCGTTGGCGATTCCTAGTATTGAGACAAAAGTCACAAAAGGCGTCGATAAGATGTTTAGGGTAGTTGGTCTAAAAGTAAAGGGAGTGTGCATACAACCAACATGATTCATATGGTAGATTTGGGAAATCGAGGAGGTACACTTGTCCCAGATCAAATCCAAACTGCACTGTTGTTTTTTTTCTTTACGAATAATTATTAAAACATCACCCTATACTAGAAGTGGCACCCCTAAAAAAGAATTGAAAACAAAAATCAAGCCAGTCATATTTTGTTTTGCCAACTCACCATCATACGAACCAGTTCTCACTCTCATGGTACCGGAGCCATCTTCATCTGCACGCCATAAGCCATTATCTGATATATCTGTCCAGTAGATCTTTTGCTCCGTTTCATCAAAATCAATGGCCCATGGTTCGCCACTGAGAGATATATGAACTCCGAAGCTAAATTTTGCCAGATCAGCGATGTATATCTTTTTCTGCGCATCCGTTACTAGTATTTTGGAGACGAGATTGGTGGTTGTTGGTGCTGCTTGAGTAGTGGTTTGTCTTGTTGATATACTCTGGGTGGAAGTTTGGGATGTTGCCATTGTCGGTATTTGGGTTGTTGGTCGACCTTGGGTTGTCGTTTTACCTTGAGTCGGTGTTTGGGTTGTCGTTGTACCCTGAGTTGGTATTTGGGTTGTCGTTGTACCATGGGTCGGTGTTTGGGTTGTCGTTGTACCTTGAGTCGGTGTTTGGGTTGTCGTTGTACCTTGAGTCAGTGTTTGGGTTGTCGTTGTACCTTGAGTCGGTGTTTGGGTTGTCGTTGTACCTTGAGTCAGTATTTGGGTTGTCCTTGTACCTTGAGTAGGTGTTTGGGTTTTCGTTGTACCCTGAGTCGGTGTTTGGGTTGTCGTTGTACCCTGAGTCGATATTTGGGTTTTCGTTGTACCTTGAGTCGGTGTTTGGGTTGTCCTTGTACCTTGAGTCGGTGTTTGGGTTGTCCTTGTACCTTGAGTCGGTGTTTGGGGTGCCGTTGTACCTTGAGTCGGTGTTTGGGTTGTCGTTGTACCTTGAGTCGGTGTTTGGGGTGTCGTTGTACCTTGAGTCGGTGTTTGGGTTGTCGTTGTACCTTGAGTCGGTGTTTGGTTTGTCGTACCTTGAGTCGGTGTTTGGGTTGCCGTTGTACCCTGAGTCGGTATTTGGGTTTTCTTTGTACCTTGAGTCGTTATTAGGGATGTTGTTGTACCTTGAGTCGATGTTTTGGTTGTTAGTGTATCTTGGGTAGGCGTTTGGGTTGTTGGCATGGTTGTGGTCTTGCTTGTCGAAACGGTTGATGTACCTTGGATCGACGTTTGTACAGCAGAAGTCTGTTGTTGAGATGGGGAGCTTGTTGTTGTTTGACTTGCTTCTGTAAGAAAACGATGAAGTACGTCCGATAAATAGGCATTTAATTGAAAATTCACATTAGCTTCTCAACGCAAATTATTCACGTGTAAACAAAAAAGAATTCAATCTGAATGGACCTGATTCGACCAAATTTTATGAATATCTCCCCAAAACAAGTTCGAGGAAGTCAAGGTTTTAAGAAACAAATACAGTATAACATAAAGCTAACAGCATCTTTTTTTTGTTTATAATATCCAGAAATCCACTTCTAGGATTTGATTTCAATATTATTGATTAGAACCATGTCTGTTGATGGGGGTGGCGTGTCAAGATATCGGTAAGCAAAGGGTCGACGCCCTTCCGCTGTAGACGGGGTATGCATTAGGCCTGGGCAGTCCGCGTGCTACAGATCTCATGTAATTCATATTCGTTTTCCTTGGCATTAATAACACAGGGCATACAGGGATGTTATGCTATGATGGATACGCCACTGACCACTGGCGTACCTATGGGGGGGGGGCAGGGGGGGGCAGAGTGCCCCCCTGACGGGCTCCAGGGGAAAAAAAGAAAAAGGGGAAAGAAAAGAAAAGAAAGGAAAGGAAAGAAAAAGAAAAAAGGAAAAGGGAAGAAAAAAGGAAAAGGGAAAAAAAAGGAAAGAAAGAGAAAAAACGAAAAAAAGGAAAGAAAAAAGGAAGAAGAAGAGAAAAGGAAGAAAAAGGGAAAAGAAAAGGAAAGGCATAAAAATGGGGAATTTAAAAAAAAAAAGCCCATGGCCATATGCACCAGGGGGGAGGGGCAGTTGACCCCAGATATTTTGAAAACGTACAGTTTTTTCCTGAAAATGTAGTGTAGGCCTATACCAAATCTACTTTTGAAAATGCAAAAGTACCCTCATGACCAGTTCGGTCGCTCGAACTCCCTTCACTCCTTTTGCTTTTGAGATTCTTCGAAAACTTTTAACGCATCTTTCCCCCTCCCCCACCAGAAAAATATTCCGCATACGGCCCTGAAAAATTAAAATAGGAAAATATAAGTGATATAAC
This sequence comes from Strongylocentrotus droebachiensis, assembly GCA_035222895.1. NCBI lineage: Eukaryota > Metazoa > Echinodermata > Echinoidea > Camarodonta > Strongylocentrotidae > Strongylocentrotus > Strongylocentrotus droebachiensis. The sequence goes on from JAVYIG010002182.1 coordinate 236,953, forward strand.
AAATTCGAAACTCTTCGCTGGCGCGAACTGCTTGCTAGCCTATTTTGTATTGAATGTGTTCACTTGCTCGTCCCCCTGAAAAAAGAAAAGGATTAGTATTGCCTAGAATACAATTGTGCCTGCCCCGACGGGCCCCGACCTGCAACCATGGCAACAATAACACACAATATATGTACCAAATGTTACTAAACGAGACTAATTCATTTTTCTCGCTCGCTACACTCGCTCGCGAATAAAATGAATAGACATTGCTTTGGAAACAATTGTGCCCACCCTTGACCTGCAACAATATCATTAAAAATGGAAGAGTTTTTTCGATCTCTCGCCAAAAAGGAATTGAATCCTGTTAAACGCGATTGTGTCCATTCTGACCTGCACCAATAAAAACAAGTTTATTTATTAATTTCTATTAAAAGAGAATTTATTTTTTTTGCTTGCTCGCTATGCTCGCTCGCCAAAATGGAATTGACACCCGCTAACGTGCCCGCCCCAACCTGCAACAACCAGTTAATAATTATGTACCAAACGTTATTCAAAGAAGTTTTGGTGTGCTCGTGCTCGCCAAAACGGAATTAACATCACCTTAGACATGATTGTGTAAGCCCTGCCCTGCAACAAAAAAATCTGAAATTTACGAACCAATTATCATTACAAAAATTTTGCTCGCTCGCTACGCTCGCTCGCCAAAATAGAAATAACACAGCTTTTAATAATCACGTCCCTGACATGGAACAATGAACCCAAGTTTATATACCATATTTTCCCTATAAAAGAGAAGTGATTTTTTTTGCTCGCTCGCTACGCTCGCTCGCCAAAATAGAAATAACACCGCTTTTAATAATCACGTCCCTGACATGGAACAATGAACCCAAGTTTTATGTACCATATTTTCCCTATAAAAGGAAGTGATTTTTTTTCCGCTCGCTACGCTCGCTAGCTCGTGGAATTATGTGCCCACCACTAACCTGCTGCAATATCATTAAAAAGAGAAATGTAGGGGGTTGCCTGCCCGCCAAAATGGGATTGACATTGCCTTAAACACGATTGTGCCCGCCCCCTACCTGCAACAATGAAACAAATTTTATATAGCAATTCATTGAGAGAAAGATGTATTTTCGCTCGCTAGCTAAAATGGGTATAAAATCACCCTAAACACATTATTGTTCCCGCGCCCTGCATGGGACAATTGAACCAAGTTTAAGTGGCAATTCTTAAAAAAGAAGTGATTTTTTTTCTTGCTCGCTACACTCGTTTGCAAAAAAATGAAATTAACGTCGCTAACAAGTGAATGTTCCCACCCCCAACTTGCAACAATACCAGTTTATATACCAAACGTTACTTAAAGATTTTTTTTTGCTCGCTCGCTCGCCAGAAGTGAAAATTAGCATCGCCTTTTTTTTTCTTTTTCGGTCGCTTGCCCCCCCCCCCTGACGGAGTACCCCAGGTACGCCACTGCCACTGACCCTCCATATGCTCTGGAAACAATTGATTAGGGCTTTACTTTCGTCAAAGGGATAGGGTTGAAGGAAAATCCAACCTTAATAGACAACTACTCTATAAAAGTTTTTACAAAATCAGAACAATTTAAGAAGTAGTTCTGGTGAGAGTTTAAACGAAATATGACAAAGAAAGATGTGGTTTTTGAAATTTGTATTAATATACGTACCGCTAATGTCAATGTGGCGTAGTGCAGGATACATCTTCCAGTGATCTCATATTTCAAGACATTCATAGCACCCTATCATACAAATGAACTGATTAGGGTAGATTTAGGGTAGATTTGGGATTAGTGTTAGGTATAAGTGTTGGGTCGGGGTTCATGAATTTGGAAGTTCGGTAGGTGAATAGGAACTTGGCCGCCACGGAGCAATTGCTACTGGAGCATTATCGTATAACCGAATACGCCACTTATATATCAATGTGTTTAAAAACAAATGGGGGGCTGTGTTGCACTTACTTTGCCAACATCTTTGTCCCATCTGCCGAGCATAATTAGTCAATTTTTGGTGACCTACTTCACTTTCACACCACGTTCCAGGACAACCGTTCTTCAGACAATCTGAAATATAAATTAGAATACAATGACAGAAAAAAATTAGTATTTGTTTACAAAGCTCATCATGAAATATAAAAAAAATCCCTATTCGCTTAACAAAGTTTTGCATATTATGCTCCTGGGAATACGCATCAGAAGTGGAGATGGTGCACGTTATGTGTACGTAATTAGATCCTGACCCCGTTGCATAAAATTTACCAATGATGGTAACTTTGCCATCAACATTAACTACCATTGCAACATCACTCAGCAGCCAATCAAATCAAGGTATCCATACATGGAAGTTCCATTAATTGCAAAGTTACCATCAATGCTCATCAGGACCCAGATCATCCATTTAACAATATCTGTATTAAACAAAACTCCAAAGTTTTGGTATGGGGTCATGAATTTGGTTCAAATTAACACATTGGAAGCGTATGCGTTCCTACAATATTCATTGATCGTTGTCGCGGTTGAAATCGAGTCTAAAATTATGAAATTGTAAATAATAAACTTCTTATGTCGTATAGCTCCCTCTCAAGGTCAACATATTAATTAAGCTATAAAATAATTTTTTAAAACTAAAATCGACCGATTAGCTATTCCCATTTGGAAATTATATAACACAACTACATATTCTGAGATTTTCATGGTCGCAGCTACCATTGTACGGCCATAGGCGCTATTTGAAATTTATCAAAATTTACCGGGAGCACCGGTAAATTTTTATATTCAATTTTTCTCGAAAACAGAAGTGTTTTAGGGGCTAATTTTTTTAGTGCTTATAATACATCCACAGGGGCATCCAAATATATCAAAATTGTAAAGATTCACTATCCACCCAATTTTCAAAATTTCCCAAAACTTTGTATTACCTTTAATAGTAATAACGGCATTTCGTATTAAGTGTTTTATAAATCCAGTCCTATTAAAAATAGGACAATGACAATACTGAGACGACAATGCAAATCTATCCCTGTACGAGGTGCCCCCCCCCCTCCCTCCAAAACGTTATTAACTGCTATAATTAGTAAAAGAGTTGTCTTGACCTGAAAATGTGCATTTCCTTCGACCGGATATTGTCTGATAGCTGCAGGAAACAGACGAACTGTCAACGATTGTGATGTACCAACCTGATTTTAAAAAAAAGAAGAAAAAAAAAGAATAAACACAATAAGTGAAAATGTCCATGCCAATTCTCCTTGTATTTCTAATTTATTGTTAGAGTAATTATCTGTTCTACACACCGATATATAGAAAAAATGCAACTTGACCTGTTGGAGCCATGGTGAAATGAGGTTTCCTGGTCCGTAATGAAGAAAGCGGAAAGAGCACGGGTTTCCTGTGTGCGAGACTTGAACATCCAAGGTATTTCCACCAAGAGTGCGTTTATTGGGTCTTGCCACTAGATATGTACATATCGTACCCCACTATCATACCCCACTATCGAACCCCACTATACGAAAGTGATTTGCGGGATGTCGCGTTTATCGTCTCTTCACGATTCAAAATAAAGGCCTTGTGTCTGCCCAGCCGTTTTGCGCGGTTTGACCCGGGAAACAGACAGTTTCTCGGAGGTCAACTACACACACATGCTTGTACACAACACATGGCGCGCACTAGCCTCCGAACCGGAAATAACCTGGGTGGTCCGATTTGGATGTGGGGTTCAAAACAGCTTTGTGTTTATCATCTCTCAGAAACGTGATTCTGGCTGTCTGTCACATTAAAAACACACCTTTTTGCGTCTTTAGATATGCCCATATCTAAAGAACTTTAAAGAAGGCTTTGCGTTTATTACCTTCTAAAATTGCCTGAAAGACGTTTGAGAAACCTGATTCTAGCCAAAAATTTGGTCAATAAACGCACCCCAAGTCTGGTGTCAGCAAATGCACATGAAAACGAACTACCATCTCCCTTTAAACCACGGTATTAAACTGTAGTTGGGTAAACGGGACATGTGAGAATTACAGCATCTTTTCATGAATTTTATATAGGCTTATTAATATTGACTTAAGTGTTTTTTATTAAATATCGGTGATTATGAATACTTAACTATTTTCTTGTATTTGATTGGCTTCGTGTATTTCTAACGCTATAGTGCTTTATCTTTCAGAATCATATTTTCCACATTTTTAAAACCTTTTTTTTAATTCAAGAAGTAGAGCAAACTCTTCAAAACCAAATATATAATATAGATTGGAGATTTAAATGATATCGAACGATTTACAGTATACAGACATAAGAGGATTTTAATCCATACTACCATTAAGTAAAATGATATATCAATAGGTATATTACCAATAAAGATGAGGAGGTTGGTGTGAAAGAAGACACTGCATTTTATCTAAATAAATGACAAAGAGAAACAATTGTTACCGTTTGTCATAACACATAATAATAATTGGAGTAAGCAGTCATGCGAAATGTAAAGCATAAGTTGATATCATGTTGGTATTAAATTGAATAATAATAATGATGACAAAGTGACATTTATATAGTACTTAATACTTATGTTTCTGTGCACTGTACTAGCATTACACCGACTGAGCTACCCTGATAAGGCGCTCTGGTGTCTTTCTATTGTCAAAGGATGTTAGCGCCGCGGCGAGATTCGATCCACGAACCAAGTGATCCACAATCCAGTGACGTATCCACTAGTCCACGATCCCACTACATTTTTAAACAATATTACATTTACAACATTCCCTTGTCAGTTAAAAATGAATATGAGATTAATTTTACTGAACCATGAATATATTTGATTCTTACTCTATGAATTGAGGTGAAAAGTGCTAAGTTATAAACAAAGAGTACTATTAATATCCTGAATATAATGTAATTCCTGCAAAGTATTAATTTCCTACTACTGGTAAGTATTTAAAGAATCACGCGATTTATACATCCTATATGTTATCATGTAGTAGGTTCCAGGATTTAATCGTATGTAATCGAAATTAGCAAACATGGCTTATAGCTTACCCGCTTTGAAAGCATCATCACCGAAATCTATCCTCTGCTCCTATACGAAATCATGCTCTTCTGTTAATAATCATAATTATTAACGTATTGCGTCAAGTCAATGTGGTAACATTACAAGAAGATAAAATGGTCTGGAGGAAAACATCAACGTGTCCAGTGCATATACTCGTTGGTAAATTAATTGATCGGCTTTTTTTGCGAGGACAGAAGTCATGAAAGGTATGACCTTGCTCCTATATTATAATTGACCCCTTACTCGCTCACTCAATCTACCCTCCCCCTTTCTCTCTCTCTCCCTCCCTCTCTCTCTCTCTCTCTCTCTCTCTCACTCCGTTCTACTCACCTCAATCTATCTTTCTTTATCTCTCTCTCTTTGGTTTTCACTTCTCTCTCTCTCTCTCTCTCTCTCGCTCTCTCTCTCTCTCTCTCTCTCTCTCTCTCTCTCTATATATATATATCTATTCAGGGATAGCGAAGCGTCTTCCAAAGTGGGGGGGGGGGGCACCAACAAAAAAGAGCACTGGAAAAAGGGACACCTACAAAGTGAAACCTCAAATCGAACATACACCATTTTTTTTAAAGAAATTGGTATGTACCCCTACATTGTTATTTCATTATCAGGGATGTTTTTAATTTTTAGTTTTTGTCTTAACAAGGTCTAGTATACTTAAAGCACAACACTTTGCAGCTTAGTGTGGTAGTCTTAATATTCATTTGCGAGCGAGCGAAGCGAGCCACCAAAATGTTGAATATTTGTTAGTTCGCATTGTGACCAATGAGCCTGATGTCTTTTTTAGCACTGAAAAGACCTTAAATACGTTGGGGCAAAATAAAGAAAATATGCTCTTAGTCGCTTCGTATTAAAGGCACATGTTATGTAGATAGGAGAATGGTGCATTTATCAGAAGGGAAAAGTACAGTTATTGGAAAGGAGCACGTGTCATAGTTAAAAGGGCAATTATGAGAGTTGAAAGGGGGCACTTCTCGCAACTCAATAAGTGGCATTCACCAAAATAAAAAAGGTACACTCGTGAGAATGAAAAAGGGGCATTTTTTTAAGGGATTCTAATTAGAAAGGAAGAAGGACACTCATCATTTTTTTATAAAGTAAAAAGGGACGCGTTTCAAAATAAAAGGGACATTAATCAGAGACGAAATGAGGCATATATGAGAAGGCATAGGAGCTCTTATCAAAAAAAAAAGCGCAACATAACAGGGTAAAGGGGCACTTATTAGAAAGGAAAGGGGGCACGAGTCAAAATAAAAGGGGCCCTTATCAGAGGTGAACACCGGCATGTATTAGAAAGGAAGGGGCACTTCTTACAAAGAAACAGGGCCGCTTGTCAAAGTAAAGGGGACATGTCTCAGATTTGAATAGGGACATTTATCAAAGGTATACCTTATAAAGGGGTTATTTATTAGAGGTGGTAAAGGGCACTTATAATAATGAGTAACGGGCACCTTTTCGAAAAAAGGGGGCTATTTAGGGTACTTGAAAAGTGGAGGGGGGCTCTTTGCCCCTGCCCCCCCCCCCCTGGAGCGACGCCTCTGTCTAGGATTCAAGTCATCTTATCTTTATATTCCTTTTCACCGTCCCATCCCTTATCCCCACCCCTCTCTCTCCCTCTCTCTCTATTACATATTTTTCTCTCTCATTTGCCATTCGATAGACCAATTCCAAGATAGCTAATGACCCCAAATATCCACAGATCTTTTAAACATCAGAAGTATTTTAGAATAATCAATGCCAAAGTGATGGAGATACTTCATGAATTGTTTTTGTTTGCCCCCTTGAAAAGTATGCTTCCTCCCATTTTTTCATAGAATGTATCTTCAGTGCATTAACAAATGAAGATTATATTATAACTTTCATGAACATGTATCATTTAATCGTGCCGATGGGTTTTACAGCTTTGTAAAAAAATGACCTTAATTGTCCCATGCACATATAGTATCTTGCTTATCGGGAGCACGTGTCCCCTGCTGTAGCACTGCCTCTGTATCAATTAATCAATCTTTGTCCACACACACATACATCTACACGCACACTCTCGATCTATCCCTCTTCCTCTCTGTATTGTATATTTCCCCATGTAATTCAGTGTATATATCTCCCCCCCCCCCCCCGCCCCGCCCCTCTTCGACCCAATCCCACCCTCTCTCTCTCTAACTAAAGTGATTCCCCTTTGTGGTCAATCGATGGGTTTCAAGTTCATGAACATGTTTTCTTTCATACCTGTATTGATCTGTTTATTGATTTGTACGTTATGTATTAATCCTTCAAGATGCTCAAACAGTTATCTGAAATGCCTGTTCATGCCCTGGCATAAAAAAAAACCTTTAGAAGAAGAATCATTGTTATAAACAGTTGTTCTTGAAGTTGTAATGCAAATTACATTAATTATGTTACCTTCACTGCAATCTCTCTCTCTCTCTCTCTCTCTCTTTCTCTCTCTCTTTCTTTCTATCTATCTCTCTCTTTCTCTCTCTCTCTTTTTCTCACTCTATCTTACCCTTCCTCTCCTCTCCGTGACTTAAGTTTTCTTTTATTACTCATCTTAATTAAAGATTTAAATTATGAAACATACCCTACATTCATGATATATCCGTCAAAACAGATACATGGCCAATTACTATATGCCAATCATAATAAAAATGCTTTGAAATTAAAAACCGAACTCAGAGCTTCACAAACAATATTTTTAATAACGAACAGTGAGACTAATAAAATTGAAAGCCTGGTGCCTTTTGTACAATGCCTTGATCCAAGAGGTCATATCTGTTTCTCTAATTGCTTACCTGTAGCATATTTTCAATGTCACATATCGAAATGAATTGCTAGAAAAGATTGTAATATATAGATCGGTATAAGACGAGAAAATCAGAACTCAAGAGGATCCCAGGAAGACTACTAACATGGTAAGTGATATCGTAATAGTTTACCATTTCAATTGTTAATGTTGATTTAAGTCTTGTTAGTATTTACATTTATTACAATAATTAATATACTCGTCTAATCAATCAAACTACTATGCATTTGTGTGTTTTTTTCTTTTTCTGCTGATGTACTAGTAATATATTTTATGTTGATTTTTATATCAATTATGTAACGATACACATTGTTCCGTTTTAACTCTAGTTTTCCTCCCCCTTCTTCTTTTAATCGTTTTAATTACTTTATAAATACTGTATGTTTAATTACGTTAATAATATTGTAATGATAATATATGTCTAATTTGTAGAGGTGTCGTGGTCTATTCGGTACGTCATGGGACTGTCGATCATATGGTACGACCAAAGTCCTTTGGCAAGACATTAATTTACATTTGCCACTCTCTACTCAGGTGTTAAATGGGTATCGGTATGAAGGAATTCCTTGAAAACTGTGAGCACCAAAAGCAGTAGCTTATCAGAGTCGGGGTAATATTGGAGTACCTGGAGCATCTTGCGTTGTGCTTTGTGCTATAAAAACATCCAATATTAATATTTGTTTTTAATTTTATTATTTTCATTGCTTTTATTATTATTATTAATGACATTAATATTATCATTATTATTGTTATTATTATTGTTATACTTTTTATTATTATTATCGACCAAGGGTAGCCGCATCAGTTATTCTGCTGCTATGTCTGCGGGTCCTGCAATTATTAATACCCCAGCATTGCCATAGCCATTGCATTTGCCTATAATTGATTACCATTAGCTATCATGTCCGTACCTTTCCTATTGCACTCTTGTATATATTCATCATGTATTACATCTTTTGCACAAGCTGCGCCTTGAACATTAGATTGACAAGTGGATTTGGCGCCTTACAAATCTTATATATTATTATTATTATTTACATGTGGATGGAGTGTATTAAATTTGGATTAATGTCTTGCCAAAGAACGTTAATGCTGGGCTGGGATTTGAACCCTCCAATCTTGGATTAAGAGTCAAATGAATGGACCACCATACCACGGCGACTCTTCTGTCTTCCTCACTCATTTTATTAATCTTGACAGGTTGCTTCTTTTCTACGAAATTATCCTCATTTTCACAATGAAGATCATATATCTTGTTTATTCTTTCAAGAATTTGATTCAGCAGGCTGCAAGACGACGGCTGGCATTCGTTCTCCTTGTCGCCATGGGAACGGGTAAATACAACGAATCGACTCAATATCATTAGGTTATAATAACTTATGACAACAATAGTAACACCGATAACAATTTTTGCCACTTGATTAATTAGAGCAAGATCGGTTGACTGGCCTTGACTAAAAAAACATCTTTATTTCGTTCCTCATATATCGAATAATGAGAGATTGTTTACGATTGGATACCATATTCCTGCCTAATTAAGAAATTGCCAAAGTGCTGATTCACTGGAGTGCGTCAGTAGAGGTCATGAACGGTGTAATTAAAAACTCTCCTATGAAGGAGAAATACTGTGGAACCCTCATTATAATTGTTATTGATATGAAGTAATATGAGCGCGCGCGCGCGTGTGCGTGTGTTTGCGTGTGTGTGTTTTAACGAAAAAGCAAAAATTATCTTCCATCAATGCTTTTTTCTGTCTCCTTTCAGTTCTGTTATCTGTTATTCCCCCCCTCTCTCTCTCTCTATCCTTCTTTATCACTCCATACCGTTTGCTTTGAACTTTCCATCTCTCTTATGCCTAGTATATTTTTGTCTTTAATTTGTCTCTATTATAATCATTTCTCCATGTTATATCCTGTCATAATTTGTTTCTTTACTTTTTTTTAATTTCTCTCTTTTTGTCTCTCTCTCTCTCTCTCTCTTTATATATATTAAACAAATTAATTTTCAACGTAGCTTTGAAGCCTATTTCATGATAAAAATAACTTATTTTCTGTCTAAAAATACCTATTCATTATTTTCCTGCCTCAGATGACTGAGTGCCAGGGTTTAAAAATGTCCTTGTACCAGTTGATCCGATGCACTGAATGTGGGACAGGCCGTATTCATGCCTAACCGTGGCCTTAAATCATTTTAAAATGATTGTTTAAATGAGCCTTTTTTGAGTCTGAGTTGACATTTTCGCCTCTTTTTTTTAATTCACAAAACCAATGCGAATATGTCAGCAATATTTTGTTTTTAGACTGAAATAACAGTGAATAAGGGCTTTTCCCCATATTTACTGCTTCACCCAAAACTTGGTATAAGAGAATTGCGACAATTTTTTTTTTAAATGGCGGTCGCTCGGTCGTCCGTGGCAGCAGAGTTAAGACTGGATATTAGTTACTCTTCAAAATGAAATATATATAAATGTCACACAGCTTATAGTAATAAATTGTAGATGGGAATTTACCAAAATTTGGAATATTTTTTTTGTATACGTACATGTACTATATAAATATAAATGTACATTATTATCATTATAATCATCATTATTAATGTTATTATCATGATTATTGTGATATTATCATTGTCATTATTGTCATCATTATAATTATCATTATTATAACTATTATTACTATAATGGTTTTAATCATTATAACCTTCTTAATATTTCCCCTCAATATTATAGTGGTGTATACGATGGCTCTGAGTAGCACGTGTACTTCGGATCACACATCATCAGGAAGAGCCGATTACCCGGCCATCAACTACTCGGTTCCAAAGCTTCACCACTGCCCTTTCAAGACGCGATCCGATGGGACTGTAATGAAAACCGTCCCGAAGCTTATCCGACGAGTGTTCCCCCTGTCAAGTTGTGAAGATGCGGTTGTAACCGGTATCCCGATATGCCGTTTCCCTGGTAGGCATAAACTATTTGTATCAAACAGTCAGAACCATTACTGGTGTTTTACTAGAGGCAAAAATGGTGTTTTGGCTCTGATGGCCAATCACAACTGACAGGAGTGGCGTATGTATACACACTACGAGGCAACTCGTGCTGTGGCTATGGAGCAATCCCGGCCCCCCCACTCAGGTTTCAAAATGACCGCATGCGTGTTGCCAAAATGTCCTTTTCGTAACAAAAGAAAAAGGTCGAGCCGTATTGACTTTACACACCGGACTTTTGCTGAAAAGGGGGGGATGCTGAAAAAGGCTCGTATACAAAAGAAAAAGGTCGAGCCGTATTGACTTTACACACCGGACTTTTGCTGAAAAGGGGGGGTCGGTTGGAACACGCATATGCGTACCCTAAATAACACTGAGTGGGGGGGCCGGGGGAGCAATGTTATCACTAAACCGTTAAAGATATATCCATAATGTTTCTCAATTGGTAATTCTGTTAACAGTTCGTAAGTTTCCCTATATGAACAGCATGTAGTGCTTCGTGATATGTACGCGCCCCTTTTGTTATCTCTCGACCAATAGCGACAAAAAAACTATCTAGCCCTCACTTTCAAATGTGAGGAGTTTTGATGGTGGCACCGGTGGGATTAACACCAAGCCACCGATCAGATAGATTTACCTTTTGGAGGCTTTTTGGTTTCCATGTAACTTGCATATGTAATTAAAAGTATTGTCACATGAAGGGAAAGGCGGGGCAGGATGAGACTTTTTTTTCCCCTCATAATATCCTTTACATATATACTATGAAACTGATGTTCTTCACAAAGTGATGATATATTTTTTCAATGAAAAGAGAGGAACGCTTTGTTTGGTGATACATCAAAATTATCAAAGTTCCGTTGTTTATAACTGATGATCAACTTTGATCAACCAAATTGTATGTGTATCAAGAGAGGGTATGTACTTTTTTTTCAAAATGTTACTTTGATTCATTTACAGATTGCGGTGTGAATCCTTGTAGACAGGGTTGGTGTGAGGAAACTATGGATGGCTACACGTGCCACTGTCCTCGAGAATTTACCGGGCCAAATTGCGAATTTGGTAAGCAATCAACCGGGTCGATATCATTGCAATCTCTATCATCTTCTAAGATTACTATATTCTACAGTTTACAATATTCACTTAATACAAATCGATATCCTAAACTCACCCTAGATCCAATACTACTATCCATCACCGTAACCCCAACAATCACCTACAACTATACAGCTACCCAATTCTAAACTTAATAATATCTTTGACGGAACAAAGCTCGTAGCACTTGTTGCCGTACAAATGATATCGGATTATCTTTTAACATTTCCACGTTTTTGTATTCATCCTCCCGATCATTATCTTGTGTATGCCTATATGCATATACTATTCATTTTTTCACTCGTTACAGTTGTATTTCATGCCGTCGGGTTATTTATATATACATTATATTATATTCAATTCAATGTCTGAAGAACTAAAATTGAGACCGGTCATATAGTGAAGAAGAAAACGCTAAACAATTTGTATTGCAATCGTTTTTAATATTATATATATGTGTGTATTATAGATAAGTATATGTTGTAACGATACGATGATACATTGATGTTCCTATTTGCAGCCATGGTACCGTCACCTGAATTAAGCAACAAGACTACGTTGGAAGGATCGCGACAACCCTTGACAATAAAGCAATCCCTGACTAGCCTAGACATTTCTAGTCCTCCTACCATTAAGTGGACCCCTCCATCTTTAGAAAAAACGGTCGGTCCTCTGACGAGTAAAGTTGAATTACCCACGAGGGGTCATGCCTCACAACTGCTGACTACAAAACAAGGTACAACTATCTCAGGTAATGATCTATATACCGGTACATATTATTATATAGCCCTCCTCCATTGTTGCCTATTGGTGCTCTAGTCTAATATAGATGTAAATTAAGGCAGCAACTCTGAGGTTATCTACATGTAGGATGAAAACAAAATCTTGCTGGAATAGATGGTTACACTTAATTTTAACTTCACTGGCTTGGCAAATTTATATTTTGTCTTCTCTGAATGCACTATTCGTCTTGTTCACAGTTCACGGCTCTCATATATTATCGAATAGTAATTGTCCACTGTGTATAGTTGCCTAACACTCATTTACCTTTTTTTTGGGGGGGGGGGGGTGGAGGTGATACTTTTATAATGAAATCTAGTGTAAAACTAAAAATCGATCTAATGTCACGTATGCTCGAGAATGATAGCCTTTTGATATGCATCAATAACATGACAGATACTATTCGTTCGAGAAATCATTAGGTAGCTCCGATTATATACCTCACTTAAGAAATCCAGCCATCTGATTGGTCGAAATTGCATTCATAAACTTTAACTATTCCTGTAAAATTCCCGGTAAAATTCCTAACCCGTGTAATAGTTCTAAAAAATAGTTCTAAAATCCCAGTTACCATGGTTACTGGGAAAATAGTTCAGTCTTGGTGAAATACCCATAGGTTCACATGTTAAAAAATGGTTTGAGCGATCGAGGATACCGTACGTGTGCGAAGAATTGGTCGGTATTTTCATACAAGACAAGACAATTCCAAACAAGACAAAAATGGCTGAAGAAACTCTCCCAAGATTTCAACTTATCAAATGCAAGACTCGCTGACAGCAAGAACAACAAAAATGATGCGTGAAATTATTCATAAACATGTTCGTTTAGTTGCTGAAAATGCTTTTGACGAGTACCAGCATAGACGTAGACGAAAATAGATCTAGTAGTCTAGGGTGTCTGATCGCGCACCCGATGTTGTGTGCTAAAATTCTTCCCATAGAGATTGCACGCAATGCAGTCTCTATGCAGTCTACGTGCATTGCGCGACCATGCACAAAAAGTCAAGTTTTTTTTCTCAATTCGAGATTCAAACCTTTATATCTGTTGTGATCCTGAACAGGTGATACTCAATAAGTGAGGTGTCATTATGAAAGCGCAGGTTCTTCTCCATATTACCCACAGGGCCGGCCCAACCCAAAATTGTAAAAATATCTTGCTTAGACTAGAATCTAGATCTAGTCTTTACTCTCAAAGATACACTCATAAAAAACAACCGTGCAGATAAACTAGAGAAAGGCCGATGTGGTGTCATAAGATTACTTTTTTCGGCATATAAAAGTATTAATGACTGCTTTAATATTCGAGAAATAGTTGTTTTTATACGCTCTCGGAAAGGTTACAATTGGGCTATTGTAACCTTCCCTTGAGCGTATAAAAACAACTATTTCTCTCAAAGCAGTCATTAATACTATACTATTGCAGTTTTTTTTATTATTACGTATCATCTACAGTAGATGTTAAATGAGTAATTCATTTATTCTCTTGCTCTCCCTCTCTCTCTCTCTCTCTCTCCTACTTCGCGAATCGGTATTAATAGTTCATCGATTAATAATTTGTTTTTCTTTCATGGGCCACATTGCCAGTTGAAATACTTTATTCTCCACATTATTTGTACTCACACCCCTCTCTCTCTCTCTCTCTCTCTCTCTTTCTCTCTCTCTCTCTCTCTCTCTCTCTTTCTCTCTTTCTCTCCCTTTTTGTCTCTCGATATATTCCTCTTTCTTTTCTCTCTATACCCATCCATCTTTTTTCCCACCTCCCCCTCTATATTTAACTCTCATTTCTTGTTTCTCTGTTCCTCTCTGTCTTCTTACCAATTTGACACATTTCTATATTTCGTCATCTCTTCCAATTCTCCCATCTAGCCTTTCTCCCCACCCCCCCCTCTCTCTCTATATCTCTCTCTCTCACGTGTAAAAAACATTGGCTAAAATAAACCACCAATAACGTTCAACGATGAAACATAAAACTAATTTCCTGCAAGAAAACGATTAATTACCTCATTTAATTGCAAAAAATAACAAATACTAAGAATGCACGGAACTTGACTATCTAATTAAAGAGTAATTTTGAGGGGGAGTTCGCCAAGAGCAATGTTCTGATCTCCAATGTTATTTTTAGGTTACCGCACAGTGTCCCAATTTTTACCCCGTGTAGAGAGTGACAAATGTGACTGTTGTGTCAAAATTGGGACAGTTTTCCACAAACATTGCAAATTCTGATGAATGTTTAAAATGTTTTAATTAATGTTATAACATAGTTCACTATAAAAAAAAAACATATTAAAAATCATAAAGTGGCATTTATAAAAAGGGGTCATTTATTTCATGATAAAACGAGAAAACTCTTTCTTTGCCCTGTTTTTTTCTCCACATCATCCTCAATTCAGAATCAACAGAAAAACCGATAGGCATCGCGATGTTCAACATGACACCGCCCCCTCCTCAAGATACCACCACTGACCAACCGATCATGTCTACTGCTAGCGACAAGAGTACGCCCTCTCAGACGAGCAAGGCCCTGTCCACTCCACATCGTTCATCCAGCTTGATGACGACACAGGGACCGTCAACGACTCAGAAACCACAATCTCCGAGTGCCAATCCAGAGAGAAAGACATCAGGTTCAGGTAGATGTCCATTCCACTTTTCACCCCTTATTTATCCTCTTAAATTAAAATAAATGTTACATGTGTATGAGCCATTACTTTGAGGTCGCAGTTTTTAAGATATACCTTTTTATATTTTCTGCATGAATGTAGCAGTATCCAAAGGCTATTGTTTCTACTTTTGAATATCTCATCTTGCTTTGTAAGGGCATCCCTCACACGTGTCTACCTATAGGCTATCTCTTTTTTTTTTTTGGGGGGGGGGGGTTATCTCCCATCTCTGCCCCCCTATCTCTCTCTCTCTCTCTCTCTCTCTATCTATCTCTATCACTGTCTCTCTCTCTCTATCATTCTCTCTCTTTCTCTCTCTCTCTCTCTCTCTCTCTTTCTCTTACTCTCTTTCCCTTTTTCGATCTCCTGGATGCTCAGCTGTATACAATTAAAACTGCAGTTTACAGACTCTCATCTCCTGTTAACTTTGAAAACTTAAAACTGCAAATCTATATGATCGATTTTGTCACAAAATCAATAGTTCTCCGAGGCCAAACTTGTATACGTGTAATATTTCGATGATACCTCATTTGTTTAGTTGACGAGTTGCACAAAGATTCAATCAAGCGTATAAGCCAGTTCATAGATAAAATCTGCGCATGGGCAGAAAAAGGTAATTTGTACCAAGAAGGTAAAAACCCACAGAGATGAATACTGGATATACGCTCATGAAAGTTATGTAACATTATTTATATATGCACCAACGGTACATTCTATGATACGCAGGTGGAAGGATTCTTTTCAAGAGGGCAAACAAAAGGTATTCATGAAGTACATCTAGGACTTTGGCAGTTATTATTCTAAGATGCTCGAAGTAGAACTTCTCCATGTGTAAAAGATCTGTGGATATTTGGGGTCATTTGTACCATGTGCTATCTGTAAACTCTCTTATTCAGCAGGGCCGTGTTATCTTCAGTAGATAGTAAACGATTAAGACCCGTATGCAAATCACATTAGGCCAGTCTGCATTGTAATTGAAATGTGAAAAATGGAAATTTCTAGTTTATTATCAATGAATTCACTTTTTCTTCTAAAGAAAAAGAAAGTGTTCGAATAATTTGCTGACCTCTGCTCATAAATGATTTGTAACAGCATGATTTATTCTTAATAGATTGTAATTAGTCCTTTTGTAATGCAAAATGATTTGGTTACAGGTAATAAATAAAACGAACCTACTTGAAAGCAATATCTTCTGAGAATCAATAAAGTTCAGAGAATATGTAAACTTCATCTATCTAGAATAAATCATATTGTCACAATCATTTCAAGAAACTGTATTGGTAACACAGTGTAGTCGGTCTATGTCATAATGGACAATACACCGAACATTATCTGGGAAAGGGGCTGTATCCCCTGCTATTATCTAATTACCTACAGCTTTGTAATATAATGTAAGTAACAACATTATCCTTGCTGTCACTCCTCCCCCCCCCCCCACCGGTTACTGAGTAAAGGAACAATGTTTTCTCGCTATTGTGTGAGTACTGTCGACAGGGGCGCACATGCCTAAGGTATTGTGGGTGGCCATAAAAGGAAAAACGTAATTGTTGGCTACGTCATGCCAATAGCTTCTTTTCTGCTCGGCACGTGATATTACATGGTCCATAATGACATGCGCCAGCTGTCGACAGTGGTGAAACAATAGCCACAAATATAAACATTTTGACGATAATATTAGAATGTTAAAATTAGTCTTGACGGTTCTAACTCCAGCTCTCTCTCTCTTTTTTTTGCTGACCCTACAGTGATTTTTATATTTACGATGCATCCCCCAAACATTTAATTTGAGTTAACCACTACTTCAGTGTTAAACAATGTTGACAATTTGACATACCTTTACAATACATTTCAATTTGGCGTTTGTGGCTGGAAATATGGAAATTTTATTTTTCTGACCTCTATATTTTCTGATATGTGCACTGCTATAATTAGTTTTCCTTCATGATCTTGATAAAATAATTGAAAGAAAATATTGTATTTTGCTTTACAGTATTCTCGTAGTTTAGTATTGGTTGATTTTATAACTTTAGACAACAAATTCAAGGTCTTTTTTCATCATCCAGTGCAATTTCTATGAATGCAAACAATATCCGTAATGTTAATGCACAATAGTATAGATTCGAAGGGTTTTACAGTGTCGTACAAATGACCTTTATCTGCCCTTGCGCAGAGATAGTATCTGGCTTATCGGGATCACGTGATCCCTATCGTACTTACACCATTATTTGTATAGACCCTTTATAAACCCCATGTACAGGCACTCGTATAATCTTCGGGCTCGATGAATGCACCGATGACATCTACATATCCGACCTCACTATCAGCTCGTTCATCGTTCTCGAGACTCGAGTCTCGGATTTCGACAAGTGGTCAGAGGACATCGCTTTCGACTCCGTCGACAAGAAGATCTATTTGTTGAGCACCGGATTAACAGATGAGATATGCAGTGAAACACTAGATGGGCAAGACTACGTGTGCTGGGAAATCACGGTTGACTGTCGCGGTGAGATGCACAGAATAATAATATCATAGTTTACTATCAGTCAGAGAAACGACCGTTTTTGGAGGACAATGCATGTTCTCAGATAACGAGACAATAGGGACTTTTAGATTTGCACGTTTTCAGCTTTGACTGCAACGTGTGACGTCATTTTAAGGCACTGCGCATGCGTCACGTCGTCTCAGTCGGCGATCGAGAATGCGTCAACCTTGATTTTCCTCAATCTAGTACGATACTAGTATATGCCGCGTGCGCATAAAATATACAGTTCCTCAGGTAGACAAAGGAACATCCCTTCCCTGCTATTATGTAAAAATGTGTAGAACAAGTGTCACATGCATATTCACCTGTTCTACACATTTTTACATAAGAGCAGTGAAGGGATGTTCTACCACAGCAATAGGCCATTTCCGTAATGTAACCAAATTTAATGCATAGGTCTTTGTGAAGTGCCTCAATACAAACTATTTCATTCACCTGTTAAACATAATAGTATTTCAATAGACAGAATCCTAACTGCATACATTAGTTGTTGCCACGTTGGACAAACATTATGGCTTGACCTACCTAGCAACACTTAATATATGCAGTTGCATTCTGACTATTGAAATACTACTATTCCTATCAGGTGAATGAAATAATTTGTATTGAGGCACTTCACAAAGACCTATGCATTAAATTTGGTTACATTAAGAAAATGGCCTATTGTTGAGGGTAGAATGAGGAACTGTATATTTTGTCCTCTTTCTTTGTCTGTCATGTAATTCATAGTGTTACTTCCTGCATACATGTATCGTCGAGTGCAATCTAAAAGATTTCTAATTGTAGTCAGCATGGGCAGTTGAGTACGTTGACACGCATGATCAGTCGGCGTACGTCGTGTTCTCGTCCACTCATTCTAAAAGTCCCTATTCATTTTGGAGGCGCACTAGCTGTGACTTATACTCGATTGAAATACTTTTACAGTCATATGAAACGTTTCTTCTGTTATCAAAGTAACCTTTTGACCGTAATGCAGCTTTAGGATAACGGCTTTGCTACATACATGATCTATGATTTGACCGTTGGGCTTTTTGTTGTTGTTTTAGTCTTAAAGGCGTGTGTCATTCATTAATGAATATTTACGCCCTTTGCATCATAATACTTTAGTCTTATTAAAATACATTGTAATTTATTATTCGAAACCTGGGTCTCTTATGTTACTACGGTCACTGTTAAACTAATGAGCTAATTATCTCTATGATACATTGTTCTCGATGTTTACAATCAGACGACAAAAATCCATTATCACATTGATATTCCACCTTGTTGCTATAGGATATTTCTGGCAATACATGTACAGTTACGATATATTGCGTTCTTAGTTGTTAAGGTACCTTCAAAGAGAGTATCGTTCAGCATGTTGTTGTTTTCTTGCATCTTCATAGCATATTCACTCCTTTGCTCTTGTCTCTCAACCCCCCCCCCCCCCTCCCCCCTCCCCCTCCTCTACTCTCTATCTCTCTTGTTTTACTCTCTACTCTGTTGATCTCACTCTCGCTCCGTCTCTTCATGTCTACTTCTCTTTTTCTTTTTCTTTATTAATAAAGTTCATTTCTCTCTCGTTCTTCTTTTTCTTCTTCTTCTTCGTCATATTTTTTCTTCTTCTTAATCATCATCATCATCATCATCATCACATTCATCATCATCCTTATCACCATCATCCTTATCACCATCATCACCGTTCTCCTCATCACGATCATCATCTTCTTCTCCTTCTCTTCTTCTCTCATCCTCTCTCCTCCTTCTTCCTATTCTTCTACTTCTTTCTTCTTCTTCTTCTTTTTCTTCTTCTTCTTCTTCTTCTTCTTCATCATCATCCTACGTTCTCATTTTCCAATTCCCTTTTCTTAACGTCCTTTCTACTTTTCTCCTCCCTTTCTAACCCTATTCATGTTCTTGTATTCTCCTATATTCCCCTACTAGATCCGTCTGAGATTGACATCGACATGGTGGGAAGAAAACTCTACTGTTCGTGTGACAAGAAGATCATTTCTATGAACCTAGACGGTACTGCAATGAAAACAGATTTGACTCACAATGGAGCTTGGGAGATTGAACACTTGGCTGTTACTGATACGTAAGTTTGAAGGTGCCTTGTTTGATTCGAAATTAATAATCAAGAGCTTGTGTGAAGGAAAATGTTAAGATTACAGTACCAGGAGGCCTTAGAGTTACGTTCTTAATTAATAAAATGTGCTATTATGTATGAAATTTACGAATCAAGCTCCCTATCCATAAGGACAATTATTCATAATGACCGCTATCCCTAACGCGTAGCAAAATGAATAGCGGCTCTTATAAATAGCGACCAAACCATAGCCAATTTACCTCGCTGTTGATAAGGACCGCCATTCATAAGGAACGCTATCCATAACGCGCGACTAAATGAATAGCGGTCTTTTTAATAATTAATAGCGGTCCTTATATATAGCGAGCAGACACCAAATCTACTTTTTCACTGATAGCAGCGGAATGCCAAAAGAATTCCGAATAACTAGGCCTATTTTTGTCTTACACTGTCGCTCATATAGTTGGAATATTTACCCCAATTTTTACCCCAATTTATGGAATTATCTTGACTATGATTTATTCTTAATAGATCTCCGTTCGTGTTCGTTTCGTCACCTCACTACCTCTGTCTGTTTGTGTGTGTGTGTGTGTGTGTGTGTGTGTGTGTGTCTCTCTCTCTCTCTCTATATATATATATCTCTCTATGTCTGTCTCTCTCTCTCTCTCTCTGTTTCTCATTCTCTCCCAACCATTCTTTCCTCTCTTCCTGATATACATGTTGTCTCCTTGTTGCTACCACAGTGCGATATTCTGGGCAACAAAAAAGAAGATCCACAGGACAGATTCCCAGGGGACCGATACATTATATGCAGCTGCAGCCAATAATGAAATATGTGGGCTCTCCTTGGATTTAGTCGGTAAGTTGTTCTTTTTACAGCTGAGATATTTAGTTTGCATTATAGAGTTTTTTCTTCATTTTCCGAAAGACCACCAAAAATAGTGTCCAAATGTCGAAAACCAATTGAATAGATTAAGTATTTGCTGAGATATGACCATCTGAAGAAAAAAAGATTGCTTATGGGAACTCAGTGTTCTATTGCTCTGGTTCATTACATTACGAGCCAGAGCAATTTAACACTAAGTTCCCATGGGAAATCTTTTTATTCAGATGGTCATATATCAGCCAATACTTGACCTATAATTGGTTTTCGACATTTGGACATTATTTTTGGTGGTCTTTAGGAAAATGAAGAAATAACTGAGAAATTCCAAAAATAGATATTTATGATGTCACAGCTTCGGTACTCTATATACCTCTCTTTAGAAATCTAGCCATCTGATTGGTCGAAATTGCAGTCGTGATTTTGGATATTCCCTCAAAGAGACGAAAAAATGGTCAATAGTTCATGAGTGATATCCGTTGCCCCGGTTAACAGGTCGCATAAATCAGTTGTTCTCAGATACCCATTGGTTTATGTGTTACAATTTTCTTTGTGCAAGCGCGGAACCCAAAAAGTGCTTTTTGTCTGCGATTCCCAAATGATTGAAACTTTCAGTCATTTTTCAAGCGAAGATAAACAGACAGTTTCTCAGATTATCCGTGATGTTTTAACCAATCTTTACTCAATAAAAGGATAAGCTTTCAATTCTTGGTAGATTTTTGTTTTAATTCGGCATATAAAAGACATATCGACTGCTTTAGGCGCGCCTCTGGGTAATGGCAAGATGCGCGCATGTTCCCTTGAGCATATAAAACAGCCAGGCCTCTCAAAGCAGTCGATATCTCTATATTATTGTCAAATTAAGGGGGCTCAGAGAGGACACTCTCCCCCTGGCAAAACCTATAATCTGGCATGCCTTATATACACGCAATAACATGTTCATTGTAATCCCCCAAATCATTTGACCAGAAAGGGAACCCGAGAAGGTAAATGTATTAACTCTTTTTTTGTGTTAAATATCTAAAAACTTACTTTTGATATAGATTGAATAAACTGTCGAAAAGGAAAGATACCTTTCATTTTTAAAGCATTTTTCCATGCATATATATTTATTTCTTCGCAGGAAGTCACGTTTTCTTCGTTGTTGATCTGCTCAATGGAAAATACAACATCATGCAGATGGACTTTAACGGAGAAAACCAATCGCTCAATGGCATTTGGTCCGAAGGGAACATTGAAGATTTCATGGTCTTTCAAGGCGAGATCTACCTCTCATCAAATGGGGATGTATATGAGATTAACAGAGGGATCGTTAGCGATGACCTCGATTGCCCCTTTATAAGTGAAATTTATATTGGAGAGAATTAATAGCAACAATTCTTATAAATCAACCCATCCCCGAGAACATGACACCTAGATGCGCGTCTCTGTATTCGTAATGTGTTGTATCTTCGAGAATTTTTCTTCTTCATATATTAGACTTATTGAAAGGTATTGTTCCTTTTATTCCGCTATGGTCTTAGTCTAAAGATGTGTCTTTATTCGTAGCATCAATAGAAGGCCTGCACCCCTACATCACTCTATACACGCAGCACCCCAGTATATCCGGCACCCCTAAAGGTCTAGCAGGTCTATGTTATTGTACGCGTCCTTTGTCATCACACAGTCTAGGTTATCTACGACATTAACCAAAGACGTGGGCGCACGAAGCCCCCCCCCCCACCCCCCCCCCCCCCCCATTCTCCTCCCACGTGCCCCGTACCCTTTGCCCTTTCTGGAATGCAAACTCTAATCGTTTAGGGTTTACTTAAGCATGTTTGCAATTGCGCCACATCTTTTGATATTAAAATGCCCATCCTATTAAAGAGGACTGCGCCAGCCACCGTTTGGGAGCAAATTTGTATCTTTATATCATAGCGTACATAGGCTAGTTACCTAGACTCGGTCGTGCAAGTGAAACTACCCAAATCAAAAATAATGATTACTACAGACATGTCTACGGATCACTACGGATGTAACTTCTGATATTATGATTGCATAATCAACCTAATGTAAACATACAGTTAACAATTTTGTAGATTGATGTTTTTGTGTTGTTCGTATCTCAAGAATAAAAGGCGGACTCCTTGAACTAGGACCTTTGTTGAATCTTTGAGATGTATTAAATTGAATTGGTTTATTAAAAAATCAACTGACATGCAGCTCAAGGCCGATAATATTTGTTTTACAAAGCTATCAGATATTCACTTTATAATAAAACGGTGCCAAAATACAAAAGGAATACAATAAAATAACAATGGCAACATCACGCAGCAATATCAAACAAGATTTAGACAAAATGTATCAAAGATGCGGAAAATTAGCCACCACACAATCAAGGCAATGTCATCAAATATTAAAATATTCAAGAATGTTAAGCTTATAGCACGAAAGTGTCACTTAGAGAAATCATTTTAGTTGAGGAAAAGAGGGGAATAATTACACAGATGTAGCACATACATATGGAGAACCATCGCCAACGGGTAGTGAAAGTAATGAAATCCCATCGCAAAAAAACAAACCAAAGTAGTCCCCAAAAGTCAACCACCCCCCCCCCCCGATACATAAATCGGAACAAGTCAATTTCTTACATAATCACAAAATTAAAAAACTTGGTAAGGGTGTGATTATATATAGGCAGTATATTGGACAATTTATCTGTTGATATATCATTGCCCTAGTTTGCTGACTCAAACCCTTGTGAAATAGAGTGTCTGTACTGTAGGACCATGCATTCCATAGGCCATCTAGCTGTTTGACACAGCCAGGGTCTGACAAAATAAGACATGGTTCAAGGCTTAATAGGGTCCATTCAGCTCCAAACATTTTGATATGTTGGTTTTCTGAGTCAAAGTAGAGTCTATGCATGCAGACTCACATTTCCAGTGCCCTAAAACACAAAGCCTCTTAACTGTCCACGTGTTGTTGTTTTTCAACGAGCAAAAATAGGCTATTACCGAGAAGGAATGGTAATTAGCGATAATAACTAGTACATGCATTTAATGGTCAAATTCAATCGAAATATTTAATTATTGATTTGTATTGTAGTAGTTCATCGTTCGGATGTCACGTACATGTATTATCGATATCTATCACCATGGTAACAGCGTGCACGGTATACTACTAGTAATCAATCAATTATTTAATTGTTCTGGTCGAGCATGGAACGGCCCCGACCAGCAGTCTGTATTTCTGTATTAGCCCCATCTGTTGAGAACTTTAGAAACACGCTCTAGCATACCACCTCTGCCATATAGTGACATGCGGAATGTCGCCCTGCTGATTTCAATTTCAGAAGATTCAGAAGAATGGTCTGCTGGCCTCAATGAAATGACGATATTGCTGGTCCTACCACCAATTATATTATTGCAACATTATGAGATTAGATATTGATGTATTGTGATCAGGGTGGGTGTTGGACTATTTTAAATATGCTAACGAGGTAGCATGAAACTTTTCCACCGAGCGAAAAAAAGGAGTTTGCTAAATTAGGATTTTCAAATAGATTTTAAGAAGTAAACAAGCCAACAGGCAAATGGATAAACTTGACCTATTAGAAAGAAGAAAAAAAATCAAATGCCGTCAGGCTGAAGTGAAGTTTTACAGTGATTGAATAAGATACATTATTTAACTTGAATTGAAATAGAGAGAAAAAAGAAAAGAAAATAAAGGGGTTGAAGGGATAGAGAGAGGAGAGAGATAAAAAAAGAGAGCGAGACTGATAGAGATACAGAAAGACAGCGATATAGAGAGATATATATATATAGAGAGAGAGAGAGAGAAAGATATAAATAGAGCGAAAGAGGAAGAGAAAGAGAGAGATATATAGAAGGAGAGCGAGAATTAGAGAAAAATAAAGCGAGCGAAAGAAGAAGAAATAAGAGATAGAAAAAGGGCGAAAGAGGAAGAGAAAGAGAGATAGAAAAAGAGCAAAACTGAGGGAGAGAGAGAGAGAGAGAGAGAGGGAGATAAAAAAGAGAGCGAAAGAGGAAAATAGAAGGAGAGCGAGAATGAGAGAGAGATATAAAGAGAGAGAAAGAGGAAGGGAAATAAAGATACAATAACAGCGGAAGAGGAAGAGAGAGAGATATAGAAAGAGAGCGAAAAGAGAAAAGAAGGACAGAAAGAGAGAGAGAGAGAGAGAAAGAAGAGAGATGGAAGAGGTAGACGGTTATTTTACACTGGTTTTGATGGGAAAATACGAGTGTAAATGGAAAATTATTTGATTAAGCGTGTAAGGTATGTCCATTTCACCATCATCAAATCATCAACAGATCTTGGATAGTGTCGGTATGATGTGAAAATGCAGGTCATCATCATCAAGTACTAGGTCTGAATACAGACAACTGCGGTCATGGCCCTTCATTAATATAATTATGTTATTTGCTATTCTTTAAAAAAATGGTATATTGCTGATTTCATGTTTGGTTGCCCATTTGTTCAGGCTTAGAAAATGTCTTCTAATGTAACCATGTACAGCTCAAATAACATGTAGTTTACTTTGGGCTTTTACCGTTTTGCAGTTGTATAATAAAGAATGAAGAATAGGAAATATTTCAGAATGTGCGACAAATCTATTTATATATGGACTTGAACTACTAATGTAAAATTAAAAACGAATATTAACAAGGATCAGTGAACTTGTTTTCATTTTAGTTCATGCATCCGCTCTTAGTATATAATAAGTGATCTCGATGTACATGTAATACCTTTTTTCATTCGACCTTATCACTTTCGATGTGTTTTCGTTCCCTTTTACATTCTTATTCAATGTGCTAATTCTAATCTTTTCTTCTTTACTCCTCTTCATCTTCTTTAGGCAAGTTTATGTTTTATCTAATTTGTTTATTTACAGTTTATTTATTATTGGCAGGGTTCCTCTGCAATTAACTAACTGCTATCCGTGAGGGCCCTGCAAAATAAAAATAAAATACATATCAAATATTCACAGACTTGGGACACATAAATAACAAAATTAACAAGGATTATAAATTAAAAAACTAATGAACTTAAGAAAAAAGATATGAGTACAAAATTGTAAATTGTAACTGATTACAAACATATCGTATAATAAGAACATCCAACTGATAAATTAGACAATCTATTTGCAAGAGACTGATCTCCATTTGCCACTCTTTTCCTTGGTGTAGTAAATGAGTACCTGGTAGGAATATATTAATTGAACGTTGTGAGCGCCATACGGCAGCTGGGCTAAAGAGAAGATTATAATAGTACTTTGTATATGCATTGAGCACCTCTCGGAAATAGATATGTGAGAAATGAATGTAGATATTATTATTCTTTTTTTGTTATTATCATTATGCAATACATTCATTACATTAGCTATCTTGCTAGAAGTTGATACATCCTGCCTTGTTTCACCATACTCTAGGGGCTAGAAGAGAGAGGGGAGAAAGGGAGGGGAGAGCAAGTACACTTCATAACCCATAGGCGGATCCAGGGGGCGAAAAAAGCCGCCCTACCTACTGTTAAAAAAATATCAAAATTAAGTTATAATGAAAAGACAAAAAACCATGGCAACGGACCTTTTAAACAACGATATTCGTGTTAAATCAGGATTGAAATCTTTTCAATCAAGACGTAAATTGCATTTAAATATTGGTCTATAAATTCTTGAGTAATTTGGCTCCTCCTTTTTTAAAGGAGTCCTTCAAATACTGCAATTATCCATATTCTCTACGATCACAGGGGAATATTAAACTCCCCAAACCAAAGAGTGAATGCTGCCGGAAAATGTTTGTGTATAAAGGCTCACGTGAGTACAATGCCTTACCGTTTACTATTAAGCTATACAACAGCTTAAATAGTTTTTGCAAAATCTAAATTTAAGAAATCAGTTTTGCTCTGATCTGTAACAAAATATGCTTGGGATGGGGGTGTTTATGCTTCTCTAATATGATTAAGGTTTATGTATTTAAATTATATTATTTTATGTTGTATTGTTATTTTCCTTATTGTACAATAACTGTTATCATCTTAATTTCCTGGACCCCAAGGATGAACAGTTTTGTTATACTAACAAAGCCGAATGGGTTATCCAGCCATTCACTATACCATTGATTTTACTATCTACATGCATGTTCTTTGTATTTTGTTTAATATTGTGATATTGAAAAAAAAAGATACCAATACCAATATACCACCAATAGTGTAACAGCCTGCAGCCCACGACACCATGTTTTCACCTAAATTCTTAGAAAATTATTTAGGTTAATCGCACCATAATGGTTGTGTTTCTTGACTTACCTTTTGATGTCGTTAATTGTTGGATAGCTACCATGGTGTCATCGATGGAAGGAAGGGGTAGTGGTTTGTCTTTGGTATGCATGTATATGTCTATTTATAAATCCATATACCATGAACTTGTAAAGAGCACTTAAGGTAATGTAAAATTAATATGAAAACAATACAATATGACTGGAATGAAATCGATGACACTTTAGAATGCATTCGCTGTATTCTTTGCTCGATATCACGTTCGAGGACTACGTGTCTGTTTCCATAGTACTTTTTTGCAGGTTAATTGATTGACTTTTTGACTGAGGACAGTATTCATAACCAGTGTGCCCTTTTATCTTTAAATTTCTTGCCCCTGTTCTCGATTTCTTTTTCTATCTCTCTCTCTCTCTTTCTTCCTCTCTTTTACTAGTTCTCTTTTCAAATTCGCTCTAGAAATCTTGTATTAATTTACTATTCCTCTCTCTCTCTCTCTCCCTCTCTATCTCTATATATCTATTTATCTATTTTATCAATCTTTGTTCACAAACCTTCAAATACAAGCACACTCTTTAACCTTTTTTTTTCTCTCTCTCTCTCTCACTCTCTCTCTCTCTCTTTCTCTCTCTCTTTGTATCTAACTAGATTGATATCCCTCTCTATTCAAACAATAGGTTTCATATTCATGGACAAGTTTTCATCCATATACCTATATTGATCTATTTATTGATTTTGATATTATGCAGCGTTACTACATAATGTCAAAATCAATAAATAGATCAATACAGGTATGGAAGAAAATAAGTTTATGAACTTGAAACTATTAGAATATTACCTGCTTTCTGTTTCACTAGTTGCTTAACTGTAGCATCTTTTCAATGTCACATATCGAAATGAATTGCTAGAAAAGATTGTAATATATAGATCGGTATAAGACGAGAAAATCAGAACTCAAGAGGATCCCAGGAAGACTACTAACATGGTAAGTGATATCGTAATAGTTTACCATTTTAATTGTTAATGTTGGTTTAGGTCTGGTTAATATTTACATTTATTATGATGATTATTATACTCGCCTGATCATAAAAACTAATCTGCATTTTGGCTTTATATTTTTCTGCTAATATCATTCTTAAATGTTAGATTTTATATTAATTCCGTATAGAAATTTGTTTTCCCTTCTGCTTCCAATCGTCTCAAGAACATTTATTTACACTGTGTGATTAATGGTCAAAATAAATAGAATTAATGACGTCTAATTTGAAGAGGTGTCTTGGTCTATACGTCATCGGGCTGTCGATCATATGGTTCGCGGTTAGATTATAGCCCTTTACCAATACATCATACTACATGC
>JAVYIG010002183.1:0-107500 GCA_035222895.1 Strongylocentrotus droebachiensis
AGACGTGCTTTTCTTCCCCGGTAGTACGACTTGAAGTTATAAACGGACACTATCATGTAGCAGTTATTTTGCAAATTAGATCTTTAATCAAAGGAATTTGTTGCAATGTCAAGATTTATGTCTGTCATAATGCGATACTAATACAATAATCGTGTTATTTACACTTGTCTGAAACTTTCGCGAATGCATTCCATTTTTATGAAAATGAAATGAACACACGAATGAATGAATGAATGAAACTATTACATTTTCAGAAAATATCTCAGTCCCTCACTTTTCTGCTTTCATCCCATTTCTTAGTTGTTAGCGAATCTGATCGTATAGTTTATTTATAATGAAGAGTTTTCTCTTTTCTTTCTTATATTTAAGTGTAGCCTATACCAATTGATTCCATTAACTATGTCATTGACTTTGAACCTTACATGTTGTCAATCTCCATTTTTTTTTTTTTTAGCTTTGCGTCTTCGTATTGTACAGTATTAAAAATGTAATGAAGTCATCTCAAGTTCAGAATTTATTGAATTTTAAAAGAAAGTTTGAAGATGACAGCTTTGTCCAAATCCATCGTATTAAATAGATCTCAAAAGCTTTTCGACTGTGTCTTTCGTGATGAAAACCAGATGACGTGATTCCGTTGGGGCTCTATCTCCATCTTCTCTCTCCTCCTCCCTCCTCCCACTATAGCCCCCATCCTCCTCCCGAGAGGTGCAATATTGATATACGGTGACGTGAAATGGGAACTGTTACCATGGCAGCAGGCAAGCTGAAGTTCAAAACGCGGTCGAAATAACCAAATGTTCCATGAGTAAAGAAGAAAAAAAAAATTGAGAAGAAATAAGAAAAAGGGAAATAAGGGAGAGGGTGAGCTAAGGGGTACAGAAAATGTGTTATTTATGCTGTAGATAGAGTGTACTTGAAATTAGGCACAACGCATGTCGTGAAGTTATGACTAACTTAGAGGAAAGATGGAAGAGAGGGTGAGACAGAGGGAGGGGAGGGAAAGGAGGAGGAGAAAGGAGAGAAAAAGACTGAGGAACACAGAGAGAGAGAGAGAGAGAGAGAGAGAGAGAGAGAGATAGCGATGGATAAGGGGAATAATAGAGAGGAGAAAGGAAGAGAGAATGGATGAAATAAAGACAGAGTATGAGCAAGAATGAAAAGGGAAGGACAAGGAAATAGAGAGGGCAGAGAGAGTATAGATATATTTACCCCCAAAAAGAAAGAGAGAACGATAAACAGAAGTGGCGTGGGTGAGTTGAGGGGGGGGGGGGAGGGGGGGGGGGGTTAAGAGAAAAAAAGGCTTTACTTAATTCACTCTTCATCATCTACACCAGATGCCTGTTTGCCTCTGGGGCTACATTTGAACGTTGAGGGAGAAAGGGAACGATTGCAGGCACGACCAGGCCTGTGTCAACGTACGTGTCAATATATAGAGCGAATTGCATCTGGGATGTAGGGACCGTGACGATTTCGAGATTGGATTGTCGAAGAGGGGTAACCCCTTTAGACCAAGGGTACAGGTGATGCGGGAAATGAGAAGATTGGGAGACGAAATCTGGAGAAAGGTATTATACTTGACTTCACTTTCCTCATCGTCTGCCATCCTCGTTTTACCTCTCCTTACCTAACTCTCTCTCTCTCTCTCTCTTCCTCTCTTTTTCTTCTCTTCCTCTCCTTTTCTTCTCTTTTCCTCGCCCTTGTCTTTATCTCTGAGTGTGTTTCCGTCCCTACCGTATCTCTCTTCATTGCCCCCCATCTCTCTCTCTCTCTCTCTTTTTCTGTCTCTATAATTATGTCTATCTGTCTCTCTGTCTGTCTGTCTCTCTGTCTCTCTCTCTCTCTCCCTCCCCCTCCCTCAGTCATTTTCCATCCCTCTCTCGTCTTTCCTTACTTCTTCCTTTACAGATTTGACCAATGTACAGCGCCAATCCCTAATTGTTTGTGATTTCTAACTTTTAGTCCCTTTGTGACAATTATGATCTCCCAAACCTCATAATGCTCAACTGGTCTTATTTACTACATAATTAGTCTTTTAAAATAACTTCTAGCGGCAGTTTTCAAGGATATTTATCGGCATTGTCAATACGTCAACTGCTTTAATGACATCGCGACAGTACAAGCAATGCCCTCTGATATGTTCACGTACGGCTGCATGCCTTTGAACGTCCTTGTTCTTTGTTGTAGCCCTGACATCATAAGAGACATCAGCATCAAAGCTTCGCAAAATCAATCATGACATTGAATTTAATTTGCTTTTTGAGAATTAATTCGTTTCATCCGTCGTCATCGAACGTATCTTTTACCATCCTAAAGACGATGGTCGCCGCCCTCCTACTAAGTGCGGTTTTAATGTCCAGTGCGTGCTTGATTAATACAAGATGGCGCCAGCGAAGACCTGTCCAGTAGATGATGAGGAAAATTTGCTCAAATATGAAACAGTAATTGATATTTTAGCGTGATGGATGATGAGGGTTGGCGTTCCCAGTAGAGAGCTAGGTCGCTGGAATAACCTTTTGAACACCGTTAACACAAAGTTCATTGGAAGTTGAACTCATGACTACACGACCCATGATTTAGGAATTTGAAATTAAAAATGGGCATTTATGTTTGTTATGACATAATTTTAAGGCATACCTGTAAATGCTTGTTAGTAAGCAACCAGGGGACCGACGGCCTTAGGTCCTTTCCGAGGGACCGGAGGTGTCTGTTTATATTTATATATTCACTTTTGCTGGAGAGTCTGTATAACCTGAGATGCGGTCCTACAACTTCAATTTTTAGCATCAAATATTCACGTAGGCATGACGGGGAAGATATTTCCTTGTGTCTCTTTGTCTGTCTCCATGTTTCCTTACACCTGTCCTGATCATCTCTTTCTTTGTTCTCCATTTCACCCTTACTCTGTTTTCCCCACAATTTTCCGTAAGGTTTTACGCCTAAAGCTAACACTGCCTGTCACTGTTCTCCCTCTCCCCCTCAACCCCTCCCCTCTTCCTCCATATCCATACTCCTCTCTCCTTTCTCTCTAAATCACTCTCTATTCCTTACCCCCCCCCCCCCCCACCCCACCCGCCGCGCCTACCAATGCCCCCACACCACCTTTACCCCACTCTGTCAATTCACCCCTCTCCCACTCAATCCCACTCTTTTATTTCCCCCATCTTATTCCCTAGATCCCATCTCTCATCTGTTCACGTGCTTCGCTTTGTTTACATGTCTTTAAACACAAATACAAGTGTGTGATTTCGAGTGATCCTGAACTCCGTATTGTCCACACTCTTTGGCAGGCATCAAGATCCAAAATGTTCAAAAAAATGATTTTTACGCCACAAATCCGACGACATTAACTTTTTTCGCGGTGAATTTTCTGTGCTAACCGAAAACCCAATTTCATCCACGAACCAAGACAAACCTAGGTTTATGTGCGTCATATAACGCGTTTTGACGCGTTTCAGACCACGGTTTGTCTGAACCTTGGTCTGAAACGCACCGAAACGCGTCATATGACGCACATAAACCTAGGTTTGTCGACAAACCTCCTTTGTGAATTCGGGCCTATACCTTTCAATATTACATTCACTTGCACGTCGTGTATCTACATGTATAAACAAAATGAATTTTACCAGAAGGTTTTGCGACACATTCTCAGGCGATATTTTATCAGCGGTGTATTTCCTACTCACTTCTAACATGTCTAAACAAACTCGTATCTTCTACCAAAACCCGACATAGTTAAACAAATCAAATAAAATCAAAACAAATCAAATCAATTATTCCCACCATAAAATAATACTTATGAGATAAGAGAATAAGCATTTTGTAAATGAAAGTGGTGGAGTTGTAAAAAGCACATGAAGTCTTGACCCATTATAAGAAATAAACGTTGGCTACACTCGTATGCACGATTATTCCACATTTACAAAATAAGGTTTCATCCGAAGGTTCTACGATGGAAAATCCGGCGACAATATTGTACCACGGTAATTTCGAATTAACTGAAAGCATTTATATTCTTACGTTCATTTACAATGTTATGTTTAACGTGTATGATAAGCATAATTATGTTAAAAGCACGGTGTTAAGGTACAGGGGAGAAGGCGTAAGGCCGATTAAAGCTAGAAACTTGTGCTGGGTACCTCTACTTTTACAAGATACTCATGCACATCTAGCACTACAGGCATACCAGTGGTTATTTACTCATTTTGTTGATCTGCTTCTGACAGAATCCATAGTGACGAACGCATATTTTGAGGAGCTTTGTCGGGATTTTCAAGGTAATAGAGGGGTAATACCAATATAGAGGGAAATAGAGCGGTGTAGATTAGATGGGTGTTGGTCCCGTGTTGGTATAAAGAATGCTCCTTCGCACTTGCCCAGCTTCGAGGTGAATTCCTCTCCACTTAAATCCGATTAAACAGAGAAAAGACTAGCAAATAAAGGACTGGTCTTTCAGAAATTCAGGTACCCAATAAAGTTCTTCGTAGGTTCTAAATAAGTATCGGAATCATGACACCAGACGCATCCTTCTTGTGATTTCTTTTCCCTTTTCTGAAGAGTCGAATAACTACTTCAAGAGAGTGCTAATTTGCGCTCGGTCGTTTTGGCCCGTCACAGATCCGTCATTCATCCGTCACTCATGGTAAATAGATTTGATTTGATGGCAATACTTATTTCAAATGATTGTATATTACTAGATTACAGGTAATTAATTTTAATCAATGTCCTTTATCCGTAGAGCAATCGGATTTGCTTCGAGTGGTAGACCAAGTCGATAATAATATTAGTCCGTAATTGCCCTTTATCGCAGTCCATCTAAAGAGTAACGAACGAAACACATTGAAACTCATTGAAATAGGTTGGGTAACATCTTTACTTGAACTGTAATATGTAATATATCGAACCACGTGCCAGCACATACCGAAGAGATGGAGATTTGATTATATTAAATGTCTCTAGTTATTGCATTTCATTATCCGATTGATGTAACTCATCGATTACTGTGATGATCTAAAAAGATACCAAGCGAAAAGAATGAATGCCTCTTGCCAATTTCTCCCTTTCTACTTGTCGACCCCCCCCCCCTCATATTCCTAGTATTCAGTATAAAAATCATGTAAACATGGTACGATAAACAATTTTATCACAAAGTATTTTGGTTGACCTAAATAAGATAAACATGCATCAAGTGTAAAACGTTAATGAACCGAGTCGCTTGCCGTCTCATTAGTTTACCCATGTAGGGTCCATGGTTAATTTCCCCCCAAAAGCGGTTACAACCTAAAATTGTTGAGGAGCCCTTCCCTTTATAAAGCAAAATAATTATTGCCCAACTAAAAACATGACGCGCATAAATCTAAGTGTTGACACACTTATTCTTTACTTCCATCAAATGTATTGTTGATTTGACATACCGTAGGACAAATGAATGATATTAAATAGTCTGTAAATGTTTTTTGGTCGACGTTAACCACATCTCTCTTTTTCTCCCTCTCTCTCTCTCCAATCTTGTAATCTGTTTCAGGATTGCCCTAAAGCTCAATTGAGCGTGATAATATTCTCTCCATTCAATCATCTCCCCCAAAAAAAACATTTTCCCAGTTTTGACCCTCAGGATATTTTGTCAGTCATGTCACACTTTGTTGTAAATATTATGGTACAGAAATAGAGATAAAAACATTATATTTTAGGCGGGAGATCAGAAATTGTACATTTATGAATCTTGTGGTGGCTATGTGTCCCCTCTTGTAAATTTAGTCCCCTTGATTTCTTGTTTATGTCTGAAATGAACGAGGAGATGTTTGATTTGATTTGATTTTTTACATTTTTTGTTTTGAATCAGGTTAAACTTGGCATGTTTCATACCCGGAGGAAGTCTATTAAACATTTCTATCATTCCAATTAAACAAATCCATACATTTGCTGCCAAATCTGATATTTTGACATTTACTGTTTCCGGGGCTTATGACTGAATGCACAGTCACACGCACTAGTTTTATCATGTAGTTTGATATTGTATAGAATGTTGCTCTATAACATTTTGGGAAACTTCAGGAATTCATATTTTAAGAATAGCTACCAATTCTCATTATCTAGCACCATCTGCACCTTTATTTAAGAAGCTATCATTATTAAATATATATGATATGAATAAGCAAGAAATCGCAACGATCATGTACAAACATAGAAATAAGTTGTTACCTACCACCTTTTCAATATAATAGACAAATTCATAATTATAATACACGATTTTCCAACAAATTTCATTGATGGTCTGTTAAGTCTAGTTATGAAGCTAAATCAATAAGTTATCTAGGCCCTAAACAGTGGAATATGATTCCCCAAGTAATAACGAAATCACCATTCATATCTTCCTTTAGAAAACAATATAAAATCTTACTATTAAATAGTTATCAATCATCACAGTTGTTGATTTTTTATATCTGAACCCCCTTTCATTGTTGTTTTTTTCCCTCCCCCTTTAATATATATTTTTTTATATTTCACTTTCAGGCTCTCGTTTTATAGAAAGTAGAAGTGTCTGTACTTTGATTTTGTTTTTACTCAATTTATTGTTGTGTGCTTATAATATTTTGTATTTCTGTAATTGGCGATCCAACTTTACAGGTTCTCGCAACCTTCATGGAAAGCCCCGCATAAATTATAACCTTTGTAAATGTAGTTAAAATTTACTGTTACCTTGTATACTTTGATTTTTATATTGCGAAATAAATTGAATTGAGTTTAATTGAATATTTGAGGTTTAGCCACAACATATGCGTGTGAAAATTTTCAAGGGAAGCATTGAATCAATGTCAGTTCCATTCTTGTGTCATTTCAGTTTCAGTTTCAGTTTAATGTTTCAAAATCCGCATTTTGTAATATCGTTTGCAATAGGCAGGAATAAAACGTATCATTATTATGATAAAAACACAACATTATTCCGTACATGGATTTGTTTTCCTTCTTGCAATTACATTAGAAGACTCGCATGAAATGAATGAAATATAATGGAATCTTAATCTTAGTCTCAATCAAGGCTTCCAAGACGCCGAATAACAGGCCTAAGCTTTTAGTCTTGCACATTTTGGCAACAGACAAATTTACATGTATCACATATTTATGTTTTCCGTTGTGTTTCAAACCGGTCTTGGTTACCATGATTACTATATATTAAACCTGTTGTACTTAATGAGATAAATTATATTTTGTTATGGTATTAGGCTAGTGGAATGATTGTTATCTATAAAGGGAGATTTCGGCAGTTGATTCAGGCGATGGACTATATTGTCAAGTTCACGCCTAAATCTGATTAATCTTAGTTTTGGGAGGGTGCTGTCACAAATCTTGGTTCGGGGAGGGTCCTTTCAGATCAATGGTGTATCCAGACCTTAGCACCAGGAGCCTGTGATTATTATATACTTCAGCATGGGAGATGGGAAGTCGGGGGGGGGGGGGTAAATGTCTCTTTATTTCACATTAAGCCTCTCCACATCCCCTCTCCCCTCTCCCCCTCTCCCCTCTCCCCCTCTCTCCCTCTCCCCCTCTCCCCTCCCCCTCTACTCTTCCCCTCCCTTTTCTCTCTCTCTCTCTCTCGCTCTCTCTCTCTCTCTTGAAGGGGGGAGGGGGCAATTGCCCCCGTTCCCCCTGAGCCTACGCCACTGTGTATACT
Source organism: Strongylocentrotus droebachiensis (assembly GCA_035222895.1). Classification (NCBI taxonomy): domain Eukaryota; kingdom Metazoa; phylum Echinodermata; class Echinoidea; order Camarodonta; family Strongylocentrotidae; genus Strongylocentrotus; species Strongylocentrotus droebachiensis. The sequence continues at coordinate 7,670 of JAVYIG010002183.1, forward strand.
GGTGTTTTGTATATGAGTGATGACCGCAAGTGGCAAGCAAGAATTGCCTGGCCAATATACTTAGACCATAGGCCTACTCCATTCATTTCTTCCTGTGTAAATACAAAGTAATAGGGTGTCACTAACAATTTTTGCTTTTTTCGCATTTTTATCTCTTATGATACGTATTCCTTTTCTACAATCTTAATATATCGATATACGTCAAAATATGTCCATGCAATTTTCATTAGATATTTTTTCAACGAGATTTCATTGCTAGCTACATGAACTCATTTTCTTTATCGTACCCCTGTAATAGAAGTCCATTTGTTTAGAGCCACGCAGAATTACGTTAATTATGGGTAAAATCCTATGAATTAACACCCTTCTGGCCCTGAACAGACGCTTCTTTTATTTGGAAGTATGATCAATAACTTGATTAAAAACATTACCCATAAAGCCTAGTATTGCCCCTCTCGACCTAATGACCCCACCCTTGCTATACCCCTCCCCCTCCGTTTCACCTTTATCCCAATTTCTTCTCTCAACATACAGTCCTGTCTTTAATCTCAATCCACACGATAAACATGAATGCTTCCTATTGTTGCTCCCGGTTTGTACCTCAATCGCGCCGCTAAAACGACTTTATATACACCGACTGCAAACAGACTAATTTCTGGCTATTGCCATTGATTTTGTTCGGTATGTTGTCGGCCTGGTGTCGGTCTGGTGTCGGTCTGGTGTCGTCCTGGTGTCGTTCTGGTGTCAGTCTGGTGTCGGTCTCGTTTACGTGACTGAAATATCTCAGTCCCACCAACGAGACTTACGAGACCGGTACCATACCGACAACAGAGAAAGAGAAAAAGAGAGAGAGAGAGAGAGAGAGGGAAAGGGGGGGGGGGGGGTGAGAAGGAGAAAGGTTGAAAGGGGGGAAATAACGGGGGTAAGAGGTGAAGATAAAATAAAAAATCAATGCAAAAAAAATATATAAATGTCTAGAAAATCGAATGAAAGAAAATGAACAGGACCACGAAAAAAGGAAGACAGAAAAGGCGATGGGTATGGAAAACAAAACGATACCCCCTATAGCCTAGATACAGCTCATGAGCGGTATTAAAAGAGCTCAGACCAACTTAAAGAAAAGAACAAAGAGATTGAAGTGTTGGGTCTGGAAGCCAAACATGCGATGAAAACATCCCGATTGTTTGAATGTTAGCGGTCTCCAATGGAGAAAGGAGTGTACATGTATGTATCTCATTCCAGGGCCAAACATCGACAAATATTTACGCCACTCGACAACATTCGGACAATGAGACTATGTACGCTCAACATTCAGCACCAGCACCGCCGATGGAGATGTGCTCTACTTTAAAGGTACTATGTCCCATTTGCAGGCCCAAAAAATGAAAAAGTTAAATTCCAACTGCATTTGAAAGATAATACTAATTTAGAACTTCCCTAAAAAAGGTGGGGCTTGAAAATGTCTTCAAGTGGGAAAATAACGACTATTAGTTGTCAAATCGACTTTAGGGCTATAGAGCCCAAAAGTAATAGTCTTGATTTTCAGACAATAATATGTACCGAATGGTCATACGTTTTATGCTGCGCAAAGATTCAATCAGTTTAATCTTGGCCATCACAAGAAGTGGGTTATTGATGTAGACAAATGCTCATGTACCCTTTTCATGTATGTTATTACTAAAGAAGAAAAAAAAGCCAGTCAGTCACTCAATAGTGTCTGACAGTGAAGTCTAGCAAGTAAACGGTTTTCCTTGCATAATTTGAATATGAGGACACTGCTAACGTTTAAATTTCACAGATAGGACATACATGACATATTCATAATTCCTGCAAAGTTCTACAGCATTTGAGGTTGGCTGCAAAAGGGACATAGTACCTTTAACCAACAGGTAGTTGATAGGCCTCCCGCTTTAAATGAAGTCCAACAAAAAAGTCAGTCAGTAACTCAACAGTGAAGTCTAGAAAGTAAGCGGGTTTCCTTGCATAATTTGAATAATGGAACACTGTTAACGTTTAAATTTTACAGATAGGACATACGTGACATATTCATAATTCCTGCAAAGTTCTACAGAATGGGACGTAATGGCCCGAATTCACAAAGGAGGTTTGTCGACAAACCTTGGTTTTCGTACGTCATATGACGCGTTTTTACGCGTTTTTTTACAAACCTGGTTTGTAAAGAACAAAAGGAGGTTTGGCGAAACAAAAGGTGGTTTGAGCTCAAACCTTGCTTTGTGAATTCGGGCCACTACCTTTAAGGGGATGGGAAGGGTTGATTAGGTGTGGAAGGCCCTCAGAACCTTTCGCCAGATTTTTGATTGATTAATAGCAAGAAAATGACAGTTCTAAGCTGCTGTGAAGATTTTACCTCCTAACGTGGAATATTAAACACATGAAAGGTAAAATAATATTATATTCATTGAAGATAACGATACCGGTAGGATAATTTGAAAAAAACTCAATCTTGTTCGCTGCAAGCCTATTGTATTACATGTATTGACGTAATGAGCGAAGGTAAATCAAAGTACCCCAACCGAATATGGATCAGTTCTGTCAATATTTTTGTAGCATGGGGGTAAAACACTGTTATTGAATCCTTTTGTGGTTCCGAGTTCGTAACCCCGTTTCAACCCCTTTTCATAACGATACAATTAAGAAATAAATCAATAGCAACATCAAAAGTTCACAAGTTCATGACAAGACAGAGAGTATGAACGCCAGTGACATAAATAAATAGTCTTTTGAATACGCGGCCTCATGTCTAATTGTTGTTGGAATTATGATATTATCTATCAAGTCTATCAAAAGTTTATTGATGAAGGAGATTCATCTCTTTATTTTTGTTCGATTCTGCTTTGCGGTGAAGGGGGTATAATGAAAGGGGCAGATAATATACAACATAATACCCCGTTTATATCACCTTCACTCGGTGTCTGTCACACCAGACGATCGTCTGATGTAGATGTAAACGCGGAGTGACACCCCTTCTACCAGTTGTCTGTACTGCACTAAAACAAATAGTAAAACCTCAGTCACACAGACAAAACCGACACCAGATCGACAACCGATCAAACAAACAATTACACTGTACATCACCGCGAACGACCACAAATTAGTCGGTTTTAATTCGGTGTGTAATCGGTTTGCATTCGGTGTAATGGAGGTATATAACATGTAGGGCTGCCGTTTATATTACCCAGTTACCTACGCTTGTCTGACGTAATCTGAGGTAATGTGGGGAGTTTTTCTAATTATTCCAGGATTATTTTGTTGCCTTATTTCATGCACATAACTCATATCTATCACGAGATCGGGACAGTTCGTGGGGCAGCTTTTGGGAAACCCGTCTAGGGTAGGTCTCGGTTAGTTAATTTATTGTGACATGCAGTCATTTTTATTTTTTCTTTCTTACTATGTGCGCTATAACTAGGACACTGACATGACATCTATAGTCAGAACAAATATTATTGTACATGGTCCGATCTGTCTCAAATGACGGTCTCAGCTGACGTTATTTATCATTCAACCATGGTTTATAAAATAAAACTTACTTCACAAAGATGTTATCGCATTCAGGCGAAATGTTCACAGAGTATCCGTTATCAGATGAATGTCATTTTCACAAAGTATTAATAGATTTCAAAGTAGATAATTTGAAAGAGGTTGTTGGCATTGAAATAAAAGTAACCATGTCACAACAAAAATATGGGTACATGAGTCTCATACATCATGAAGCATTGTGATATTTCATATTGACTATATTCAAGAACACAGCAGGGAATGGGAGAGTTTGATGGGTAAATGTCTACAGTGCATGATAAAATATTGCATTTGCCACTAATTACCAAAATCACTGACAATCTTGTATAGTCAAAGACAGACAGACGGGGAGACATACGGAGAGAGAGAGACATATGAGAGAGATAGCCGGACAGAGAGACAGAAAAAAGGGAGAAACAAATGAGAGAGAGAGAGAGAGAGGGTGAAAGAGAGGGAGAGAGAGTGAGAGAGAGAGAGAGAGAGAGAGGAGGGGAGGGGAGAGGGTAGGACGGTACATTGTTTTGAAAACTTTAATAATGAGGAAGGGGGAAATATTCACCATACAAATTCATCTAAAAGATACATTGTGAGTGATTCAAAATGTGTACCGATATAGGCTTATATCTTCACACAGTATAATGTTGTTACCTCTGTTTAGCCATGGCGCCTCGTGGTCACGTGGTCATGTGGATGGCGCCACATAATACTACATGCACTATTTAACAAGGCGCTTTTAATGTAGGCCTATACGACATGTTCATGTAGTAAAGGCGTAAAGTTGTTCCAAAGAGAATAACTCGGAAAAAGAACCGCGGAGTGCAATATTTATCCGTAAAAACAAGAAACTTGATGCTCTCTATGCTTGTTAAATATTACTATAGTGCATTTGAAATGTATGGCACTTCATAGACTCAGGGAAAAAATTAATATTTATTTTTCGGGGGCTACTTTTCAAGCTTGCCTGCATGAAATTAACATTCTAAAATTTGTTTTGCATTGAACTCTATGCAAATTTACAGGGGCTCTTTTCTGATTTTCGGGGGGCTCTTTTGGGCATTTCGGGGGCTATTTCGCCCCGAGCCCCCGTGTATTTTTTCACTGCATATCTGTAAACTATACATATTAGCCTGATTAGCGTCAGTATATTATAAAGTACAGATTCCTGTACTGATGATTTTTTTTTTGCGACGGAGTGCGTGACATTCGAAAATAAACGAGAAAGGTTCCTCCTTTTTCTTGTTTCGTGTACCCCCTTCTATTTGTTGTTACCCCTCATAATCATTTTCCGCCTTGGTTTTCACTCGTACCTTCTATTTCTTCCCCCTCCCCCCCCCTCTCTCTCTCTCTCTGTGTCTTTCTTTTTCTCATCTTTCCTCTTTTATTTAGTCTCTTTCTCTGTCTCTGTCTCTGTCTCTGTCTATATATGTCTCTTCTCTCTTACGCACGACTTGTTCACATAAACCAATTTCTTTCTCCCTCTCCTCCTTTCTCTCTTTGTCAAACACACACACACTCTCTCTCTCTTTCCTTCTCTTACATGTACATACTTCAATTTTCTTTCTCCCCCTCTTCCCCCTCCTCTTTCCTTCTCTTACTCTCTTTCTAATCTCCCCCATTATTTTCGTTGTTATGGTTACCTTTCATTTTCATTTTCTCACAGTTGCATAGATGTATGTTTTGTTTAGCGTTCCATTGCCCTCAGGTCGTTTATGTTCTTCATGTGGTTAGATTTGTGTAATCGTCACGTGGAATACGTGCTGAATCGAACATCCCTTTAAAGGTACTAGGTCTATGTCCCATTTGCAGGCTAAACAAAATTAAAAAAAAAAGTTAAATTCCAACGGCATTTGAAAGATAATACTAATTTAGAACTTCTTAAAAGAAAATGGGCTTGAAAATATCTTTTTGTGGGAAATTAACGACCGTTAGTTGTCGAATCGAATTTAGCGATCGCGTTCGTTCAATTAAATAGTTTAATTTTCAGACCCTTGTATATCGAATGGTCGTACGTTTTGTGCTGTACAAAGATTCAATCAGTTAAATTTTGGTCATTACAAGAAGTGGGGTGTTGATGTAGACAAATGCTCATGTACCTCTACAGCTCAGAGCCGAGGAAAGAATACCTCGGCCTTAAACTTGTCATTCATAACATACAATGACAGATGACATGCTGAGATCATCAACAAACCATCGATGAACGTGCGTCAAAAATAATGGTTGATCTTATACTTACTACAACAGTTATTTGCCTGTTGGCTATCTCTGTCTTTCTTTCCTTTATGTTGGAGGAGTTGCTGATTGGGGAATGCGTTGTCTGATACGAAGAGGAATCAGAACGTTACACGGTTCTAAAGAGATGGAGTCAGGTTGATGTCAGAGAGATATGTGCCCTCCAGCTGAATATATTGTCCCCAACCCTCCCCATGTTACATGAGATTATTCCACTGACTAGTGTTTTTTAATACTGTTTGATTAGGCTAGCCAGTGTTAAGAAATGCTGTGAAGTATTGGAGCTCTATATTTTCTGTAAAACTCTGTGGCTTACATACAGTCCCCAGATTTTCCTGTTTTCTGAGTCAATTTAATTTTGCAAATTTAATTAATAGATTTACAGTGCGTGATATGACAAGCAGGTACTGGCATGTGTCTCTGATGACAGTATGGACCTTGCATTTTTAAGTTAAATTTAGCTGGTAGCCATAATATGGTTTGCCATGATGACGTCACTTTCAACAATAATGCTAATGGTAAATGATAGCAATCTTTGAATATAGTATACACAAGTTTTAAAGGTATAGACCAGTTTTGAAAACGCCCCACTCTCAAAATATGAAATGGAAGCTCTTATTACCAATCTTGTGAAAAAATATGTTTGGACTAATACGTGATGATACAAATTTTGCCGGGAAACCGCCTACTAATTGATATCTATCTGGACTGAATAGATATCGCGTTGTCCCATATACATCTTTCTGTATACAGTGCTTGTAACTTTATCAAGACCGGTGGCGGATCAAGAGGGGGGGGGGGGGGGGGGGCCCAATCCGTGAGAAAATATTAGTTGCGACTCAGCCACCGGTGAATAAGCGGGGGGGGGGGGGGAGGGTGAGACCACTATTTTTGTTTTTTTCACCTAATTCGTGAGAATTTTTTTTTAAATGCTTTTTTTGTTGACCCGTCAGCCCCCCCCCCCCCGTGGATCCGCGCCTGCAGAGGATCCAGACGGCGTCAAGGGGGGGGGGGGGGGTTAGCCAAATCTTAATACAAAATTTAGTGCCGACTCAGCCGGCCGGCGAATAAGCGGGGGGGGGGCGCTTTTGTTTTTTGTTTTATAAAGGTTAACTTTACGTTATTATCCTATTTTTTTATCGTTTTGGGGGGCTAGGGGGGGGGGGGGGGAGGGGGGCCGGGCCGGAATAATCGCTACGTGGATCCGCCCCTGACCAAGACTGTGCCAAATTTCTTATCATTTTGATGATTCCAGAACCTTGCAGTACACACCAATACTTATATGCTAGATGATCAACCTTTTCTGATCAATTCCACAACGTTTCTTTCACAATGCAAACGCATGACCATAACTGGTCTTTATCTTTAACGTCTTTGGATGCTTGATATTACGGGAAAGTTCCTATGTGTATTGCCACATAGTGATATTCGTCCGTTTATTAGAGAGGTCATCAAAGGTGTATCCCATTGACCATCGCTGGCTGACCAGATCAACACTAATGAGTACAATGTATACACCAAAACCAGATTATACATCATTACTATGCGGGAGTCCGATGAGTTATAGATCCAATTTCATATTCTAATTTTCAAGAATGAGACAGAATTTTTACCAAACACCTGCTTTATTCTCACGATGCATTTACGAAACCATCTTCATCAATACTGGCTGGTATACTTTAAGAAAATGAAACGCTCCATGTATTTTGTATTAAACCATATCGTGTTTTTCTCCTTCGAATGGCCCACGGTGGTACGAAAGGGGTAATAAAAGAAAACGATTTAGGAGCCATTAAGGGTCTATTCAAAGACCTAACTTATTGTTCGCTCGGATATCTAATCAATCCTCAGAGATGATTTTGATCTATAAGTATTGGACCATATTTCAGGGTTGTTCCCACTATTTGATATACCTTGTCGCCTGACGTTTTCTTTCGTTCTCTCAGGTCTCTCAGGTATATCCCCCCCTCTCTCTCTCTCTCTATCTCTCTTCCCCCCTCTCTCTCTCTCTCTTTCCCCTCTCTCTCTCTCTTTCTCCCTCCCTCTCTTTCTCCCCCTCTCTTTCTCTCTCTCCTCCTCTCTATATCTCTCTTTCTCTTTCTCTTTCTTTCCCATCTCTCTCTCCCCTTCGTCGTTTTAATTTGCACTACGTTTTGATGTTTTAGCATGAGTTCAATTCATAATATTTGGAGCTATCGTTTGAGCATATTTAGCATGTTGAATGTGCTTCTGAGAATTGCGCGTGATTATACATAGAATTCAGTTTTGTTTCGACAGAGGCCTACACTTCAAACGCAAGTCATTTCAAATACCCATTTATAAACGAAGTAAAAGTCCTTTAAATACTAAAGTTTAAAGCATAGTTATAAACCACAATAGCAAATTGACGCAATATACAGGCATACATCACAAGTTACCCTCTGGGAATGCAGTTTATAGTTATCAATCTGACACACCTCAGCTGAAGTTCAGCAATGAAAACTCATCTTCAACTATTCAAGATCATCCTCTTCTGGAATGTGATGATCATGCCAACGATCGAATGAAGAAAGAAAAATAATTAGATACCATTAGAGGATAACGTCATCATAACAAAAAGACTCGCCATTTATTAATATTGACAGGTGGGTGGGTGTCAATGCCATTATTTACGAGATCATTTTGTGGTTCATAAATAGTATTTTGAACTTTTCTTTGTTGATAAAATGAGCATGCAGAGAGGAATGATAAACAGTTCACCATGTTTACTTGAAATTATCTTTGATTCAGGTACGTAAAGTATTCAGAAAAGGCTAAGACGTGACGAGACATTATATCCACTTTTATCAACCGTAACAAATCCTGGATTTGCCTCAATTATATTTTAATGGTAATACAAAACATGTACATGTATCATAATCTAACTATCATGAATAAATAAATTTGTTAAACAGAAGTGGAAACCTGCTCTGCAATTAGTATGAAGAGATAATGGTGCCTTGGTATCTATAAAAGCATTGTTACGTAGAATAACAAGATTTAGGATAGCAAAGTAGTACTAAATCAATCTAGGTTAATGCTAGGTTAATGCTAAGTTCAACGACTATTCATGAACTAATTAAGTTCACTGCCCTAAAATCAATGTACTCGAGTAAGTACAATTCTTCCCCCCCCCCACGCCGAACCTATTCATAGTGTTAAAGGGACTTTGTAACATTGTTCAGATGAGAGATAGTGGTGCTAAGGTAGTGACTTCAATGCTAGATGTACAATTAAAGATAATCTGAAAATTTGAGTGAAAACGGATCATTATTCATGGTACAAATTGGGAAAAACTGATCTGATCGATTCCTTAATTCTCCCAACTATTTTATTCTGCTTCTATTCTGCTACTTGTCAAAGCCTGTTCAGCATCAAGACAAGGACAATTTAATTACATTTTAGGTGAATGTAAATCGTCACAAAATAATAAAATGGTTCTACATTCCATTCCAGACAGTTAAGTGTTGACAGATTTTTATAGCCTGTTTTATGTATTTTTGTCATGGAAAAACGGTTGGGAAAATTAAAAAATGATTGGGAGAATTTACTGTTAATCACTGTTAGAGGGTGCCTCACATCGACGCCTTCAAAGAAAACCATAGATAGCTTTGTGGTTTGAGAATTTGCCATAATTATAGTAAGTAACATTTTATACAAAAATTAAGCAATTTTTTCATCAACCTTCAACAATGTTACCGAGTCACTTTATTAATGTATGGCATATTTATTTCGTTTACGAATTTCCCTCTATATACCTAAACGAGTTCATTCCTCTTTCCAGCACCTCGTCATCCTCCTCTCCAGTCAACATGATAACTAATTTGTTGTATTTTTTAATTGATTTGAATCGATGAGATATGATTATGATTTCGATCCAATTTCCTGGTCGGTATAATTTTACCTTACTAGGCGCTGGCAAAACTGAAATACCTAATTGCTAACATGAATACAATGTAACGATATACAGCTTCATAATAAAGAGTTTCCGCTTTATAGTATTCATGCACTTTATGTTATGTGAAATGAAATCTTAGCAAGAAGCTTGTTTTGGATGGTATAGCCTTGTGACGGCAAGGATTTAAAATCCAATTAGTTTGTGTTGTTTGTAATAATATTATTGACTTATTGAATGCCTTCCCTTGGTCAAAGGAAGATATTGTGGTTTATTGCCGTATGGTCTACAACCAGTTCGTCTACTACCCAATTTGACTATTCCCATACGTTCTAATAATCAGTTAATCGTGAATAATAATAATCATCAACTGAGGGCTCACGGCTTGAAGTCCTAACAGAGGGACAAGTGAATTAATGATGTATTATTCACCATTGGATAGTGTCTGGGTCTCGAACCTGTGTTATCCTATTTCAAGTCCATTAATGTACCCAAGTTGAGCCATTCTGTTCGAAGATAAAATGATGACCAATTCGAAAGGGTCTGATTGTTAACGCACATGGACATGTTCAAATGGTAATAGGAAACCAATGTATGAGAATAATATTTACATAGCCATTATGCTTTAAACATCAACAACATATTCACATAGACGAATATTTCCAAAATGTTTTGGAATTCGAGTCAGATTATAGGTATATTATTTCAACAAAGGTAAAATGTTTACGATATTATGTTCCTTAGTTAGCTAGGGAACCTATCTGAGCGGAAACTAAATAGAGTCATAGGTCTATGATAGAGTCTAGCAATTAAACAGCTATCCTCAAAACATAACATGTAGACATGTATCTAACGAATGTGTCGAGTATGTGTTGGATTTCTTGAATTTAATTAAGGCTTTCCAACATATTCTTTATCTTTATAAAGAAATATAATGTATCATGAATGTTTATACATTTCTATGAAAATGGCCTATAGGAAAACCTACTGTTTATAGTAATTTTATTAACTAGGTCTATATTAAAGGCAGGCTTTACTACTTCAGCTAGAAGGGATTATACCACCCAGCGAGGTCACTGTCACATTAACTCAGCTCTCATTTAACATAAGAAAAAGAGGATCATGTGGGACCAACAGGCACCGATTGGGGAAGTTCTCTATAGAGGGAGCAAGTAGCTACAAGTAGGACAGTGTGCCTTTAAGTATAACACTTTTGCGATTCTCACCAGATTCATTTCGGCGTCAAATATAATATTGTTTAGGTCCATAGAATGAAGACGCATTTCTATTTATTCTTTCAATAATAGATTCTGTCAAAGATTCTGTCAAAGTAATGAGACTCGCTCCTGGGAAAATGCAGATTCGAATTTTGTACGACTTCATTTCACGATCCCCATTTTCAATTTCTCACCCTTGGACAAACAAAAAAGTGTCAACACAGAAGCCTTTTATGTTAATGAAATTTGCAACTAATTCTATACTTCTGAAAATACCCACAGAAAAGAGTTTGACAGGGTTTAGGAACACTTTTGCGTTATCGTTTAGAACGGTTTCGGGGTTAATGGGCGTTATTGTTCAAATTTGAAAAGTTATATTCTTGGCAGGCTTTTGTGTATCGATGATTATGACATTGATAATATTCTTAGGAGTGAATTTGTTTGTGTTTATTGCCTATAGCACAGATACGTCAGAGGAGCAAAAAAATAGGTATACTGTGAGAGAAGTAGAGTAAAAGAGGGAATGAGGGAGAGAGAGAGAGAGAGAGAGGGAGAAGGATGGAGAGAGAGAGAGAGAGAGGGGGGGGGGGGTAGATTCGAAGAATGATATAATGGGAATAGAGAAAGAGTCATGCAGACAGAGAGAATGAAGTATTATATTTCAAAAAATAAAAGTGAAAAATAAAGAAGAATTTATTATGTGAGTTGGTGTAGCGGTATTATCTGTACCATAGACAAACTGACTCAGCGGATCCTGTTTCGAGTCTTTTGGATGGTGACGTTAAAGTTCGGTCCCCAGACGTATTAGTAAACTAATCATATCTGATCAATACGCATCTGCAATAAACCCAAAGTACACGCACACAAGATAATAATGTCGGCCAAATATTACTATCGAGGCCAGTACTTCGATGTTACATTGTATCATATTAAAGTCATGTAAGTGTGATTCCAAACCTGATGGGCAACCTCTCCCACCATGTCCATCAGCCGTGTTTCATGTCGTAGTAGGGACTTTTAGATTTGCACGACGACATAGTGGACTGCTACGCGTGACGTCCTTATAAGGCACTGGCAGTGCCTTATAAGGACACTACAGTGCCTTATAATGACGTCACATGCAGCAGTCCACTATGTCGTCGTGCAAATCTAAAAGTCCCTAATATTTGGTTATGTAGACATGTTTGTTTGTGTAACTCCTGACACAAACAAGCCGCATAAAAACAAACTGCCCTTGGCGAAAGTGATTGTATAAAAACTCGATCGATTTCTGTCATTCAAGGGGTAATCCCTCCCTTTCCTTTCTCTTTGTACAGGTACGAGGGTAGCCCATATCCCTCTCTTCTGACCTGAAAGCGTTGTTGGGAAGAACAGACAAAGATGGCTCCCTCGTCTTTGATCATCACCGGCTCTGCAGTACTCTTCCTCCTGACCTTAGCCGTCCTCTTCGCCGTCGTCCCTGCAGATCACCACACCGCGCGCTACTGCGCCGTCCGCGGATGCTGCAACGTTACTGGCGCTATCACGATCAGCGAAGCGGTCGCAAGGACGGGGATAGCACGTAACGACAAGTGCCACGCCCCTTATCCTACCAGTAACCCGACGACGCTGTGCTACTGCGACGGGTTCTGTCAGAGGAATGATCCTGACTGCTGCCCCGACTTCTACGAGGTGTGCTTGGGTCAAATCCCGCCTCCAGAGGTGATACTGGGTGCTTCAAAAACAGGTATGCCCCATAATAATGTAGTAGTAGTGGTGGTTATTTTTACCTGACTGCTAAGAAACCATAAATCCTTGTTAGTAAGCAACCAAAGGACCGACGGCTTTAGGTCCATTTACGAGAGACCTGGTAATGAGGACTAATGCCTTACCAAAGGGCACTAGCATGTTGTACTTGTTTGCCGTATGAAGGTTGTCTTCAAATCAGTTCAATTCAATTCAATTCTTTATTCAACCAGTATAAAACAATTTGCAATGAAACTATACAATATACAATATAATGGTTAGGACCCCTTTCAAGCAGAAATCTGCTTGTAGTTGGGGCCCTGTAAAATCAAATGGTGATGTTATCATTTGAAATGGGACATGACTGCTTTTTCATAAGTCTAACACATAAAGTTATATCTATCATTGTAACTGTCATCTCTAATTAGGCTCACACTGATACAGAAATATTTTAGGAACAAAACTATCATTGTGTGTATAGCGTTAAAAGCCTTGAATGGTTATCTTCATAATATTCATGACCCAAAATGACCTTGATTGATTGGTTGATTGGTTTCCTAATGTAAGTTGATAATTTGTCGTTTAAATAATGTCCAACGAGATTCTTGTTCTCTTTTCAGAAATCATACTACTATGCTGTCACGAAGGGAATGATTACCAAGTAGGGGAAGTTTTAAGGATTAACTGTAATACTTGGTAAGTACATGAATGTCATTTTAGAATGCTTTAATAATCTTACCAGAATTTGAAGAAAAAAATTAGTTCTTCTCAACTGATTTATACAAATTAGTTGATCATTATGTAAAACGACAAGCATGGCAAGCCAAGAGTACTTTAAGTACATCGTTAATAATAATTTGCATTTACTTTTAATTCATATATAGTTGATCTTTCAAAATGGTTCGTGGACAATGTCATAATCGTCTCCGCAAAGAAACGATTGAACATTGCTGATCTGTTTTCTGTCCAACAGTACGTGTAAACCTGTTCTCTATGAATTCGCAACATTCGTCTGTGAGCAGAGAGATTGTGCCATCAATCCAGAGGCCTTTGAAGAGATCAATGACGGTAACTTCGGGTAAGCATACAACCAGCTGTACTGGTAGGTCCATGGTTAAAGACCATAGAAGTTGGGTCTCATGGAGAGACCGAGGCGCGAGGATCTTCAATCTGGGCACTGTTTCATTAAATTTGTTACCAATAACAAATGGTTAATTTCTATGACAAATTTACTTTCAGCTAATCAAATGCCTCGATGTCAGTAGCTTGTCAAAGTTTTATGAAACAGGGTCCTGGAGCGAATAATTTTTTGGTTAAAGCCACATAGCATCCGGTTGAACCTCATTTGTGTTGTTTAGATGTTATGGACTAATGCTGGTGTCCTATAATTATGTCTATCCCTCTCAAGTTGAAATAATTTACTAAGGAACGTAACAAAATATGAACGTCTTCAATGCGTCAATGCTTGTACATGATGTAAGGGCTTCTACTAGGACTGCTGGACATTCCCGAGCGATTGCTTGTACATGTATATGAAAACTACCCTGAACAACAACATGTAAATAGTTGCTCTCTAGGTAGTGTGTGGATAATTAGAGTACTTGTGAAAGGGAAGTTGTCGAGGGAATAATAACTGTCCGTCATTGACCTCACATGGTCCTAGACTCATAGTCTAGGACTAATATTGTGACAATAGTAATAATTGTCCTCGGGATAGTTGTACCGGGTGTCCAAGTGGTAAAGAAGAGGAATTAATCTAAGGTAATCCGACTTATTTTGTCAAAAGAATAGGTTTAGGGTTAGGGTTGCAATTTATTTTTAGGTTAAGACAGGGTAAGGTATAGTGTTGGGTCAAGGTTTGAAATCATGAAGTCGGTTAGCAGTTAGTGTGGGGGATTTACCGCGGAGAAATTGTCGAAGGAGCAGTGTCATATAAACAAATCTGAACGCGGTATTTATCAGGTTTATGGTAATGTCCTAATGATGATGGCGACTTTCCCGATATGCAGGTAGCCAGGTATTAAAGCCCGTCTGCACTTGTTTGGCCAGGGGGTTAGACCTCCCTGCAAGGTCTCTGACAGGTGGTTATCTCATCAAATCAGCTCTCAATTAACATAAGAAAAAGTGGATCATGGTGGACCAACAGGCACCGATTAGGCATTGTTTGGTATATAGAGGGCGCAAGTAGCTAGTAATAGTACAGTGGGGCTTTAATGTTTCAACGATTTTGATGTACCTTATCTTCTCATCCAGGTGGTCAGCGGGTAACCAGACCGAGTTCTGGGGCGCATCCAAAGACGACGCGATGCACTACCGGTTGGGCACCATGAAGCCCACCGCTGCCGTCCTGACCATGCATCAGATTCAGAACGACATGCCACCGGAAGCAATTCCCGAGGACTTTGACGCAAGGGCCCACTGGCCTGGCCTCGTCGAAGGAGTACAGAATCAAGGCAACTGCGCAAGTTCTTGGGCAATGTCAACAGCAGGTACTTCCGTCATAAATTATTGCTCAAAATTTAATATTCTTTGCGATCAACCCTGAGGTTATCTAGAAATCGAGAATGATGTTCAAATTCTTCATCCTTTTGGTGTTTCAAAGATCTCTAAAGACATCAAAGAGAAATGTTGAAAACAATCACACATAATATACTAGGTAAAAGTTTAAGCTAGTTGGTCTATGTGCAAGACGTTTTGTGGTCTTCAAATGCAATGTTTGTAAAGAGATAGGAACCCGATAGCTCCACTAAATGCTATGTTTGTCAATGTTTTGGTCTCAATATTGACGACTATTAAGAAATCTTGTTTGATGCAGCTTGGGTAGACTGTCGATATCAATTCCAAATGGCAATTAGGGCTTTTAGATTTCGTCTCGACAACCGTAATTATAGAGCTAAAGCCACGACGTCTTCAGTTTTGTTAGTACCATGACTGTTTCTTCAAGACGTGTTCATTTGTATTTTGCCATTTTGTTTCTACTTTCAATAGCCACCGCATCCGATCGCTTAGCTATCCAGTCTAACGGTACATTCAAATACATGCACCTGTCTCCGCAACATCTACTCTCCTGTAACGTAAAGAGACAGCAGGGATGCGCCGGAGGGCATCTAGACAGGGCGTGGTGGTACATGAGGAAGAGGGGGTAAGTCGTGCATTGTCAAGGATAATGGTTAGGATGATAATGGTACTGACGACGATGACAAGGTTGATGATGGTGATAATGATGATGATGGTAAAATAGGAGGAGGGTAGTTGAAATGATGATGATGATGAGGAGGAGGAGGAGGAGGATATTGGTGATTAGAAGGAGGAGTATGAAGATGATGATGGTGATGACGATGGTGAGATGATGGTGACGATAAGGAGAAGTATGATGATGATGATAGAGAGACAGCAAAGATGCAATTGAGGGCATCTAGACAGGGCCTCATGGTACATGAGAAAGACGGGGAAGTTGTACGTGGTCAGTGGATGACGATGGTTAGAATGATAGAAATGAAGAGAACGACAACGAATGCGCCGTGATGATAAGGATGAGGATAGGTGTGATGATGATGATGATGATGATGATGATGATGATGCTGATGCTGATGATTATGATGATGATGATGATAATGGTGATGATTTGAATAATAGGGAGGAGGAGAAGGATGATGATGACGAAGACTATAATCATGGTGACGATATTTGAGATAATTAGGATGAGGATGATAATCATAAGGAATAACATGATAATAATGGTGACGGTTGTAATGAAAATGATACTAAATGATGGTGATGATGACGATACTTGAGATACTGATAAAGATGATGGTTAGGATGATGAAAATAGCGATGTTTATGATAACGATGATAATAATGATTACGTTGATGACATGGATAGTACAGTGAGAAGGAGGGTGGCGACAACACCTTGATATCAGAGTGATGACATTGGTGTTGCCGCAGCGAGGAATGCTGAAAGTTATTGACCGTGTTCTTGTTGTAACATGGGAATCGGGCAACACGGTTTGTATTTAGTATACATACATATTCTAACAAATCTTTATCAGTCCAGGGGGGTGTTTCACCAAGATCCTAAGTCGAACTTAACTCTAAGAGCCTTAAAATAAAATATATTACACAGCAAAAAATCAAGTATTTTAGACTTTTCATAAATTCCACATCAAGAACATGAAATCTTCTCGATAATAGAAAATATGAATGAATTTATTCAACATTTTATGCCTTTTAAAATATCTTTTACAAAATATTTTCAAAGTTACTTACGGCTTTCCATAAATGTGAAGTCTAATTTGGAGATAAGTTCAACTAAGTTCAACTTAGGATCTTTGTGAAACACCCTCCCCCCAGTTCGTATTCAATACTGAAGTCCATATTTCTTATCTTCCAGTATTGTAACAGAGGACTGCTACCCGTACCTGAGCGGAACAACGTCAGATATGCAAATGAGGAAGGGTAACTGTTACATCAAAGGTCGTGACCTTGTACCTCCGTTCTGCCCCAACCCTACGATAAGAAGCCAAAGATTCATGTCAACACCGCCTTACAGGATAGCACAAGATGTAAGTCATGGTTTCATTATTGTAACATGCGCCGAAGGGGCGACGCAATGCTGGTTGCACACCTAGCTAAGCGTCATTTCTTGACGCAGTTATGCGTCAGCGATTGGTGTGGTATTTGACGCACCATGTGACAGTTTTCTTTATTGTTGGACTTGGTCTGGATTACCGGTATGTTACGCTATTTGCCCTCACATGCTTGATTTAACCAGGGACCTACATAGGTCCATGATTTAACGCAATCAAAATAGCACTTCATGCACAATGCCAGTTGCGCACGAGGCGTTGCAGTGCGTATAATGACCCCTGCGTCATGTACGTCAGAGTGACATCGTAAGAAATGAGTGCAAATTGACCAGTGCAGAGTAGATTTGGATAAGTCGCATTCTATTCATAGATTTGATTAGCGCATAATATCGCCTCGTGTTTAAGGGGCATGCCAGTATAAGGACCAACGCCGTTTCACCACTAACGCCCAAAATAGCGTTTTCTATCGCTATTGTCTGAAGTTCCGAACAGTGCCGAGATTACACGAACATGACCGGAATTTATCAAAAGAATAAAAATTACGATAGAATGAAACCCTAGCCTTCTGTCATATTGTCATAGAAATTAACTGACAAGAATGTTACTTTGCAAGTTTCAATTTGTGTCATAAACAATCCCATTTACCGAGTTCAATTGTTTTTAAAATGATTATGACAAGTTGTTATTTAACGTGAAACTATAGTTTCATTTATAAATTTCTCCATTTGTTCTCCTCCTCTGTCACGGTTCTTTCAAATATTTGTTACTCTTATTTCCTCTTTTAAAGAACACAACACATTTCCATTTTTTCGATTGCTTCAATTGACCTTTGACCCAAATAGTTTCGTGTGTAGTCCCACACGTAGGAAAGCGTGTCATGTTGACCACGGCCTTGTGTCCATTACAGTTCCACCCCCTGTGAAGCGTATGGTATATCACACCTCTTTTTTTTCTTTTGAGATAACAAGATTTGACGTTTAGATTCGTTATTATTTTCACCATGAGAAAACTAAATGT
Source organism: Strongylocentrotus droebachiensis (assembly GCA_035222895.1). Taxonomy (NCBI): domain Eukaryota; kingdom Metazoa; phylum Echinodermata; class Echinoidea; order Camarodonta; family Strongylocentrotidae; genus Strongylocentrotus; species Strongylocentrotus droebachiensis. Next base: position 25,900 of record JAVYIG010002183.1, read on the forward strand.
TACTTAAACGCTCTACCTCATTAATCCCGCATACACCTCAAAGTGTGTTCGTGTTAATATTCTTTTTGAAATTGGCAACATAGAAGAATTAAAAAAAAACACCCCGGCGCATTTTACCTTTGGGCGAAAATCATCAATAGTTCCAAGAAACTCGTTTATGTTTACAAACTCTGATTTTCTATTGACAAAATTTCCGATTAGTATTACCTCTTTTTTGCACCAAAATCGGTTGGCCCTCTCTCAAATGTATTGTGTCCCTTTAAAATATTCCATAAGACAAGTCTAGAGAAAAGATTTTTAAACTTACCAAAGTTCATTAGAAAATGAAAGAACTTTATTGACCGATATGTACCCTGTAGGAATGAACAGCATAGATGTTTTTCAAAAGCTGCGAAATGCTACAACAGTATTTGCTCAACTTATTTGACACAATTATTGGCTTGCGACTATGTGAGTTTTTTAAAACAAGAGAAAATGCGCGCGAAAGTCACGTCCAAAACCGATTAGTCTAGAGTGCTTTCCTTTGAAAGTTGCAAGAGCGCCATAATTAAGGGGCCTGACTCGGAAACACGGAACACGTGGAAAATATCAGTAGGGGTTCGAAGTTCAAGAACATCCTTGTTTTCTTTGGAATTATGTAATTTACTTATGAATTTCAAGGTGTAGGCTATTCCTACATCTCAAGACGAAGGCAGAAGTGTATCAGAAGACTGTTGATCTACTTACGTCTGAGTGTGAGTTCCTATATTGCCATCGTTGGATGTACACTTGAAACAACCGAAGTAAACGAAGACTAAAAGAGATTGTGATTCGGAATTTATGTTTGGTTGAGCATCAGAATTAAAGTTTAAAAATAAGTTTTAAAAACGTGTCTTCGGGGGCCTGTTCTCCCTCTATTACCCAGGCATGCACGTTCTAGGGGGCCAAGACGCGCATTTTTTTTTTAAAAGTCCAAATCCATGGATTCGCCAACGGGTAGGATGATAAAAACTTGAAAATGTGTTAGATGTAAATATATTGTACGATACATTAAACACTGAAAATGGTCGTTGATTTAGTGTTGATCATAGAAATCAAATTATTATATTTCATACGTTCACATCGTATAATCTAAGTCCATTATAAAAGAATAATTATCTTAAATACGAGAACAACAAAGAAACAAAAATACAGCCGGACAATGTACAGGCAAATTGTTCGCGCTTTCTCTCTCTCTCTCTCTCTCTCTCTCTCTCTCTCATTCTTTCTCTCTCTCTCTCTCTCTCTCTCTCTCATTCTCTCTCTCTCTCACTCTCTCTCTCATTCTCTCTCTCTCTCTCTCTCCCTCTCTCTCTCTCTCTCTCTCTCTCCCTGAGACTCATGATAAATGTGTAACAAAATATTACTGAAAGTGAGAGTTGTGAGATCAAAAATACAATTTTTTAAATATTATTGGAAGTCACCTTCTTCTCGTTAAATGAGAACCGTTCAAAACAAGGATCGGATTAAGATATTCAAAACTTCATCGAAATATTCGGCTTGCAGCAAGTAGAGGAAGATGGCGTTAAGTTGGTGGAGATTGTTACAAATATAGTTGCCCAGATTCTAGACTAGATCAGGATTTGCATCTTGGATTAAGTGATTTAATTGGGTAATGAACAGTTTGAACGATATATATTTCTTGATCATTGTGACTCCCTGAGACTCATGAAAAATGTGTAACAAAATATTACTGAAAGTGAGAGTTGTGAGATCAAAAATAAATTATTTTAAATATTATTGAAAGTCACCTTCTTCTCGTTAAATGAGAACCGTTCAAAACAAGGATCGGATTAAGATATTCAAAACTTCATCAAAATATGAGATACCAGCGTGAGACCATGTTTGTTGTTTCTATCCCCTGACCACAACCCACGTGCTATACGATATCAACGTCACGGCTGTGAGATGATAGTAATTCTATTGGACACACATAACCGCAGGTGTCCAAATAGTTTCGATTAGTATCCAACGTCACCCCCATAACATAGTCATCAGTCATTTTTTGTATTGAAATATGGATAGAAGGCATGATAAAGTAACATCTATCAAAAAGAATACAACCTGGGGTGTTTCACAAAGATCTAAGTCAAACTTAACTCTAAGTTGGACTCAAAAATTATGGCGAGCTATTTGAAGTCTGAAAATAAAAAATATATTCAAAAGCGAAAATTCAAGTATTTTAGACTTTTTATATATCCACATCAAGAACATGAAATCTCCTTGATAATAGAAAATATGAATGACCTGAATCCAAATTGTATGCCTTTTGAAATAACTTGTACAAAATATTTTCATAGATGCTAACGGCTTTCCATATTTGTTAAGTCCAACTTAGAGATAAGTTCAACTTAGAATCTTTGTGAAACACCCCCCTGGGAGAAAAATTATGATACCATGTTCTGTGCAATTTGCCTACGTGTGAGGGCATCTTATTCAACCATGAATTTAGCGGATGGCATCTTAGCTAAGGGCGTTACCCATTCAACCCTCAATATTGCTGATGATGGCGATGACGATGATGGTGATGATGATGATGATGATGATGGATGATGACGATGATGATGATAATTATGTTGACGATGATGATGAGGATGAGCATAATGATGATGACGACTATGATGATGATGGTGACGATTATGATGATGATCATGATGACGATGATGATGATCATGATGATGGTGAATATGATGATGATAATAATAGTAATAATGATAATAACAATAATAATTGAAGAAGAAAAAAAAAAGGTATTAATAATATAATAATAATTATAATGATAATAATGATATTAATAATAATTATAATAATGATAATACTGATAAAGATAATATTTTTAATAAAATCACAATGATGATAACGCCTTGTTTGATCAGTTATGTCTCCTTATGTCTTAGAGGTAGTATATGTTTAAGCTGTGCTTTCCTGATACAATTGATGTCTTTAAATATTAATCCGAAATATTATGTCAGCGAATAGAACGACTTCATTTTGATCTAAATCGGGCCTTGAGGGTTTCAAAAATGAGATAGAATTTCGATTAGAATCATGCGAGAAAATATTGTGAAAATGTTTTAAGTCGGTTTCGTTTCTCAACATGACGTCTCTCTAGCATCATACCCCCTCCCCGTTGCCCTCGGGCCGTATGGGGTGGAGTTAGTTTCGAAAAACGTGCATTCCATCATGGTTTATAGTCATTCATAATTTTGTAATCTCGAAGTTCATGTTTGCTAAATATAGTCAATGTTCCAATCGAGTTTGTTTGATGAATATTGTGCCCAATACTTCAAATGTGATTAGGAGTAACTTGGAGTGAAGACACGCTTTGGGAACTGTGTATGATGGGTAACGTGCCTCGAGAACAAAGTGTATGTGAATTATGATTATGATGACGATGCTGGCAGGGGTTGTGTTTGTAATAGTGATTCGGTCTAAGTATAGATGAGATTGTGATGATGATGATGAAGGTGGTGGTGATGATGATGATGATGAGGATGCTGATGCTGATCAGATGATGACGATGATGATGGATGATGATGATGATCGGATGATGGATGATGGATGATGGATGTTGATAATGAAGAGATGAGATGGTGATGATGATGATGATGATGATGATGATGATGGTGACGATCAGATGATGATAATAATGGTCATATGAATGATGACTTAAAGAAGGGTGCAACTTTGATCAATGAAATTCGAAGCATAAAAGGTTAGTTTTCAATATTCTGGGTGCTGCTATTTGCCGACATGGGGTGCGAATTTGAACCATATAGTGTGCAGATCTCATTTTAACTAACTTTGTCTTCTTTCTATCCTTTGCAGGAGCAGCAAATTCAGGCGGAAATATTCACAAACGGGCCTGTACAAGGTACATTTCGTTTTGTCTTCTTTTTTTGTTATAGTTACAATAATTGCAACTTTTCAACGATACAGAATACGTTATCAACATGTGTGCCACCTTTAAAAAAAAAATGTACACGGGCCAGTATTATTTTTAAAAACAGCTCTGAGCATTTTGAAGAAAAATGGTAAGCATATTTAATATATTCAAACAACATTGCATAATATCTTTCCCCAAACGGGATGCAATTTTACTGGGAAATATGATAATCAAGGGCCCTATTTTATAAAACTTGTGTCACACTTCTATAACAATGATTTCAGTAGCTTATAACAGTCATTGTAATTTGTACTTGATGTAAAGTATTATGAAACGTAGCCCAGTCTTTGTAATCTATGTAATGATGTTAATGACTACGTGAAGGTGCCCTGGAATTGGGGTTAATTCTCTTGAATCTTAATCCAAGGGTTGAGGGTTCGATTTCCAGCCCGGCATTAGGATTTTGAAACAGCTCGAATCATCATAAAGAAAAGGATAAAGCATTTTGTGTTTGACAACATTAAAACAAACTTTCCCCATATTAGGTTGGGGGGGGGGGGGAAGTATTTTAGTGGAGAAACAAGTTGCTGCCCATAAGGTCTTTTCGTAAAATAATTGTAACAATATGGTTTAATTTGTAAATATCGTCGTTTCTGGAAAAGAGATCAAAAAATATTACAAGTTTATGGGCAACTGTGTTTTTGTTCTTGTAATTTATTTAACGATTTAAGAAACATCATTATGTGGGTTAAAAAACAAACATATTAACAATCTCCCCCATTTATCATCTCTACAGCTGTTTTCAACGTCAAAAGCGATTTCTTCATGTATAATGGCGGTGTGTACAGGCACGTCCCGATGAAAACGACTTCGCCTGCGTCTAATGTAGTCTTTACTGGAGACCAGACCGACGTGCAGGCCGATGGGCCGTTGGAGGACGAGCTAGGGGGATGGCACTCCGTTCGAATCTTAGGATGGGGTGTCGACAGTTCCTACCCAAATAGACCACTCAAATACTGGGTAAGGATTAGTCCTAATCATTTTAATAGCTCATACAAGTACACAAAAGGAGAAAGAATATTAGATGACCGTACAATCTGACGAAATAATTTGTTTAACACCGTCCGGATTTTGGTGGTTTTGTGATACCAGGGGAATGTTTCACAAAGATCCTAAGTTGAACTTATCTTCTAAGTTGGACTTAAGAATTATGGAAAGCCGTTAACATCTCTGAATATATTTTATTAAAGTTATTTCATAAGGCATAAAATGTTGATACATAAAATTCATATTTTCTATTATCAAGGAGATTTCATCTTCTTGATGTGGAATTTATAAAAAGTCTAAAATACTTGAATTTTCGCTTTCGAATTTATTTTATTTTAAGGCTACAATTGGCTCTGAATAATTTGTAAGTCCAACTTAGAGTTAAATTCGACTTAGGATCTTCGTGAAACACCCCCAGAATATGGACGGTATTATTATTTTTATTTCGCGATCTCTCCCATTCCCCTACCTGCTGCAAGCCGAAGATGGCGTAATCTCCGAATCCGTATACACGTCGATGGTACGCCCAAGTCCACCCGAAACACATTTTTACGGCTGGTGTATAATTTTGAATCGGGGATCAGGCGAAATATTCGGCTTGCAGCAAATAGAGGAAGATGGCGTTACGTTGGTGGAGATTGTTACAAATTTAATCTGTCAGATTCTAGACTAGATCAAGATTTGCTCTTGTATTTAGTGATTTAATTGGGTAATGAACAGTTTGAACAATATATATTTCTTGATCATTGTGACTCACAAGATCAATAATAATTTGAAATATTTAAAGAATATTTTTTGGTAATTTCTTTATTTTATATGTCGTAATCGTAGTAATTGGGTCGAGCGTTGAGGAAAAGTATTATTATCGTTCAGAAAGCTACTTTCTGACCATTAGATGATTCTAAAAATATAACATTTGAATAACTCATACAAGCACAAAAAAGTAGAAGGAATGTTAGATGACCATATTCAATCTGACAAAAAAATCAGATGGAACTCGAAAACTGGGTCTCAGTGTCACAAAAAATTGCCTCCGCAGTATTACCCTTTGAGGATCATATTGTAACACTTGTGAGTTCTATAGATTGTACAGTCTGTATTGCCGAGTGTGGGGAGGTCGAATGAAAAAGAAGTCTAACTTGCGATCAATCGTAACTCTTCATTGAGAATAAAACATTTTTGGTCCCTATAATTCTGCTAATTCAGTTAGACCCGACCCTGTCTATAGGAAAAGAAAAGGAAAAGTTTTACACTAAACTTTGGACAAAAGTTTAGACCAACTGGAAAGAACTTGGAAAATGAGAAAGCTTAAATCCATTTGATTCTTTAGTAGAATATATGGGCCTCGAGATTTTAATCTCGTTTAACATTTCCTATGTCTCTTTTTTTCTCTTTCTCCAGCTATGTGCCAATTCTTGGGGTACCGCATGGGGCGAGGAGGGTCTATTCCGAGTTATCCGCGGCGAGAACGAGTGCGACATCGAGAAATTCGTAGTCGGCGTCTGGGCGAATATTGATACGGACATGATGAACCCAATTAAAACAAACAACGTCATATAAACATGTCAATTTAGGGCTTTTAAGAACTCGGAAAATGAGAAAGTTATGTGGTTATTTTTCAGGCTGACGTAAACTGAGATAGTAATGTGAAATTCAGGCTGACGAATTGCATTTTGCGTATAAAAAGGACTATGATGACGCTGCCCCTCGTCAACGGTGATAACGAAAGTTACGATCAGGGAAAAGTTCTAGTCACGTGGGTTCTGACGTAATCTTCGGACTGACCAATGATATTGCCGGACTCTGATGAGCAACGTTCGCACGCAGAAAGTGGGTCGCTGATTGGTTGATATCAATGACAATTAATGTTATATAATAGAAATGGATGCGAGAAACTAATGCTGCCCACAGGACAACTTATGCAAATCAGAGGAGACCATTGCTGAGGAGGACATCTAAGATAATGAAAAAATGGACATGCTTTGACGCTGGTTAGAAACATTGGAAGACCCCCGGTTTTGAAGGAGACGACGGGGTAGGTTTGCCCCTATGACGTAACCCCTTGTGTTCTGTTTCTGGCAATAACATATTTGCGGCATAGGCTATATAAAACATGTAAAAGAACGACACAGAACATCTCTATACTTTTGATCAAGAGTCGAAGTACAGGGTTGTCGTAGCATGCGTTTCGTCACCGGAGGCGCAATATACATTTTCCTTCTTCAAAATGTTCTTGAAAAAGAAAAACCACTTTTTACTCAGTGAGGTATGCAATGTGAATTACGCAAATGGCTGCATTACACAACCAATGTATTCCGTATCCGATAAAACGAAGGCTTGTTGATATGAAATTTCGAGGAAATAGAGTTCACCGAGTGATTGTTCTTAATAATTGTCCTTCTTTAAAAAATATCAGAAAGATCAGAAAGACGCAAAGTAGGAAGAACTAAAAATAAAAATAATAAAACTTGTTATCAGTAATAAATGGTAAATTTTTATTGCAAATTTGCTCTCACCCAATCAGATGCCACGATTTCAGTAGCTTATAACAGTTATTTTAAGTCGTTATTGATAACATGTTTTATGAAACAGGACCCTGACGCATTTATATATGTCTTTCTACCAACGTGACTTAGGAAAGTTATTACTAAAATTAAACTGTAAATATTTTGCTGAACAAAAAAAAGAAGAGAAAATCGTTTTATACAGTGGTTTAAATTACACACTGCGGCATGTTTTGTCGATGGTATTTATAGATAGATAGGCGTGTTTTGTATGTAATTTGCGTATTTATGTGTTGGTAAGATAAATTGTGCTTAAAATGATGGTACAGCCTTTCGAGAAATCAACCGAAGGCAGTTTCGATGGCCCCGTACGTCACATTTTGAAATGTGCGAATATTACAATAATATGATTACGTAATCTGAACAAGGTTTCTATTGGGCAAACGGTATTGAAATTGCCCTTATGTTGATTTCTTGGAAGGCTATGCAATCATGTCTGTTATCATTATTCTTATATTTCTGTCTAGATATATTATACTTAGATCGGGAATACGGCATCATGAACAATATGACTTTGTGTGGAAACGTTGTTGGTTAATTTCATTTAAAATGATTAATTTATCAAACATAACAAAGTGCTAGCATTCTTAAATGAATATCCAGGTATCTTATGGAATTAAATTTGGCTTGTTCAGTTGTTTGCTTCATTCATTGATTTTCAGGGAACTCAAAGCTGCTCTGTCATTTTGTATAGGTAACTGGATCATCACACATACGAACAGAACAGTTATTTATTGTTTATTGTGATATGAAGTATATTGCATCACAAATAATTGTGATGTATTTGAGCTTTAATACTTAAAGTCAATAAATTTCACGACAGTTTTATCCAAACATTTTAAGACGATTAATTGTTTATCTTCAGTAAAACAAACTTTATGATCACCATATTCGCTTGTGCACTTTTGAGTAATGGTATAATCTTATATTTATAATCTATAAATAATTATGCATATCTACTGAATTTCATTAAATTGTTATAAACTATATATTTGTTTCCTATCAACAATACGATGTTGATACTTTATTTCAAGATATCATGAAAGAGAATTTTTTGTTAACATTTACCAGATTTCTACCAGCAAAAGAAAAGTAATTGCCAAGTACCTTTCATAAAACTTTAAAAAACAGAAGAAGAATGAATAAGAATATCTTCAAAGAGCATCAATCCTGTTTCATTCACTATGTACAAATGTATTTCTGACAAACAAATTGGAAGCTCTTATTGGGGTTATCCGATTTTGTTTGTAAGTGTTATATCCGAATACCAATTTTATTTAAGTCCTTTCCCAAGAAATTTTTATAGCGAGGTTTTATAATAAAGTATTGAATAATATCTTATTATTTTAGTGTTTTATTATCATTATTTTACGAGTTTCAAAGTGTTCTAAAGGAAATGGGGCGCTGAAGAGATAAAGGGATGGGAAGAGCTAAAAGAAGAGAGCTGAAAAAGAGAGAAATAAAGAGAGAGAGAGAGAGAGAGAGAGAGATGAAAGAGAGAGAGAGAGAGAGAGAGAGAGAGAGAGGGGGGGGGGGGGGGTCGCTCGTCTGTATCGATAAAAAAAAGAACTGCATAATAAACGTGACAAAGGAAAAGTTTTTCGTGGTATTATTCTATCTATTTGTTTGATGAAATATTTAAAAATGCGCAAGATATACACATTCTTGATATGACATTCTTGTGGATAATTAAGCCAAACCATTAAGTAGTTTATGACCTGCCTCTGATAATACCAAGCTTAAACGAGTTTTGGCGACTTTACTTTAGTTTCAGCATACATCTAAAACATATCAAAGCACGATCCGAAAATATCGTGGTTTATTCATATAAACGTTTAACAGTGAACAAATGAATCGTACAGAAACCGTTGTATATGAATAAAGGAGATATTATTTATTCTATTTCACGACAGTTAATATGCCTTTCTCGGGCAGAATTGCATCTCTATTCTTTTAAAACGATAAAATACATTTATATTATGCAAATGAATTGATGTAAAAATCTTAACTACATGTAATTCTTGGAACAGATTGTTATTACTATAGCTGAGTTGAGTGAGATAGTTTTTTTTTAAACTTCAGCCTTTTATATCTCTATTTCATGTTTGAATACCGCATGCCATACACAGTCATGAAACAGGCAGACAATCTCACACGTAATAAGATTAGAAGAATAACTGAGAATAATGTACGGATAAAAACGCACATATTTTTCAAGATCAGTCTATACCTGAGCTTGTCTTTTATGCCAAGAAAATATCTTTCATCCCTTCCCTTCTTCATCTCCCCATTATCTCTCCCTCCCCGTCCCCGTCCCCGTCCCCGTCCCCGTCCCACCCCTACCCCCCCCCCCCTCTCTCTCTCTCTCTCTCTCTGACTCTTCGAACCCCCTTTTAAACTCTGCTTCTGTTTTTTTCATAATTATCTCTGCCGTCTCTTTTAGCTTTTCGCTAAGATGGCGTTGTGAACCAAAACAGTAAAAAAAAAAAAAAAAAAAAAAAATTGTCAGCAGAAGATGAATTGTTTTTGGCTATTCCATCCAATTTTAGTAGCATGGAAGGTTGATTTCAAAGCTGAAAGACGTCTCCCTTTCCCCACGTGGGATAATTTGTACCTAACCTGGTCCGAATGAAATCGAAATTTACAGATGTCTATCTCTAATACATAGTTGCGATTGATATCAATGGCAAATAAGTTGCGATTAGTGGCAATAAGACATGGCCCAGTCTAACACCACCCATTGAAATAGTTCAGTAACGCCCCAAACTTCTCCCCAATTTTTACTCCTTGATTTTAATGATGCAGAACTTGTTTCCGAGTTCTTGGGCGGGGTCTATCTTTGAGAGGATGATGAACTGGAAATTGCAGGTGACGTGAGGTAAGAATTTGTCCTTCTCGTAGTCGGGTCCATCCTCATTGGTGATCAGGTACTCGTACCTAAACAAGGATAAATACAAATTGATAATTACAATAATAATAATAATCCATTTATATAGCGCATCTATACTCTACTGCGCTTAATACAAAGTCTTACCCCGGCTGTAGCTGAGATGAGCCGCAATAATAATAATTCAAGGAATTTCTTCCTACCGGGTTTCCATTTACTTTACCTGGGTGGAGAGTGACAAAAGTAGATTAATGTCTTGCCAAAGATGTGATTTTGATCTGATGTTTATTTATACGTCTATTTACATAATCATGTATCTGTAACCTTCAAAATTAGTATCATAATCACGTGAAATCGATATACAATATACCAAAATAGACAAGTAAAAAAGGTTCATCTAAAGTACAGCTTGAATTGAAGTCTTTATCATAAATATTCACAAATGAAAACAAAAATCATGTAATAATTATGCAACGATGCATTTCATTTTCGCTATTGGCGTAAGAGACGGAGATACTGTGACAGTACTGCAGCACCCCCTTTACCTCCCTGAAATGTTGAGACTTCCAGTATTTAGTCAACAGACTGTTATTTCATATTTTGGTAGCGAGTTGGTGTTTGTAAATGTTATCATATCAATGACTAAATTAGATAAAACGAATAAAAGGCCATAAACGGTGCACAAACGGTGGGTGTCGTAGTTATACTACAATCATGAAGGGTCATCTTAGCCTGTTCGCTTTGCGTCGTTGCAAAATTATGTTGGAGTTAAATCATCCTGAGCAAGTCTCATAATGAATAAAGTAGATTTAAGAAGTAGGTCTCACTTTTGAAGTATTGATTTGTCCAAGACGTCATTCATCAGATCTTTGTTGATTTCATCGAATTTATCTCTGCACGAATTGAACATATCCGAATCTCCGAAGTCGAGGGTGAAATTATTGCCATATCTGTACAAAGAAAGAAAAATATCCAGAAAGGTTGTTATATTTATATGCTAATACGAGAACAAAATGACAACAGCATATTCAATTTATATGAAATATGAAAAATAAACTACATCGTTTTCACTGAGCCGCGCTGCGAAAAGAATAGTGACTATTAAATACTACAAGCATTGTAAAATTGCCAATAGGCACGATAGGCCTATTCTATATACTTACTGGCAGGTTCAGGTTTTTGACCCATTATAATTTATATCAAAGAAATCTTAATGGGTGGATAAAAAGAGCTTTTTCACGATGATACAAAGCATCGAATATGATTACCCTTTCTTTCTCCGAGCGTTCTCATATGCCTAACTTTATTTGACGTTTGAGAAATCGACTAAGGGATACCTTTAAATATCATCAATTTTGTCTATTCAATATCATTCACCGATAGGCTCTAGCTTGTGACCATCATAAGTCATATCAAAGCAATTTTATTGGTTTGATAAAAAGAGTTTTTTTCATGAGCGGGATACAAAGCGCTGAATATTATTTCTCCGGCTTTCTTCGAGCGATTATGGTTAACTTGTATCACAATAAAAGATATTTTAGAATTCAACTAAGGGATACCTTCAATATCGAATATTATTATCTATATAAGGCTTCTAAGTGGTACAATAAATCAGTTAATTTAATATCTTTAGCGCAGTACTCGGATAACAGATCAATATTGTTTTCGTATTGCCATGTCATCCGGGAACTTCAATTGTCGATACAATATTGCTTGATTATCGAATTTTTATATTTCGCTAGCCAGCCTGATTTTAGATAGCCTAATAATAATAATATTGTATGGCCTTGTTTTCGTGTGCTATAAGAATAAGAAAATATTGCTCTCGCTATGACAATATTGGACTCGTCTTCGAATCGTTCAATATTGTTATAGCTCGAGCAATACATTCTTGTATCACACTCAAAGCCATCCAATATTATATAAGTATTTACCAATAGAAACCATGATCGCATTATTATCATCACACTGCCATGTTCGCATACCTTCCAATGGGTGACGCACTAGGCTACTGAAACGGGTCAAGCTCGCTATCCATAAGGACCGCTATTCATAAGAACCATTATTCCTAATGCTAAGTTCACACCGACGCCGAATTGATGGCGCATTAAATCGGCGAGCAAAGCGGCGGCAAAGCGTAACAAAGTTTAATTAAAGCGTAAAGACCGTAATAGAGCGTGAGAAAGCTTTGAGCAATTCGGGACATTCGGCAAGAGCGCCAATTTTTTTTAAACTGTTTAAAAATTTGAGGCGATCTGTCACGAATTGCGTAAAGCGGGGAGAGCTTATCAAGGCGTCACAAAGCTTATCAAAGTTTTGCTCAAAGCGTAGGAAAGCTTAACAGAGTTTAAATTTTTGGCGCTCTTGCCGAATGTCCCGAATTGCTCAAAGCTTTCTCACGCACTATTACGGTCTTTACGCTTTAATTAAGCTTTGTTACGCTTTGCCGCCGCTTTGCTCGCCGATTTAATGCGCCATCAATTCGGCGTCGGTGTGAACTTAGCATAACATATCTCAGGAAATCGTGAGATTTTTTGAAAAAATGACGCCGAATTGATCGCCGATTTAAAGCGCGACATTCGGCGTCGGTGTGAACTAGGCATTAGACCGCTATCCATAACGTGAGACAAATTGAATAGTGATCCTTTATGAATAGACGCCTTAAAAAATGAAATAGCGAGCAAACCATAGACAATTTACCTCGCCATTCGTAAGGACCGCTATCCATAACGCGGATTAAGTGAATAGCGGTCTTTTATAAATAGCGGTCCTTATAGATAGCGAGCAGACCCCACTGAAATCGCCTAGTTTAATATGCCGTTTTTTTTCTTCATGTTGTTGTTGTTGTTGAAAGTCTTGGGGTCTTTACCCTCGGATTCATAATACAAATTTAAATTCTATGATAGGCTCAGTTACAAACCTGATAGATCCAATGAGACGCTTCCTGATCGAGTCAGCTTGCATATCCGACGGGGATATGGCATCCAGACAGTTCCCGCCTTGGTAGCGAAGGAACACCGCCGCTCTGCCGCCGCCGTCGACGATCATGGGCCATTTCCCCGTGCTCTTGATCATCCCGTCATCGTCCTTGAGTACGGCAGCGAGATCCTTCAGCTCGATCTCCATGATGACGGGCTTGGGCGGTTCGGCGGTGGTCAGGCTGGCTAACTTGTCCGTCACATCTAGAAAGAAATAAGAACATATTTGGTAGAAATGTTGATTGCCATGAATGCAGGTATCGAAAATTATGGATAAATGCGATTGCATATATAGTTTTAGAAATCGAAGGCAATTTCAACAGCCTTAATATGCGTCATTATTTTATTGAAATGTCGAATATGACTTTGCCATTATTAGCAACGATTATGTGCAATCATCTGTAACTCTTCACTTCACCCCCTCTCTCTCTCTCTCGCTATCTGTCTGTCTGTCTGTCTCTGTCTCCCTCTGTCTCCCTCTGTCTCTGTCTCTCTGTCTCTCTCTCTGTCTCTCTCTGTCTCTCTCTCTCTCTCTGTCTCTCTCCCAATCACACTTCAGTCTCTACCTGTGTCATTCTTCTCTTCTCTTTGCTGTACTTTAATTTGCATCATCAGGAACCCCAATATTTGTTGTTGTTGCTTGTACTTCATTGTCAGGGCCGGGTCAGGGCTCACAAGGTATCACGCTTCGCTTATCTTGGAGCCCTGGACAGGGCCCCATTTGCATAAAACTTACCATTGATGGTAACTTTGCTATCAATGGTAACTACCATGCTAACAGGGCTCAACAGCCAATAAAAATCAAGGTTTCCACGGTAGTTACCATGGATGGCAAGTTACCATCAATGGTAAGTTTTGTGCAACGGGCCCCAGTTCTGTTTGAACTAAGTTTATATACGTTTATATGTCTCCATGTATGTTTTAATGTATACTGACTTAATTATGTATTCAGAACTGAACTAGTTCTGTTTAGACTAAGTTTATATTTCTCCGTTTATGTGTTAATGTATACTGACTTTATTATGTATTCAGAACTGAAAATAAATTGAATCAAATCTGCAAGATCTACACATTACATCCGCAAACCCATGATTTCTCTATGATTCCGCAGGGTAGGCCTGTTGAAATTGCCTTTGAGCTGATTTCTTAAATTGCAACCCTACTACATGTATGTTTGGTATTGGATTAATACATTAAACCATGCTGAGTTGCTGCCACAGCTAATGGAATAATTCGAAAAAAAGATAGATTAATACTAATGAGACTCACGGGCACAATCTCACCAAATGCTTACGTCTCTTGCCCGAATATCATCTTTCTATGATTTTTTGTTTTGCGAGCGAGCTAAAACTTCGACAATTAACCTTTTAATCCATCATCATTCATCAATTTCATTACGTATAATAAAACACTCCTTTGCGAATTGCCATCCGAATATGAGGCGGCAGTTGCCCCAACATTGCTAATCTCATTCTCAGAGGGATGTTTGACAGTCTTAAAAGGCCACACTACAACCATCGTCAAAGCCACTGTCGCCCCTCCCCCTGGAAGGAATTCAACTTGCTTATACACGACTAATATATAAACACATCGAGGGATTATTTCGGATAGTAAGTGCACCACATATTAAGACCAATGATAAATGAATGGCATACCAATAATTAATTAATTAATTTATTAAAACATAATTATACAGGATGACAATATCAGCCAAAGCTTTTTTTTCATATTGGTTCTGTATAATTATACATGATAACATACAAAATAACAATAAAATAAGCAAAATATATTACATGGATATGAAATAATATGACATTTCATTAATAACCAGCGACTAGAAACATGGATGTAAATTCATAGATTTACCCAAAATCACAAAATGAGATTATCCAATGATTGGAAACACAGTTAAGAAAAAACAAAAATTGTTTAAAAATTCACCGGAAATTGAATTAACTCTTACATCAATAGAATCAGAATCTCTCCCAGCACACTCATAGGAAACAAAACACAACAAACAAATTCATTAATAACTTTGTTAGTCAATTAAAACCGCTTACCTTTTGTATCCTTGCTTGCTGAGGGTCCAGCCTTCTTTTGGGAGGAACCTGCAGTTGTTTTTTTGCCAGCCCGGGCCGGAGCCGCCTTCTTCTCCCCCTTCTTACCTGCTATTGGCTTTGGAGGCATTTCGACGAGTCAAGATCGATGATGATGATGATGATAGGAAAAAGATTTGTTCTTGATCTGTTTCGTGATCTATAAGAGAAGATTGATGTATCCGCGATGTATTGTTGTCGCATATATTGCATGGAAATAATTATAATGCAGTAATGACCCACGCTGACTTTACAACGCACCAATGCAGTAAAAAAGCAAATAGATAGCTATTAGATCAGCATGATCGCTACCGTAATTCGTAAACAAACTAATGCGCTGTTGTACATACAGGTGTGCGTAAATATAGATCTTCTTTTATTGTTACGTCATTTTCGACGCACCGATCGATAGTAGCGTTGACAATGATTGAAGCCTGGATAGTGTTCTGCGAGGTCATTGTAGATTGCTACGTACTAAATAGATGTAGCTCCAATTAGCCATCTTGAGTTGAATTTCCAAAAGACATATAATTACGTTATGATTTCTTTTCTCCCTTAAATCTTCACTTTGGTAGCCAAGGTAGTTACCCGCCCCCACTCTCTCTCTATTTTGATTTCCGTAATTTCATTACCATCTCTCATTTTCACTCGGACTCTCCTCACCTTTGTCTATGTATATGGCAGCAAGGCAGGTTTCTTTTTCTCTTTCCTTTGTTTCTTCCATTTTATTTTCCCGTATTTTCTTCATTTTCTACTACTTATTATTTCTTTCCTTGCTGTTTGTTTAAATTCTTCCTCATTTTATTTGTTGTTTACTTCTTTTTTCATTCACTTTATCAACCCGTTCTCTCTCTCTCCATCTTTCTCATTCACACTCTCTCAATATCTTTCTCATTCACTCTCTCTCTCCTTCTCTTCTCCCTTTCCAAGCCAATTTTTTTTTTCTCTCTCTTTATTTATCCTGTCATCCTTTTTACTTGCTCATTTCCCTCTATGAATAAATTAGTGTTCAATAATTAGATCGGTATATTTATTTTGCATGTACCTGAAGAAAAGGATTGTATGAAATAATTGAGAATTATTATATGATGGGAATAAAACAGATATGTCAGTAAAAGTAAGTTGTTTCTTCAAAACTATATCTTCATTGAGCTTCACATCGCATAGGATATAACCCAACAATGATTAATTGTCTCTTCACCTTCTCTAAATTTGGATTTTCGTAACAAAGCACAATGACAAACACCAATAGCACGAGATACATTTTTTCTTTTTTTTTTCAAATCATTTATATTTACAATCATAGAATAAAAAAGATACGAGTTACTTTGAAAATATACAATGTATATAACATGACATACATGGACGGAAGAGCGTTATATTATTACAGAATGGTCAAATATAGAGGAAGAAAGAAATACTGCTTTGGACTATTTATGGACGGAACAAAGGAATATTACAAATATTCAACATATATATTCAAGATATATATAAAGGAAAGAAGGCAGTTTAATGGCACAAAATACAATATTGATATTAAGGCTCTTAAAAAAGATACAGCTTGTTATTCCAGAAAATACAATAACATATCCTTGAAACCCCTTCTAACTTGTAGAATAAGATTTCAAAATAATAATAATAGTAGTATAGTAGAATTAGTAGTGGTAGTGATGGTGATGGTGATGATGGTGGTGGTGGTGGTGATGATGATGATGATGATGATGATAGTGACGATGATGATGATGATGATGGTGGTAGTGATGGTGATGATGATGATGATAATGATGGTGGTGGTGATGGTGATGATGATGATGGTGATGGTGATGATGATGGTGATGATGATGATGGTGGTGATGATGATGATGATGATGATGGTGATGGTGATGATGATGATGATGATGGTGGTGATGATGATGATGATGATGATGGTGATGGTGATGATGATGATGATGAAGATGATGGTGATGATGATGGTGATGATGATGATGGTGGTGATGATGATGATGATGATGATGGTGGTGATGATGATGATGATGAAGATGATGGTGATGATGATGGTGATGATGATGATGGTGGTGATGATGATGATGATGATGGTGATTATGATGATGAAGATGATGCCAATGATGGTGGTGATGATGATGATGATGATGAAGATGATGGTGATGATGATGGTGATGATGATGATGGTGATGATGATGATGATGGTGGTGGTGGTGATGATGGTGATGATAGTGATGATGATGATGATGATGATGATGATTATGATGGTGGTGGTGATGATGATGAAGACGACAACGATGATCATGATGTCTTGTTAACCCAGGGTAGACTCATCAGTATTAATACTATTTTCCAGAGGGCCCTGCAATCATAATTATTATCACTCCAGCTTTAGCCGTGAAAAGGCGCTCCGGCAATCAAGGAATTTTTTCCTTTAGGGTACCCATATACCTCTCCTGGGTGGAGTGTGGCATAACTAGATTAATGCCTTGCCATGATTCATTAGTACATCACATTCATAAAGATATCATATTTACGTCACATGCATTTCCAACTGGTATCATCTTAAAACATTATCAAGATGTCCTTCACCGACTCTCAAACTGTATATCTGATCTTATACCCTTTGATTTTCTATTATTTCATATCCAAGTATGCAAACCGAACTCCATATTATTATTGTTTTCATTGTCTATGATTTATGTACTATGAATTGTTTATATCTGGATTCATTTAAAACTGTAAAAGCATATATAATTATATTTATATGTCTATGGAATTATTTTTACCTTGTAAATTCACTTGCATCAGCTTCCAGCTGTATTGTTAAATATTTGAATAAAACCTTATCAAATCAAATCAAATCAAATCTTGAGTTTTCCTCGACCCAGCAGGTTAAAAGTTAGATGCAAAAGTCATTAAGGTAATTCTACAACACATCACATATAATATTGAAGGGGTTTTAAAAATCACACACAATCCATGTAGAAATTTTTTGAGTTTACTTCGGTTCTGAATACCAGCTTCAAAACAGCTGTATTTAGAGGCTAGGAAGAAAAACAATGGTCAATTGAACTTTGACTCTCTTGTTCAACAAAGCTAAAAATGAACTTCTCATGTTTGTATCAAAACATTTAAAACTGAGACCATTTTACATTCCAGGGGGGTGTTTCATAAAGCTGTTCGTAAAGTTACGCATGACTTTACGAACGACTTGTATATGAAAAGCTAAGTGGGATGCTCAATCATTATTAACCGCATCAACTAAAGTTGAACTGTGCAGATGTAGATTAACATTCTTATTATAACAAACATTTTTAATGCAAAGTATATTTTTTGCCATAATTTAATTGAGGTTATTGGAAATATCAGAAAAAAACTTTGGGCATCCTATCTGGCACTTCATATACAAGTCGTTCGTAAAGTCATGCGTAACTTTACGAACAGCTTTATGAAACACCCCCCAGATTCTCCAATGAAACACTATCATGTATGATGTTCTATCATTGTATACTGTGTAAATCATAATATTAATTAAATGCTTGGCATACATACTTGACTTTTCAGTTATTAATTAGCCTGCTGGGAACCGTTTCTCAAAACCGTCATAAATCTATCTTCTTAGACATCCTATTGAATCATGTGTTACAGATTTTAACACGCATTTCTATGGGATGTCCACGAACTTAGACTTGTGACGGTTTCGAGAAACTGGCCCCAGGACTCATGATTCACTATATCCGATTTGGTCTAAAATCTGCAGATTGTGTGATTTCCTCTCTATATGTTTTGTTTCATGTAAGATCATCTTCAAAACTATGACATAATATTGGGGGCGTTCACACCTACAGAAAAAAAAAAAAAAAAAAAAAAAAAATCAAAAATCCTTGTTTTTGCGAGTATGGACAGAATAATTTCACTAAACGTCGCGATTCACATCAAGGTCCCATTCGCAGTAAGTCTTGGGATTTTTCGGAATAGTCGCGATAGTTTGCCAGGCGCTGTGTGTATAAATGGTATTGGGAATCAAAAATTGATTTATTTAATCCCAGGATTCCAAGCACGCATACATCGGCGAGATTCACGCATGCGCAGTTCGGACGTCGAGCAAGTTAGTATTCTACCTGTGTGTGAATGGTCGCCCCACCAAAATAAAATCAATCTTTGCATTGCGATCCAAATCGCACTAATTGTAATGTGTGAACGGGCCTATTGAGAATTCAACCTAATACCACCCTGAGTACATAGAATCTGTCCATTATCTCATCATCCAGTTCATTCTTAGAGACCAGGAACATCTTGAAGTTCTGGGTCCGGCTCTCTATGAATTTGTTCTTGTTGTATTCCTCCCCATCGCTTTCCCTCACAAGGTACAGATATCTGTGAAATGAGTGAAAGAAATGAAAATATGTTTTAGCAGGCGCGTAGCCAGGGGGTGGGTGGGGGGGGGGGCGGTGGGGGCAGTCTCCCCCCCAAAAAAAAAAAAGAAAAAAAGAGAAAAAGGAGAGAGTGAGAGAGAGGAGAAAAAAAAGGGGCAGACATAGAAACCTGTCTATAGCGGCCGCCCAAGGGAAACACAAAAAGTGGTCTTTGTAGACAGGTTCATTTAGTACATGTCTCAATAAGAAACCATTTTCAAGCTAAACCAATAATGTGGTCTTTGTAGACAGGTGGTCACTAAAGTAGGTTTGACTAAACTGAGACTTTGCTTAAAGGTATTACAAAGTTTTGGTATGGGGTCATGAATTTGGTTCAAATGAACATAATGGAAGCATATGCAATCCTACAATATTCAGTGATCTTTGTCACGGTTGAAATCGAGTCTAAAGTTTTGAAATTGTAAATAATAAACTCTTTATGTTGTATAGCTCCCTCTCAAGGTCGAGATATTAATTACGCGATAAGACAATGTTTCTTGACTAAAATAGACCGATTTGCTATTCTCATTTGGAATTTATATATCACAACTACATATTCTGAGATTTTCATGGTCGCAGCTACCATTGTACGGCCGTAGGCGCTATTTGAAATTTATCAAAATTTACCGGGAGCACCGATAAATTTTTATATTCAATTTTTCTCGAAAGAAGTAGTGTTTTAGGGGCTAAATTTTCTAGTACATCTACAGAGGCACCCAAATATATCAAAATTGTAAAGAATCACTATCCACCCAATTTTCAAAATTTCCCAAAACTTTGTATTACCTTTAAGTTTAGGCTACCGCTCAGTATACTCACTTTTCCTTCTCCAGGATGCTCTTGTTAAGTATGTCTTCCAAGAGTCCTGGCTGAACTTCATCAAACCTTGACACACACGTCTCAAACATGTTCACCTCTAGGAAGTCCAGAACAAACGGCTTGCCATACCTGGCAAAGAAAAAGGCAACAGAAACAATATTTCTCAATACAACTTATTTTGATTTGATTTGATTTGATTTATTGGTTTCTGCATCTTTTTCCTTTTTTTCATCATACATTTTCATGAACATAATATGGTTTGATACAATATTTTAAATGTATATAATTTTATACAGATAATAAACGAATTTAATCAAATATATTGAATGCATAATTATTATTATTATCGATATACACCTGTACATGTAAGGCTTCCAAGTGGTACAATAAATCAATGTATTCAATATCTTTAGCGCAGTGCCCAGATGACTGACCAATAATGTTTTCGTACTGCTCAGTCACCCAGGAACTTTAACTATTGATATCGATATTTATATCAAACACACACAAAAAAAAAGCCATATTATTGAGGTCAGTCAAATGATGTTATTTCGCTAGTCAGCCTGATATAAACAATAATAATAAAATTGTACGGCTCTGTTTGCGTGTGATACAAGAATATATTGCTCTCACTATGACAATATTTTCATAGCTCAAGCAATATATTTTTGTATCACACTCAAAGCCGTCCAATATTATATAAATACTACCAATACTTAAAAATAACCACACAAACATACCTTACAGCCCCTAATACAGCACTTCTAATAACCTCTGGTTGCATGTGATTTGGGTTAAGTGCGTTGATGAAGTTGGTATCTTGATACCGGAGGAACGTCGACACCCTCCCAGAGGGGTCAAGGAGCATCGGCCAGCGACCATCTGACTTGATCTTGTCTCCAACGTCTCTTAGCAACACTTCGTTGAGCTCCTTGAAGTTCACCTTCACACCAATCTCATCCTCTCCTGAACATAGAATAAATACAAGAATTTTAAAGAAGTTACCCGAAGAATCAGAAGTGTTTTGAAATTTGAATTGATGCAAAATTCATATCATTGCAAAGAGGAAGCCTTCCTGATCAAATATAACAACTTCCCTCTTTCAAAATATGTTTGGGGCCCTCAGTAATCATCTCTCAAAAATATTAATTTTGAGATCCAGATTTTCTGCATTCAGCGGTCCACCGTAGAGCATCAAGATTTGTGATGTCACATGCGAGACACAGCTAGCCACAAAATTGTATTTTACGCCTTTCCACGATTTCTATATGATTTATCAGCAAATTCTTCATGTTTTTTAAAGAGAAAATCTTTCCATCGATGTAATTTGTCCATAATTATCAGTTGTCGTGAATTTTCTTTGGGTGACTACTTTAACACTATAATGTCAAATGACTTGTCACACTGTAAGACCAATTCAACTTGTTTGAGTACTATAGAACTTAGAATTATGCTCATTCAGTTGGAAATGCATGCTAAATACAATGACATCACCACCAACAGGATAAAATGATTGAATGGATTTTGAGTAAATCAAAGTTTAGATTGATATATTGCATCTTCTTGAAGATGCCATTTTGTTATTCTGTAAAATTTGTACTGTTTGACTTAAGGGATATATACTTATCAAAAGAAATTCAACGGATATATATCTGAATTCCGGAAATGCATTTTAACCATTCAGACATACCGGTATCATCATACTCCATTAGAAGTCATATCAACTATATTATATGTCGATCGTGATTCCTTCTTACATGATGTTATCTCACATTATAATGTCAAACAATGATGAAAATTCAATTTTGAGATACAAAATACTTAAGATAATTTAAAATCAATTTTGTAATACCTACTGAATAAACAAAATAAAGGTACATACATGTATTCTGAACGACTAATATTTTTAATGATCTCAGAATAAGTCCCAATATCTGTGACAGAATGCTGTATGCCATTTCAGTTTGCTCTGTATAAAGTGTGCATGAAATCACAAAGATGTGCATCCGCATGGGAATCCGAACTCTGTTTGTTTGTTGGGGCTGGGCTCTACACAGGGAATCCAGATTGAAATCTTAGAGCCTAATATTGACATTTTCAAACATTGGG
This sequence comes from Strongylocentrotus droebachiensis, assembly GCA_035222895.1. Taxonomy (NCBI): domain Eukaryota; kingdom Metazoa; phylum Echinodermata; class Echinoidea; order Camarodonta; family Strongylocentrotidae; genus Strongylocentrotus; species Strongylocentrotus droebachiensis. The sequence goes on from JAVYIG010002183.1 coordinate 48,725, forward strand.
GGTTTAATTGGATGTGTGCTCATGTGTCTCAGCTAGGCACCTGTTAGTGTCGGGTCTGAGTTAAAGGTAAAGGCCAGTTTTGGAAACGCCCCCCCCCCTTAAAAAAATGAAATGGAAGCTCTCGATTACCAATCATGTGAAAGAATATGTTTTGACTAATGCATGATGATAACAAAATTTGCCGGGATCCGCCTACTAATTAATATATTTGGTAAATTAGTTTATCTATTGGGACCAAATAGATAATATGCATGTGTCGCGCACGTGTGCGAAGTCCCATATACATCTTTCTGTGTACAGGGCTTGTAACTTTACGAAGACTGGGCCAAATTTGACCGGGGAAAATGAGTATGGTAAAACCGGTCACTCAAAGACTTTTACTATTTTGAAGCACAATTTTTTTAGGGCTTCCATATTACACCATATCACAGAGACTGATAACCCGTAGGGCCATGCATCTCAGATTTGGGAAACTGGAAACTTAATTGTTAAACAATGCCATTAATTTTTTAAAATAAATGTCATGCTTCCTGGGAGAAATTTCAATAGTTTAAACATATTTGTGGCTTACACCCAGTAAATAAGATCGATTGATCCATTAAAGTATGCCATTAAAGTATACATTTTGGTTTCAAACACAAAAATTTAACAAAAATGAAGTATCTATTGATCTCCTACCACTGGCAGCTTTCCTTTGTTCTCTCATCTGTAGTTTGATTTGGTTCACTTTATTCCTTGCCTCATCGGCCGCTATCTTCGCCATCTCAAGTTCATGCTCAGCATCATGCACACACTGGAAGAAAGTGGAGAGTTAGGAATGTTGTTAAAGCCTATCTGCACTAGTTTGGCCAGGAGGGATTAGACCATGGGGGATCGACGGGTACCGCTTAGGCATTGTTGGTTGTATAATAGGCGCAAGTAGTTACAAGTAGTGCAGTCCCGCTTAAAGCTTATCAACACTAGTGTGGCTAGGAGGGATTAGACCACACAGCGAGGTCACTGACAGGTGGTTATCTCATCAAATCAGTTCTTAATTAACATAAGAAAAAGGGGACCATGGGCGATCGACGGGTACCGCTTAGGCATTGTTGGTTGTATAGAGGGGGCAAGTAGTTACAAGTAGTGCAGACATGATTCTAGTGGTATGAGATACAACTAAGGGGGTTTGTAAGAGTGTATTTCATTGGCTGAAAAGCTACCATGTACATCATGTGACACTCTCTTACATGTGAAAAGCATGAGTCAGTTCATATATACGTTACAAAGAAATGTTAAAATGTTGAGCATATTTCAAATTCGACTAGTCAGCTCAATTTCTTGTTTTGTTGGGGGGGGGGGGGGGTGGTATATTTTCTAAAACTTGAGCAAAAATTAACCTAACACCTGAACTTAGTTCTTGTAAGAAACGTCCAATAAGAAATTGTTATACTAAGTTAAATAGAGCAATAAACAACATCTATTCATCGAAATGAGCCCCCCTTGCTTTGGTGTCAGGTTTAACCCTAATAAGGCCGGGCTATTTGAAGTCTTACTACGGCCGGGGGGGGGGGGGGGGGGGGGCATTATGGACCCCCCCTAAGATCTCGGCCGTGAAACGGCCGATCTCCGTGAAAATTTGCACGCATGTCAAGTGAAGTATATAGAACAATATAATTTCAATTTTTTGAAAAAAATCCCTCATTTGCATATTTATGGTAATTTATGCAAATAATGTCATAAAATCACATTTTTACCCATAAATCCTATATTATTCATATTTAAGCATTCTTTTTCACTACATATATTCCTTAGACCATTTGGAACAATAATACGACAACAAAAATTGGAAGAGCCAGCTTATTCCTTATGTTATCTCTTGTTTTGATAATTTCTTATGTATTTCATTGATTTTTTAACTTATTTATGTTATTGTTTTTTTTTTTTTTTCATTTCTTCCTACAATTCAACTATTTTGACTCCCAAAACAACCACCTAAACTTTAAACAAGACCCAATAACCAATGTTTGATCTATTTTTAGGAAAAATGACATTTCCATATGTTTTGTACACAAATCACAAAAATGAGCGATTTTCGGGCTGACATGCAAAGACATAAGGTCACGTGACCTTGTAACTATAGGTCTGATTTTTTAAATATTTTTTTTAAAGATGCGCAAGACTCTAAAGAAAAAAGTCAGCGAGCGGCGAGGCGCCATCCAAATGCGTTCTCGAACAATCAGAAAAATCGTGGAGGGGGGGGGAATAATGGCCCCCCCGGCCTTATTAGGGTTAAGACTTAAAGCCCCTCTAAAGTGTTGGTACCGATTTCTGCAAAGATTTTCCCCCAGAAAATGGGTTTGAAGGCAAACATTGATAAAAGAATACATGGTTTGGGTTTTCTGTTTGTACTCAGAAAACCTAAATTTTGTAATCTTTCATCAATATTCAACTTCAAACACATTTGTTTGGAAAACCATTGCAAAAATCTTGTGTCTTAAATGACATCCTCTTTCACATTATGAATAGTCGAAGTGAAATTTAGCCATCAAATTTTTGGGGCTCCCAACACTTAAGAGGGACTTTAAAGTTGACTATAGCCCTTATATTCTCTATTCCATTTCTGATAATACTCTTAGTTGGGATTAATTGCGTACTGACTACTTACTTGTAAAGTGATATCAGTCTTGAATCCAGTCAGCATACATTTATCGTGTTCCACAATTCTTTTCTCCAGCTCACAGAAAGCTCTGCTCAGCAGCTTCTGCATGGCATCGTGAACCTTCTGTGCTTCAGCAAACTGGTTCTCAAACCTAATAAAAGCAAAGAGAGAAATATTTCAAATTAAATTAATTTCTGTAAGGAGTCTTAGCATAAGCAGATAAAGATCATTGCAGACAAAATTGTGAAATACATGGAGACAAAATACTGGATACGTGCTAATGAAAGTTATGTTATCATTATTCATTTATGCACAAGCAGTGCACTCCATGATACACAGGTGGAAGTATTCTTTGAAAAGTGGAAACAAAGGCCTTTTATGTAGCACCTTCATCCCTGTAGGAGTGATTTATTTCAAAATGTACAAAGTGGGACCTCTTCATGTTTTGAACATCTTTGGATATTCGGGGTCATTTGGGACATGTGCTAACCATGAACTGGTGTAATAAAAATATGATAAATGGATTCAATGTATATATAGGGGGTCTATCTTATCTACACGTGGGCATTACAGGAGGTTCATTTGTACATTTAGTACCGTTGAAGGGTTATCAAGCGCCCTAAAGAAAAATGAATTATTTTCAACTAGCACTTATATACAAAGGGGCTTGTTATGTTGGTCTCTTTAGTTTAGGGAATACAGTTGAATGCCATTATTTAGAGCTAACTCTGTTAAGTGAGCACCACATCATAGCTTTATGAGTGTTAACTATTAAATTTCTGGAAAATCAGACAAGGTGGCCAGATAGCAAGTAGTTGTCTTGGAGTACTTGATCTAGAGTTTTATCTGTCCTATCTAAAGGGTACAGGTGGTTGAAAATGGATGGTAGCTGTCTATTACAGGTCAAGGTTTATTTTGAAAAATATAGAATACAATGATGCACATGCTGCAGCTAAAAAGCTGAAATGTATATGTTTACCACTATTGAGGATATATACAGGTATAAATAGAAAAGAATATCTAGTCACAAAACATAACTACATGTACATAGTCGTACAATGAAACCATGAAAGTTAGAATACTGGTCTGATTAAAAAGACAGCTGTTCAAATATATAAATAAAAAAGATATCAGGTTTGTAAAGAGAAACTTAGAACAATCAATGATTATTAAGAAATTCAATAAAAGATGGTATTGCACTTTGTTTAAAACGAGAGGTCCTGCATTTATATTGACTAAAATTTTGTTTATTTCGTAATGACATAACAGTTTTTCGTTCAGGAATCCAGCCTTTGCATTGTGGGATTTTAATAAGAGATACTAAATTTCTTTAGTAGAGTGGCCAAGGATTTTAGCCTGATACTAGAGATGGAGGCCAAGGTAGGCAACAGACTTGGCAAGGTATGAGATTGGCCTTCATGAATTGGCACCAATTTATTCGAAGAACAAATCCAGGAATACGGACCCTCACGCAATCTACGGTCATCTTCACAATTAAAGTCAACTCTTTCTTATGGTCATCGCTCTTTTTTCTAAACTTCTGCTGAACAAACTACCTTTACATGTCAAAAACTATCAGACTGTCAACCAATTAAAAACTTGTCTTAAAGGTACTATGTCCCATTTGCAGGCTAAAAAAATGACAAGTTTAAATTCCAACGGCATTCGAAAGATAGTACTAATTTAGAACTTCCAAAAAAAAGGTGGGGCTTGAAAATGTCTTTAAGTGGGAAAATAACGACTATTAGTTGTCAAATCGACTTAGGAGCTTTAGATCCAATAAGTAATAGTCTTGATTTTCAGACCATTGTACCGAATGATCATACGTTTTATGCTGCGCCTGTATTATTCTAAGACTGTATTAAACTCACTTTGCCATCTCAGCATTTTGTCTCTTCGTCTCCTCCTCCCTTCTCTTGTCCTTCAACTTCTCAATGTTGCTTAGCAACGACTCCGTCATGGACACATCCCACGATTCCAGGAGGTTCTTGACGGCATCCTGAGAAGCGACCTGTTCAGGTTTGTCGCCATCGTTGGCGTAGATGCGAGGATCGCCTCCGTTCTGGAGCAACGTCTGAACGGCTTCCAAATGGCCAGCGAATGCAGCCCTGTAGTCAAGGAGATGAAGGATTTGTCAGTCATTTTCAGTTTTGTTAAGAGTCACATATTTGTGTGAAAAAGTGTACAATTTTAAATTTAAATTCTCATTAATAACTTTGCAAATTGAAAGATATTCTAGTGCCGCATTTCATAAAACTTGTTATCAGTAACAAGTGTCACATGAAACAGATTTGCTCTCAGCCATCAAATGCAGCAATTGTAGTAGTTTGTAACAGTTATTGCAACTTGTTATTGATAACAAGTTTTATGAAAAAGGGCCCATATTATCATTATCTAAATTAAATAGCAACAATGCATGAGGAGGCGCGGTGGCTCAGTGGTAAAGCAGTGGTCTCGTAACTGGGAGGTCCCGGCTTTGAAACCAAGTCTAGTCGCTCATGCCCTTTGTTAAAGCATCAATCCTCATTACCAAGTCCCTCAGAGAGGACTTCAAGCTGTAAGTCCTCTAGTTGCTTTCTTAGAGGCATTCACATGCTTTCTTAGCAGTCAGGTAAAAAAGAAAAAGAAAAGGGATTAGACCACTCTGCGCGGTCACTGGCAGGTGGTTATCTCATCAAATCAGCTCTCAATTAACATAAGAAAAAAGGGATCATGGAGGACCAACGGGTACCGCTTACCGGTAGGCATTGTTTGCTATATAGAGGGCGCAATTAGCTACAAGTAGTGCAGTCCTGATTTAAATACCTATAAAGTGGTGTCCTTTCAAACTGGCCTTTCTGATTTATGTCCGCTCCTCTATCAATCAGCATCTGAATCACCTCTGTAGCTCCTCCACTGGAGGCTTCTGAGAGAGGCGTGTTTCCATTGGCATCTTCACAGTTGACCATGGCTAGCTGGTGACGTGCACGGATCGACCGGCCAATTTCGTCAGTCGAGACACCGTCAGTATTGTCACGAGCATCAACCTTTACAGTAATGAAAAATAAAGATCTGATTCATAAATTCTGAAATCAAATATAATCTTGTGTCAGAACTTCATATAACTATATAAGACAGAAAAGGACTCGCAATTATCATGAATTAATGCTGTTTATTCTCTCAAGAATACTGTAAATACAGTTTCTTAGATGCTTCCCACCTCCGTTTTTGGTTCATGTTAATTTTGCCAATGAAATACAGTTAAGTGATGATAATTGAGGACTGCTTTACCTGACTGTTAAACATGCTTGTAATTAAGGAACCAGGGGACTGACAGCTCTAAGTCCTCATCGAGGGACTTGGTAATGAGGGTTAAAGTCTTGCCAAAGGGCACGAGCACGTTGAGTTGGTTTTGAACCTTGAACTTCGCGGTAAGGAGACCACTGCTCTACCACTGAGCCACCGCGCCTCCTCTTACCTCTTTTAAAACAGTCAGAACGTCATCCATGTTGCCATCAAATGCAGATTCTAACATCGTCTTCTCCCAAGTCTTCTCTTGCTTCTTCCTCCTTCTCCTCTCCATCTCCTTCCTGTGCTCCTCTTCTGCTTTCTCCTGTTCTTTCCTCACGATCGCAAGGAAAGCCTTTGACAAAAAAAAAGGGAAAACCACCATGTTAGAATAAATGATGCATCAAAACGAGAGCTTCCATATCTTACTAAAACAGCTGTGCACAGAAAAATGACACTAAGAACATAATTTGAGGTAAAACCAGGAGTTAAAAGGTATGGTAACATCAGATCTACCGGTATGTTTGTCATGAATATCAAGGCTCCACATTTACACATACATTTTGTATGTATAAATTGGATTACATTCGGATTTGGGGGTTCTTTATATACATTACTATCCATCCATCCATCCATCTATCCAATTATTCATTCTTTAATTATTTTGTTCTTTTTTTTTAAGGGGGGGGGGGGGGGGATGGGGAGGGGGAGGGACAGAATTATAATATGGGGGCTCATATGCACCAGTCCCATGTTAGTTTTGGGCCCTTTTTTGTAGATCACAATTCACAAATCAAATGTACCAGTAAATTTTCTGATAACAAAATTTGAATGTGACAATTTGAGAAGGTATCACTTTTGTGTCTAATTCACCTCTTTCTCCAGCTTCTCCACCATTTCTTCGTAATCCTCCTTCTCCTTCTTCATCTTCTGGAGCTTGCACTGGGCCAGGAACCTCCGCACCCATTTCTGGATCCGTATGGAGGCCAGGTGCTCCTTGCTAGGGGCTTTGGGCTTGGCCGGAGCCTTCTGGGCTGATTTGCCTCCTGCATCCTTGCTGCCTTTTGCTGCTGGGCCAGCCTTCCTGGATCCACCTTCAGGCACAGAAGTCAAGAAAGATCAATAGGTATGTCTTCATCAGCTCGAGATTGGCAAATAGCTCGCTATTTCTGATTTGGGAAATAAGCCCAAAGTTATAAATCGTGTCTTCCACAGCTCAAGATATTTTTGGATGATTATCTCGACCAAATATCCCTCTAATTGCAACTGCGGGCTGTTGAAGATTTTGCGATCGGGATAGTTCAAATAGTGGTTATTCTGCAATCTCGAGCTGATGAAGATGAAGGGCATTAATTAATTAGGGGAATCTTGCCAGAACTAAAGCCAAAGGACTACCTTTTCTTCTGTATACTGTTGATGTTGATGTGTTGCATAAAATTATTTGTTCTTTAACTCATTGAATAGTCTACTATTACTAAGCCAGAAATAATCATCAAGTTAAACCCTACCAAAATAAACAATCAACATCATTCATATAACATGATCAACCCGTTTCCAATGCCTTTGTTAATTGTCCTTTCAATTCAGGGACAAAAAAAAAAAAAAAAAAACTAGGTCTAGACCTGGGAATATTAACTTGTTAAAGGTAAAGACCAGTAATGGTCATGCGATTGCATTGTGAAAGAAACGTTGTGGAATCGATCAGAAAAGGTCGATCATCTAGCATCTAGCATCTGCAAGGTTCTGGAATCATCAAAATGATAAGAAATTTGGCCCATTCTTCGTAAAGTTACAAGCACTATACACAGAAAGATGTATATGGGACTACCCTATCTCTCTCACCAGACCATGAGAGAAATAAATTTACCAAATATATGAATTAGTAGGCGGTTTCCCGGCAAATTTTTTATCATCATGTATTAGATCTAGTCAAAACATATTCTTTCACATGATTGGTAATGAGAGCTTCCATTTCATTTTTTGAAATTGGGGCGTTGCCAATACTGGTCTTTACCTTTAAGCCTAAACAATAAAATATTGTGGTGGAGAAAAACCTTCGGCAATGATTGAATTATGAATGAGTCTAAAAATTGCATAGGCCTACACACATGTACACAACATTCATGGGCCCACCATCACCCCTGCGCCGCGCCTACGGTTGTGGGGAGCACGGGTATCAAAATACGCTCACCTGGTGCAGCTTTTCCAGTCGTCCCAGGTTTTCTTACCGCTGTCCCAGCCTTAGATGTTGTCGCTTTTGCTGCTGGTTTAGCGGCAGCTTTCGATACAGGTTTAGCTTTAGGAGGCATCTTGTAGTCCGATAAACTTATCAAGATGTCAGGACTCAGGAAACAGAAAGAATGGAGACAGTTTCTTCTCCGTTTTAATTTTCTTTCATGGCCACTTCACTTCACTTCTTTCGTCTAGTCTATGCGAAAGACTTTATTAATATTTCACATTATAGTGGATGCACGTATTTTCTTCTATTTTTGCCGAATACGTAAAAAACGTCCATCATCCATACCTTGAAATCTATATAAACTGATTTCATTCATTTTATATTATACAAGATGCAATTAAATAGCCAAATGTTCACTTTTCAATCGTCGATCTTATGAGAGGGAAAATATCACATTCTTTATCCTAGACTAGTAATGACGCTAATTTCGTTGTCAAGACTAGAGTCCCAGAAACGAGGTGAGAGACGGGAGGGGGCTCCCCTTATAAACGTTAATTTATCAATATTCAGACGATGATATGCTCTAGTAGAGTTTTATATCTTATCTAGCATATTTCGATGTTAATTATTTCATTTTCAAATTTCACAAAATTAATGATCACTGGAAAAACCTCCCGTCTCTTTCTTTTGTCTCTCTTTCCCTGTCTCCCTTTCTTTCTCTCTCTCTCTCTTTCCCAGTCTTCATCTTTCCCACTCTCTTTCCATGTCTCTCTCTTTCCCAGTCTTCATCTTTCCCACTCTCTTTCCATGTCTCTCTCTTTCCCAGTCTTCATCTTTCCCACTCTCTTTCCATGTCTCTCTCTTTCCCTGTCTTCATCTTTCCCACTCTCTTTCCATGTCTCTCTCTTTCCCAGTCTTCATCTTTCCCACTCTCTTTCCATGTCTCTCTCTTTCCCTGTCTTCATCTTTCCCACTCTCTTTCCATGTCTCTCTCTTTCCCAGTCTTCATCTTTCCCACTCTCTTTCCATGTCTCTCTCTTTCCCAGTCTTCATCTTTCCCACTCTCTTTCCATGTCTCTCTCTTTCCCAGTCTTCATCTTTCCCACTCTCTTTCCATGTCTCTCTCTTTCCCAGTCTTCATCTTTCCCACTCTCTTTCCATGTCTCTCTCTTTCCCAGTCTTCATCTTTCCCACTCTCTTTCCATGTCTCTCTCTTTCCCAGTCTTCATCTTTCCCACTCTCTTTCCATGTCTCTCTCTTTCCCAGTCTTCATCTTTCCCACTCTCTTTCCATGTCTCTCTCTTTCCCAGTCTTCATCTTTCCCACTCTCTTTCCATGTCTCTCTCTTTCCCTGTCTTCATCTTTCCCACTCTCTTTCCATGTCTCTCTCTTTCCCAGTCTTCATCTTTCCCACTCTCTTTCCATGTCTCTCTCTTTCCCAGTCTTCATCTTTCCCACTCTCTTTCCATGTCTCTCTCTTTCCCAGTCTTCATCTTTCCCACTCTCTTTCCATGTCTCTCTCTTTCCCAGTCTTCATCTTTCCCACTCTCTTTCCATGTCTCTCTCTTTCCCAGTCTTCATCTTTCCCACTCTCTTTCCATGTCTCTCTCTTTCCCTGTCTTCATCTTTCCCACTCTCTTTCCATGTCTCTCTCTTTCCCAGTCTTCATCTTTCCCACTCTCTTTCCATGTCTCTCTCTTTCCCAGTCTTCATCTTTCCCACTCTCTTTCCATGTCTCTCTCTTTCCCAGTCTTCATCTTTCCCACTCTCTTTCCATGTCTCTCTCTTTCCCTGTCTTCATCTTTCCCACTCTCTTTCCATGTCTCTCTCTTTCCCAGTCTTCATCTTTCCCACTCTCTTTCCATGTCTCTCTCTTTCCCTGTCTTCATCTTTCCCACTCTCTTTCCATGTCTCTCTCTTTCCCTGTCTTCATCTTTCCCACTCTCTTTCCATGTCTCTCTCTTTCCCTGTCTTCATCTTTCCCACTCTCTTTCCATGTCTCTCTCTTTCCCAGTCTTCATCTTTCCCACTCTCTTTCCATGTCTCTCTCTTTCCCAGTCTTCATCTTTCCCACTCTCTTTCCATGTCTCTCTCTTTCCCTGTCTTCATCTTTCCCACTCTCTTTCCATGTCTCTCTCTTTCCCAGTCTTCATCTTTCCCACTCTCTTTCCATGTCTCTCTCTTTCCCTGTCTTCATCTTTCCCACTCTCTTTCCATGTCTCTCTCTTTCCCAGTCTTCATCTTTCCCACTCTCTTTCCATGTCTCTCTCTTTCCCAGTCTACATCTTTCCCACTCTCTTTCCATGTCTCTCTCTTTCCCAGTCTTCATCTTTCCCACTCTCTTTCCATGTCTCTCTCTTTCCCACTCTCTTTCCATGTCTCTCTCTTTCCCAGTCTTCATCTTTCCCACTCTCTTTCCATGTCTCTCTCTTTCCCAGTCTTCATCTTTCCCACTCTCTTTCCATGTCTCTCTCTTTCCCAGTCTTCATCTTTCCCACTCTCTTTCCATGTCTCTCTCTTTCCCAGTCTTCATCTTTCCCACTCTCTTTCCATGTCTCTCTCTTTCCCAGTCTTCATCTTTCCCACTCTCTTTCCATGTCTCTCTCTTTCCCAGTCTTCATCTTTCCCACTCTCTTTCCATGTCTCTCTCTTTCCCAGTCTTCATCTTTCCCACTCTCTTTCCATGTCTCTCTCTTTCCCAGTCTTCATCTTTCCCACTCTCTTTCCATGTCTCTCTCTTTCCCAGTCTTCATCTTTCCCACTCTCTTTCCATGTCTCTCTCTTTCCCAGTCTTCATCTTTCCCACTCTCTTTCCATGTCTCTCTCTTTCCCAGTCTTCATCTTTCCCACTCTCTTTCCATGTCTCTCTCTTTCCCAGTCTTCATCTTTCCCACTCTCTTTCCATGTCTCTCTCTTTCCCAGTCTTCATCTTTCCCACTCTCTTTCCATGTCTCTCTCTTTCCCAGTCTTCATCTTTCCCACTCTCTTTCCATGTCTCTCTCTTTCCCAGTCTTCATCTTTCCCACTCTCTTTCCATGTCTCTCTCTTTCCCAGTCTTCATCTTTCCCACTCTCTTTCCATGTCTCTCTCTTTCCCAGTCTTCATCTTTCCCACTCTCTTTCCATGTCTCTCTCTTTCCCAGTCTTCATCTTTCCCACTCTCTTTCCATGTCTCTCTCTTTCCCAGTCTTCATCTTTCCCACTCTCTTTCCATGTCTCTCTCTTTCCCTGTCTTCATCTTTCCCACTCTCTTTCCATGTCTCTCTCTTTCCCAGTCTTCATCTTTCCCACTCTCTTTCCATGTCTCTCTCTTTCCCAGTCTTCATCTTTCCCACTCTCTTTCCATGTCTCTCTCTTTCCCAGTCTTCATCTTTCCCACTCTCTTTCCATGTCTCTCTCTTTCCCAGTCTTCATCTTTCCCACTCTCTTTCCATGTCTCTCTCTTTCCCAGTCTTCATCTTTCCCACTCTCTTTCCATGTCTCTCTCTTTCCCAGTCTTCATCTTTCCCACTCTCTTTCCATGTCTCTCTCTTTCCCAGTCTTCATCTTTCCCACTCTCTTTCCATGTCTCTCTCTTTCCCAGTCTTCATCTTTCCCACTCTCTTTCCATGTCTCTCTCTTTCCCAGTCTTCATCTTTCCCACTCTCTTTCCATGTCTCTCTCTTTCCCTGTCTTCATCTTTCCCACTCTCTTTCCATGTCTCTCTCTTTCCCTGTCTTCATCTTTCCCACTCTCTTTCCATGTCTCTCTCTTTCCCTGTCTTCATCTTTCCCACTCTCTTTCCATGTCTCTCTCTTTCCCTGTCTTCATCTTTCCCACTCTCTTTCCATGTCTCTCTCTTTCCCAGTCTTCATCTTTCCCACTCTCTTTCCATGTCTCTCTCTTTCCCAGTCTTCATCTTTCCCACTCTCTTTCCATGTCTCTCTCTTTCCCTGTCTTCATCTTTCCCACTCTCTTTCCATGTCTCTCTCTTTCCCAGTCTTCATCTTTCCCACTCTCTTTCCATGTCTCTCTCTTTCCCTGTCTTCATCTTTCCCACTCTCTTTCCATGTCTCTCTCTTTCCCTGTCTTCATCTTTCCCACTCTCTTTCCATGTCTCTCTCTTTCCCAGTCTTCATCTTTCCCACTCTCTTTCCATGTCTCTCTCTTTCCCTGTCTTCATCTTTCCCACTCTCTTTCCATGTCTCTCTCTTTCCCAGTCTTCATCTTTCCCACTCTCTTTCCATGTCTCTCTCTTTCCCTGTCTTCATCTTTCCCACTCTCTTTCCATGTCTCTCTCTTTCCCTGTCTTCATCTTTCCCACTCTCTTTCCATGTCTCTCTCTTTCCCTGTCTTCATCTTTCCCACTCTCTTTCCATGTCTCTCTCTTTCCCAGTCTTCATCTTTCCCACTCTCTTTCCATGTCTCTCTCTTTCCCTGTCTTCATCTTTCCCACTCTCTTTCCATGTCTCTCTCTTTCCCTGTCTTCATCTTTCCCACTCTCTTTCCATGTCTCTCTCTTTCCCAGTCTTCATCTTTCCCACTCTCTTTCCATGTCTCTCTCTTTCCCAGTCTTCATCTTTCCCACTCTCTTTCCATGTCTCTCTCTTTCCCTGTCTTCATCTTTCCCACTCTCTTTCCATGTCTCTCTCTTTCCCAGTCTTCATCTTTCCCACTCTCTTTCCATGTCTCTCTCTTTCCCTGTCTTCATCTTTCCCACTCTCTTTCCATGTCTCTCTCTTTCCCAGTCTTCATCTTTCCCACTCTCTTTCCATGTCTCTCTCTTTCCCAGTCTTCATCTTTCCCACTCTCTTTCCATGTCTCTCTCTTTCCCAGTCTTCATCTTTCCCACTCTCTTTCCATGTCTCTCTCTTTCCCACTCTCTTTCCATGTCTCTCTCTTTCCCAGTCTTCATCTTTCCCACTCTCTTTCCATGTCTCTCTCTTTCCCAGTCTTCATCTTTCCCACTCTCTTTCCATGTCTCTCTCTTTCCCAGTCTTCATCTTTCCCACTCTCTTTCCATGTCTCTCTCTTTCCCAGTCTTCATCTTTCCCACTCTCTTTCCATGTCTCTCTCTTTCCCAGTCTTCATCTTTCCCACTCTCTTTCCATGTCTCTCTCTTTCCCAGTCTTCATCTTTCCCACTCTCTTTCCATGTCTCTCTCTTTCCCAGTCTTCATCTTTCCCACTCTCTTTCCATGTCTCTCTCTTTCCCAGTCTTCATCTTTCCCACTCTCTTTCCATGTCTCTCTCTTTCCCAGTCTTCATCTTTCCCACTCTCTTTCCATGTCTCTCTCTTTCCCAGTCTTCATCTTTCCCACTCTCTTTCCATGTCTCTCTCTTTCCCAGTCTTCATCTTTCCCACTCTCTTTCCATGTCTCTCTCTTTCCCTGTCTTCATCTTTCCCACTCTCTTTCCATGTCTCTCTCTTTCCCAGTCTTCATCTTTCCCACTCTCTTTCCATGTCTCTCTCTTTCCCTGTCTTCATCTTTCCCACTCTCTTTCCATGTCTCTCTCTTTCCCAGTCTTCATCTTTCCCACTCTCTTTCCATGTCTCTCTCTTTCCCAGTCTTCATCTTTCCCACTCTCTTTCCATGTCTCTCTCTTTCCCTGTCTTCATCTTTCCCACTCTCTTTCCATGTCTCTCTCTTTCCCAGTCTTCATCTTTCCCACTCTCTTTCCATGTCTCTCTCTTTCCCACTCTCTTTCCATGTCTCTCTCTTTCCCAGTCTTCATCTTTCCCACTCTCTTTCCATGTCTCTCTCTTTCCCAGTCTTCATCTTTCCCACTCTCTTTCCATGTCTCTCTCTTTCCCAGTCTTCATCTTTCCCACTCTCTTTCCATGTCTCTCTCTTTCCCAGTCTTCATCTTTCCCACTCTCTTTCCATGTCTCTCTCTTTCCCAGTCTTCATCTTTCCCACTCTCTTTCCATGTCTCTCTCTTTCCCAGTCTTCATCTTTCCCACTCTCTTTCCATGTCTCTCTCTTTCCCAGTCTTCATCTTTCCCACTCTCTTTCCATGTCTCTCTCTTTCCCAGTCTTCATCTTTCCCACTCTCTTTCCATGTCTCTCTCTTTCCCAGTCTTCATCTTTCCCACTCTCTTTCCATGTCTCTCTCTTTCCCAGTCTTCATCTTTCCCACTCTCTTTCCATGTCTCTCTCTTTCCCTGTCTTCATCTTTCCCACTCTCTTTCCATGTCTCTCTCTTTCCCAGTCTTCATCTTTCCCACTCTCTTTCCATGTCTCTCTCTTTCCCTGTCTTCATCTTTCCCACTCTCTTTCCATGTCTCTCTCTTTCCCAGTCTTCATCTTTCCCACTCTCTTTCCATGTCTCTCTCTTTCCCAGTCTTCATCTTTCCCACTCTCTTTCCATGTCTCTCTCTTTCCCAGTCTTCATCTTTCCCACTCTCTTTCCATGTCTCTCTCTTTCCCACTCTCTTTCCATGTCTCTCTCTTTCCCAGTCTTCATCTTTCCCACTCTCTTTCCATGTCTCTCTCTTTCCCAGTCTTCATCTTTCCCACTCTCTTTCCATGTCTCTCTCTTTCCCAGTCTTCATCTTTCCCACTCTCTTTCCATGTCTCTCTCTTTCCCAGTCTTCATCTTTCCCACTCTCTTTCCATGTCTCTCTCTTTCCCAGTCTTCATCTTTCCCACTCTCTTTCCATGTCTCTCTCTTTCCCAGTCTTCATCTTTCCCACTCTCTTTCCATGTCTCTCTCTTTCCCAGTCTTCATCTTTCCCACTCTCTTTCCATGTCTCTCTCTTTCCCAGTCTTCATCTTTCCCACTCTCTTTCCATGTCTCTCTCTTTCCCAGTCTTCATCTTTCCCACTCTCTTTCCATGTCTCTCTCTTTCCCTGTCTTCATCTTTCCCACTCTCTTTCCATGTCTCTCTCTTTCCCAGTCTTCATCTTTCCCACTCTCTTTCCATGTCTCTCTCTTTCCCTGTCTTCATCTTTCCCACTCTCTTTCCATGTCTCTCTCTTTCCCAGTCTTCATCTTTCCCACTCTCTTTCCATGTCTCTCTCTTTCCCAGTCTTCATCTTTCCCACTCTCTTTCCATGTCTCTCTCTTTCCCAGTCTTCATCTTTCCCACTCTCTTTCCATGTCTCTCTCTTTCCCACTCTCTTTCCATGTCTCTCTCTTTCCCAGTCTTCATCTTTCCCACTCTCTTTCCATGTCTCTCTCTTTCCCAGTCTTCATCTTTCCCACTCTCTTTCCATGTCTCTCTCTTTCCCAGTCTTCATCTTTCCCACTCTCTTTCCATGTCTCTCTCTTTCCCAGTCTTCATCTTTCCCACTCTCTTTCCATGTCTCTCTCTTTCCCAGTCTTCATCTTTCCCACTCTCTTTCCATGTCTCTCTCTTTCCCAGTCTTCATCTTTCCCACTCTCTTTCCATGTCTCTCTCTTTCCCAGTCTTCATCTTTCCCACTCTCTTTCCATGTCTCTCTCTTTCCCAGTCTTCATCTTTCCCACTCTCTTTCCATGTCTCTCTCTTTCCCAGTCTTCATCTTTCCCACTCTCTTTCCATGTCTCTCTCTTTCCCAGTCTTCATCTTTCCCACTCTCTTTCCATGTCTCTCTCTTTCCCAGTCTTCATCTTTCCCACTCTCTTTCCATGTCTCTCTCTTTCCCTGTCTTCATCTTTCCCACTCTCTTTCCATGTCTCTCTCTTTCCCAGTCTTCATCTTTCCCACTCTCTTTCCATGTCTCTCTCTTTCCCAGTCTTCATCTTTCCCACTCTCTTTCCATGTCTCTCTCTTTCCCAGTCTTCATCTTTCCCACTCTCTTTCCATGTCTCTCTCTTTCCCTGTCTTCATCTTTCCCACTCTCTTTCCATGTCTCTCTCTTTCCCAGTCTTCATCTTTCCCACTCTCTTTCCATGTCTCTCTCTTTCCCAGTCTTCATCTTTCCCACTCTCTTTCCATGTCTCTCTCTTTCCCTGTCTTCATCTTTCCCACTCTCTTTCCATGTCTCTCTCTTTCCCAGTCTTCATCTTTCCCACTCTCTTTCCATGTCTCTCTCTTTCCCACTCTCTTTCCATGTCTCTCTCTTTCCCAGTCTTCATCTTTCCCACTCTCTTTCCATGTCTCTCTCTTTCCCAGTCTTCATCTTTCCCACTCTCTTTCCATGTCTCTCTCTTTCCCAGTCTTCATCTTTCCCACTCTCTTTCCATGTCTCTCTCTTTCCCAGTCTTCATCTTTCCCACTCTCTTTCCATGTCTCTCTCTTTCCCAGTCTTCATCTTTCCCACTCTCTTTCCATGTCTCTCTCTTTCCCAGTCTTCATCTTTCCCACTCTCTTTCCATGTCTCTCTCTTTCCCAGTCTTCATCTTTCCCACTCTCTTTCCATGTCTCTCTCTTTCCCAGTCTTCATCTTTCCCACTCTCTTTCCATGTCTCTCTCTTTCCCAGTCTTCATCTTTCCCACTCTCTTTCCATGTCTCTCTCTTTCCCTGTCTTCATCTTTCCCACTCTCTTTCCATGTCTCTCTCTTTCCCAGTCTTCATCTTTCCCACTCTCTTTCCATGTCTCTCTCTTTCCCAGTCTTCATCTTTCCCACTCTCTTTCCATGTCTCTCTCTTTCCCTGTCTTCATCTTTCCCACTCTCTTTCCATGTCTCTCTCTTTCCCTGTCTTCATCTTTCCCACTCTCTTTCCATGTCTCTCTCTTTCCCTGTCTTCATCTTTCCCACTCTCTTTCCATGTCTCTCTCTTTCCCACTCTCTTTCCATGTCTCTCTCTTTCCCAGTCTTCATCTTTCCCACTCTCTTTCCATGTCTCTCTCTTTCCCAGTCTTCATCTTTCCCACTCTCTTTCCATGTCTCTCTCTTTCCCAGTCTTCATCTTTCCCACTCTCTTTCCATGTCTCTCTCTTTCCCAGTCTTCATCTTTCCCACTCTCTTTCCATGTCTCTCTCTTTCCCTGTCTTCATCTTTCCCACTCTCTTTCCATGTCTCTCTCTTTCCCAGTCTCTCTCTCTCTCTCTCTGTCTCTATCTCTCCTTCTTTCCCATTCACTCTCTCTGTCTAGAGCTATCTCCATCTTTCCCACTCTCTCTCTTTCCCAGTCTCTCTCTCTCTCTGTCTCTATCTCTCCTTCTTTCCCATTCTCTCTCTTTCCCTATCTCCCTCTTTCCTTTTCTCTCTCTCTCTCTGTCCTAGAGCCATCTCCATCTTTCCCACTCTCTCTCTCTCTCTCTCCCTCTCTGCTTCTTCCCCACTCTCTCTTTCCCTTTTTTCCTGCATGCTCTCTCTCTCTACTGGATGGAAAGTTTACTCATATTATTGGTTACAAATTACGATAATTACAGAGATACATGTATACTGGCAAAAATGCTGAAATTTATACATCTCGGAAAGGAGAGCCATGGGGAACTAAGCTAGGTATTAATCTCACTGAATATGTGGTGTCTGTAAATGTGCACTACAATAAAGTATTAAAAACTTTTGTGGAAAGTCAGGAAATCAGAGACTTCATATTTGGGCAAAAGGTTTGAGACCCCTCCCCCTCCTCTCACAAAAATAAATAAAAATGCCTGTTTGCCTACGAAGCATTCCATGCAAAGAATTATATCACACACAAGCCAAAATAATGTTTTTTCAAACTCACATCACTTTATTATGTATAATTAAATACTACAATATACCTTCATTTCAAAATACTTTCACAGTAGATCTAAGTGAGAAGTAAACGTTTATATTTGATCTTTTTAGAATAGTTGTAAAAACATGTTAATGCATGTCATATAGTGCATTGAAAAGGTGTCAAGTAATCTTTACTAAATTTACTGAGCACAAACATTCACAAATTACACATTCATGATTTTTTTTCTCCACTTTTAAAATAAAGAATAATCTTGAAGTATTTTCATAAATAAATTACAGTATATTTCCTGATATAACCACTTCATGCGAATGCAATATGTTCTAATCTAATGCCCAGACGAGAAGGCCATTAGTTACATACTTAATAACAAGAACTGTTTCTTATACATGTGCCAGTGTTTACCGGTAGCGCCTTACCACAATACCTGTGATAATGTCACTGACCAAAGCGGTAACAGTATTATTGCGCCGATCACTGGATTTTTTACAATTCTCCACTTTACAGTGCACACTCTCCACTCCATTGAGCAGCATTTCAGCCAGTCGCCCTCTTTATGGGCAGGCACATGCTACTCTAATTACAGTGACATTCACATCCTACGGGGTACCCATTGATCACCTGGGTGGAGACTGGAGAGAAGCAATGTAGATAAAATGCCTCACCCAAGGACATGAGTGCCGAGTCAGGGATCGAACCCACTCCGCTTTGACAACTCTTTGTATAATAAATATTCCATAACTGACAAAAATAACTTCTTTGAATATGTGCACCCTTAACCCATTGTCTACTGGAACCAAGTGGCCCCTGTATAAGCCAGTTTACAGATACAGTCTGCGCATGGGCAGATAAAGGTCATTTGTACCAAAATGGTTAAACCCACAGAGATGAATACTGGATATGCGCTCATGAAAGTTATGTAACATTATTCATTTATGCACCAACGGTACATTCTATGATACGCAGGTGGAAGTATTCTTTTCAAGAGGTCAAACAAAAGGTATTCATGAAGCACATCTAGGACTTTGGCAGTTATTATTCTAAGGTGCTCAAAGTGGAACTTCTCCATGTGTAAAAGATCTGTGGATATTTGGGGTCATTTGTACCATGTGCTATCTGTAAACTCCCTTATTAAGCCTATGGTAATGAATGAATTCAGTTATCAACAGATTAACATGTAAAATCCCCACGTCACATGTCTGATAATGAAGACCATCCATGTGTACATGTACATGTATACATGTATCTCTGAAAGGTTTCACAAAACCATGCAGGTACAAGTTCGCTGACAACCCATTGACTCAACTGTAATCAATATAACTTGTGTTTCAGTGGTGGACTTGTACTTATGAGGCGTTCGTTAAATGATGCCCTTGTACAGTATTTCTAATTGCAGGTACATGTAGGCTCTACAGTGTTCTTTTAAAGATTATTATATGACTTAATTTGCGTGTGTGCAGAACATGAAAGTGCCAAATTAATAATTGTGCATATTTATCTAATAAGCGAGTATGAAATAGCTCTGGAACGCATGATCCCAAAATATCCACAGATCTTTTACACAATGGATACGTCCCACATGTGCATTTTAGAATAATCACTGCCAAATGGATGGAGGTGCTTCATGAATACCTTTTGTTTGCCTCTTGAGAAGAATACTTCCACCTGTGTATCAGATAAATGTACTGTTGGTGCATAAGTGAATACGATTACATAACTTTCATGAGCACGATCTGAGTATTCGTCTCAATGGTTTTACAATTCGGGTACGAATGACCTTTATCTGCCCATGCGCAAATCCTAATTACGAACTCGCTTATTCAAATGACTTGAGTTAGAAGTTACAGTACATGTACATGAAACAGGAGTACATGTAGATGTATATTTCTCGGTTTTCAGCTCAGTTCTAAAGAGTAAGAACATGGTGCAAGTTAAATATGGCTTAGTAGTCATAGTAGATGTAGATGGGGTATCAATTTGAACGGGAGGGGCGACCGGGGCAATTAACCCTATTTATTTAGGGATTACATGTACATGTAACTACCGTATCTCATAAGAAGAGTATCCTTCTGACTAATATTAATAAATTTCCTGTAGAGTGATTTTAACACTAGATTCAAAACAGCTGGCCTACACATATAAGTGTACATACATGTACATGTATAACAAAGAGCAAGTAATGCAAAAAACTGTTTCATGAAAAGAGCAGAAAAATGATACATACAACTATTACACTTGTAAATAAACTTTGGCAAGTTAGATTTAAAAAAAAAGTATGGTCTATAAACTTATTTATTGGACAAGCGCTAACAAAAAAAAAGAATAGCGGAAAATCATTATAACAAACACACTAGGACTAAGAAAATTACCTTGCTATAATGAAATCTTGATATAAGGACTAAGAAAAAAAAGAATAATATCTCCTCATATACAGTAAAAGAGAGTATTACAGTGCTTTTTACGACAAGGTTCCAGCGTACATGTATTAGCTCGCAACAAAATCCTGATAATACACAGGTGTACTGCAAATGCATGCTGTAATCTTTTGCAAAGACATCAAAATGAGGGTTGAATTGTGAATACATTGTAACTTATCATGTGAAACAAAATACAGGGGCACGTGTGTACACATGTATACATTTGTGTACTGTACAAATAAGTTGGAACATAATGGATTCTACATGTACCAACATGTTTCCAAATAATGAAATTGATACTCGAACAAAACGACTTGAATTGCAATCCTCCTATAACTGCCGTTTCCATGCTTTACATTTTTCACATCTTATAACACAGATACAGTGTACATGTAGCTCAGTGAACTGCATACATGTACATGTAGGACCATTGTTCTGCTCAGTTGCCATTCATTTACATGTACCGGTAAAGAAAAAGCAGCAATTTTTGCAGCGCCTAATACAGCATCATATACTGTATGAACAAGCCTTCAGACATAAAGTATATATCTGAGTATATAAATGAGCTTCAATTGTATATTTGAAGATATACAATTCAAGCTCATTCATCTTTTATCAAACATGTCTTTAAATGGGATGTCCCAGAATATGTTATCTACTGACATGTACAAGTTGGGTTCCAGAAAAAGGCCCGTGTAATACACACATTCCTATGTACTGTACATCAGAAAAAGTGTAGAGATTCAAACACATTTAAACACTGTAAACTACCATGCTATATCTGTACAAATCCCTGGAAATCTTGTAATAAACAGACTGAAAATGTGAGAAAATAGTGAATTCATTATTACACAACATACAATGAAATTACGTAGGCACATCGTCTGAAAGTGAGATCAAGCAAAGAGAAGGCCAACAGTAGCCAATGTACATTGCATAATTCTAACCTGCATTCATTAACTCTATCTTTTCTGTAATTATAAACACACCATTAAGCATCCAGCTCCAGATTAGAATCCATGTTCATGATCGTCTCATACTTCATGCACATGTCTGCGAACCTGTCGCCTTCTAGCCCCTGAGCTAGTGTCCGCATTTGGACTAACGTTTATGACCAATTCTGAGCGCAATGTTTCAGTGATCCTCTCCACATCTCTAGGAGTGTCCTCCGATTCTGTTCTTTGAGCAGCAGAGCTGCTTACTTGCTGGCTGACCGGGTTTCTGGGTGGGGCCTGAGGGGCGGGGCCCCTTGGTCGACTGGAGGGGCGTGGCTCCGGTGCAGAATGGGTTCGCTGGTGGCTAACCGTTAGACGCTGACTGACTGGGGAATCCACTTGTGTATTGTCGACTGTCTGCGAACTTACACCTGATGAAGAAGATTCGTTGGCTTGTCTCCTTCTTTGGCGTATAGGTTTGGCATAAGTAGGGGGAGGGTTCTCAGCTGGGGAAGGGTTGGTGTAACTAAAGTTTGAAGGAGATGATTCCTCCCCTGTTCTACTTGTTTGAGGTGGTGCGCTTCTCACCACTTCATACACTGTCTCATTGCCAGCAGAGTTACTGTGATTGGCATTGGGGCTCACCGCCCTCGTTACCCGAGTACTTGCATCACTCTCCACCCCTTCTTTCTCAGATGGAACAGTCCCATCTTGTGTACAGTCATCCTTTTCCTTGACCATACCACTGTCTTCAGGGGAGTCAATGGCACCACCTACCGCACCCCCATTCTCCTTATCTTCTTCCGCTCCAACCACACGCCTATCCGCCGAATCCTCCTCCCGCTTTACCTTAATTTTCAACCCTGCGATACCCTTCTTGGCGGCGCCGACCAGGTCGCGTTTGATGCGTCTCCTGCGCGAAGGATCGGACCTCCTATACTGCAGCATGCTGTCCAAGTCAATGACATACACGTACCCTGCGATTAACAGCTCAAAGGTTCGCTTATTCGCACGATAGCTCTCCTCCAGCTCTGCATCTGTCCTTTCATCGTATTGCCACCATCCATTCCTACCTTCGTAAAACCACGTATAGCTCTCCTCCACCTCCTCCTCCTCTTCTTCCACCCCCTCATCATCCTCATCATGATGGTGGAGTAGCTTAGGACTCGAGAAGAAGTCGACAGGGATCTCTTGCCTGCAGAGGGCACATCGTCTGTACTGTGTGGAGGCACCCTTCATGCAGAGGAAACAGAAGACATGGCTGCAGGGCAGTTCCACCGGATGGACGCATGTTTGGAGACAAACGGCACAGTCTGGGATGTCCATCCTTTTGGTGGTCGGCTCTGGTTTGACGTCTGAGACAAAAGAAAAAGGAAAAGAGAGAAATCGTTTATAAGTGATGTATTAAGTAACAATAATAATAATAATAATAAATACATAGAGTGCGCTTATCTAATAACTTACATGTACTCAAGGCGCTATACAAAACAAAATACACAAATCTCTCTCCCGAATTTTAACAACATAATATTATTTGTAACTCTTGAGTAAATAAAAGCCTTTTAACATGTTTCTGAAAGGTTTCTAGGTATTGAATGTTTCGAATGTCACTTGGCAGTTTGTATAGAGGACTGGTGCAACATGCACGATCCCCATAATGGGTGGTTCTGGTTCTGGGGACTTAATGTTACAAAATCTATTTATTAGTGTACATGTACACTTGCTCTTGTGTAAAAAGTAATATTGAACTTCTTTAAAGATAAGGTGAGTTTTGGTAATGCGATTGCATTGTGAAAGAAAAGGTGTGGAAGGGATCAGAAACAGTTGATCATGTAGCATGTAAGTATTGTAGAAGAAAGATCCTTTTTGGCATCAGAAAAGTTGTACAGATGCCAAACAAAAACAACATAATCCAAGAACATTGTACGCCGTCTACGTCTAGAATCAGGTACTACTGGTATTAATCTTTCCAATTGCACTGCCATGAGTATTCTTTGTGGCAATTAGAGACAAATACATGTAGTTTCATTTTCCTGAATTACAACTAAAACAATGTATGAAAACAATACAAGACCATGAAAAGGTTGGTTACAATGCACATGTACGCCTACATGTATATTAAGCCAGAAGAATGACAGTTGGGCGGCTTGGGCCATACACTTCCCAAGTCCTTTAGGACCAGTACTCAGTCTGAAATGAAAATTCACCCCTTTTGTTGCCACCTACATGTACATACATGTATGCACATTGTAGAAACAACCTGCATGCACATACACCCTGAATGCATGCATCACTTTCTGACTCATTTCCTTCTTCCACTATTAAGGAGGCTACCACTGTTAATCAGGGGCTAATAATCCTGGCTTCACCACTTACACATTTTAGCTTTAGGTGGTGTCTACAATTAATATTCCCCTATTTTGGCTGACAATTGAAAGTCCTATCTCTGCAAAGCTTCTTTTAATGTACAGTATCTTGAGTTGATGCTAGAAATTCATTCATTTTTTCTAAAAAAGCACCAAAATCTCTAAATTAACTAAATTCACCATCTGCTTTGTTGCATTGACAGAAATGACATACACAATACTGTATGTACTGTATACACATTCAAATTCAAATTGTATTGATTTCAATGCACACCGTTTGTTGATGCGTGCTAGCTGGGTGTGAGAAGAGAGGGGGGGGGGGGGTGGCTGGTCTCTTGATAAATCTTTTGAACCTTATATATCAATTCAAACAGATAATTTCTTTTGGTCATAAAACTGTAGCTGTTACATAAATGTACACTTACATGTAGGCTTACTGTACATGTATATAAAGAAAGTCTGAACAAGACAGACAATAAGGTATGGCTTATGAACCCTACATGTAATGGCAAACAGCACTCAAGATAAAATGCCATGTACTGCTCAAGGTAATGTTCATGCACAAATTACATCGTAAAAAAATACCACCAATACTTCCAAAAAGGGCATGCTTTTTTCCAGACCAAACCAATTATGATCTCATCTCACGGGTGGCAGAGATGGAAATTGAATTGTTTCCCTTCACTTGCTTCTCTCTAGAATGATCTATTTTTAGAGAACTGCCAATTACATTAATTTCCACACTCTATAAACCACTATGTTGTGGTGAGCCTCACTTACAGTAATGTCATGATTGAAGAAAAAAAAGGAAAAAAGGAAGAAAGGAAGAAAGGAAGAAGAAAGAAAGGAAGAGAGAAAGCAAAAAGGAGAGAGAGAGAAAGCAAAAAGGAGAGAAAGAAAGAAATGAGAAAGAAAGAAAAAAGAATGAGAGAAAGAGAGAAAGAAAGAAAGACAAAAGAAAGAACGAAAGGAGAAGAAAAAAGAAAGAGAGAAACAAAGAAAGAGAGAAAGAAAGAAAGAGAAATAAAGAAAAATGAAAGAGAAAAAGAAAAAAAGACTCAGCAACATCAAATCTCCTTCTTCCCCACAGGGATGAAGACATGGAACGCCCTCTCATACAATGTTGTTGTGGTGAGCCTCACATAATGCCAATGGCATGATTAAAGAAGAATGAGGATATCCTCATAAACGCGGACAAATTGCATCCTAAAAAGCAAGGATTGTCCGCATTTTCGCAGACTATCCTTCTTAACGATCTGTGCGTTGGCGATGCAAAAAAACAGATTCTGTGATGATGCTCCATGATGCATTTCTCATTGCCGCAGCGCAGAGACTTTCACATTATGAACGATGAATCCTTTGGAAGATGGACAACTCGTAAAATAAATGGACGGTGAACTGGGGGAATTTTATTACGCAGAATCTGTTTTTCGCATCGCCGGCGCACGGATCAGGATCCCTTCACGTCTTCACCCGCGGAGCGCCAAAGAAAAAAAACCTTCCACGATAATGCGGACGATCCTTATTTTTCAAGATGCGATTTGTCCACGTTTATGCGGACGACCCTCATACTCGGACCAGCGCCCCTACTGATCTAGAATCTTGCAGAAAACATAAGTAAAATTAATTATTTATCAACATAGACAAGACCACAAATCTACACGTTAATATTAAACAGTTATAGGCCTAAAGGAAATCATAACACATTAAATGATTAACTTGTTGATGGAAATGAGGAACAATTGCAGAATACCCTACCACGGTTTTACAGAATTAGAACTAACAGTCTGACGAATATTAGAAATATAGAACTAGACCTCTAGAAGCCAAGAGTCCAACGACCATCGACCAACAGTCTGACAAATATTAGAAATTGAAACCAACGACCATCGACCAAATACTATTGAATGGAAGAGTCCAACGACCATCGACCAACAGTCTGACAAATATTGAATGGAAGAGTCCAACGACCATCGACCAACAGTCTGACAAATATTAGAAAGAGAGACCAACGACCATCGACCAAATAGTGAGGCATATTTGTTTAAAAGAGCCAACGACCAACGACCATCGACCATGGATTCACAAATATTAAAAAAAGAAGCCAACGACCAACGACCATCGACCAAAGACTCACAAGTATTAAAAAAGAAGCCAACGACCATCGACCAAGGACTCACAAATATTAAAAAAGAAGCCAACGACCAACGACCATCGACCACCCACCAATACTAGTCTAGTCTGAGCACAAAACTAATTTTTTCTTTTGTATTTTTAGCACGAGACATTCCACTATTATAAGCACAAAACTATTATTTTTCTTTTGTAGTTTTAGAACGAGACATCACTTGTTGATTAAAAAAGCACAAAACTATTATTTTTCTTTTGTATTTTTAGAACGAGACATTACTTGTTGATTGAAATATATAATAGGGTCTTTGAAAGCAGACTAGCAGTGTAAGAGAGGGCATAAGGTACAAACAAATACGTGTGTGGGACTATGAGCAGGCTGGACATTTTGTGTTACTGAAATGGGCTTAGAATTCAAGTAATTCATCTATTAAATGACTATAACTAGGCCTGAGTCAATCCGTTTAACCGACGGTTATCCGACCGCATTCATCAAAACCGTTTGGCATTTCTTGCTCCGTTTAACCGTTATTTATATACATTTTGGAATGTGCTAATAGCCGGTGATAAAGATAATCAAAGAAACTGCAGTGTAATGTTACACCCTGGCCGCTGCGCGCCAGCTTTCTGGCAGCAGTAATCTCCATGAATGAATTTGTAAACAATAAAACAACCAACCCCCTTATCTCTTTTCTCACCCTCTTTATTCCCTTCTCTCTGCAATGTGTTCATCGCTCATGTACCTTTTCTTATTACTGCACTCTCTCATGTTCCTGCATGCCTGGTCCATTCAGGGACATGCTAGACCATGCATGCTCTCTCAGTCACACACACATGTACACACAAACCTCCGGCGCCCTAATACACTGTACATACACACAGATAGAGAGCGCATGCTTATCACATGCACACATGTGGGCGTGGCTTCTTGACCTCCCACTGAACTTGGTACGGTGAAAGCACGCGCGGTCACCAACCTGTAATTTATGCTGGTATCAAACTCCACCCACATAGCTAGAGAACCCTCCTGATTGGTCACTAACTTGGATCAGCTCATTGCAGGGTGTGTCTTAGGTGTGTGTGATACAAACTTCCACATAATTTCATATGGGAATGATACATGCAGGGCGCTCTCTCAGCTCCCTGACCACGTGCAAACATTGCATTGCAAAGGCATATATAAACACGTCACAGATCAAGCTATCTTCACAGAGTAACTTTGCAAGGTTAATCATGATATCAGATTCAGATGAGGAATAATAAGACATGTTTTATGTTGTTCATTACTGGTCTCTGTTTATCAGGATGACCCATAGTCCGGCTCGGAATGCTCAGCCTGACAGTCTAAAGACCAGCAGGGTTCCGAGCTACAGCACTATTACAAATACTGTATTTTCACTTTTTCAGATTATTATTAAACGGTTAAACGAAACCGCCCGTATACTTTTAACGGTTATCCGTTTAGCACAAAAACCGTAATGACTCAGGCTTAACTATAACAGACAATAAACAAGACAAAGGTAAGGACAAGAATCAGTGCTTATCAATTTAACAGACATTTTGCATGAAATACCATCAGGAAAGCCATCTAGATTTGTCACAAATTAGCGACAAACACATCAAATTCAGCGCTGCAATGGCGCACAAAATGGCGTAGAATTCAACTTTTCATCCACCAAATGAATTCAAACACTTGCATTATACAATCTTCAATACCTGTATCACCGTTATCGCAAATAATAAAATCACAATCTATATCTACGGCTAATATATCAAGACTAACAATATGGTAGGGTATTCTGCAATTAAGCCGGAAATGATAAGAATTCTATCATGATTGATCAATTTATGTTTTAATTCAACATGCATGCATGGCCGGCCATGGTCAATTCAACATTGCATTGGTAAATTTGGTTACACTGTGTAAAAAATGAGATGCAAAAATTACCTGTGCTGCCAGATTTACTTGCTTTATGTTTGCTCAACTTGCTCTTTGAATCCCCCTTTTGCAACTTACAGCACCCTTGTGAAAGTTCCTCCGACTCCGACATTTCCACAATCGTTAATTTGTTAAGAAGATTCCTGAAAACAGTCAGTTGAAGTACTTGTTTATCATGAAGACATGATGTGTTGAGCTAGTGCAGTGCATGCAGAACAACAGTACCAGTACACAGTGTATGTACAAACTGTATAGAAAATGTACACAACAATAATACGTGCATTACCTCCGCACGTACGCAAATGAAAACGCGCCGAAACGCGCACATTGCGAGCGCTCACGTCACCAAATTGGCAAAATGGCGGAATTTGATCTGACTGCGAAGATTGGCCAATATTTGGATAGACATCTTGTTTTTCCATTGTTGGAGTTTTTATCGGTTCAAGAAGTGAGTATCGTGTTCTTAAGTGGTGTCTGAAACTTAGACAGATATTATTAGCATGAAAATGAAGATAAATTTCGTGCCATCTGGTTCCAAATCCGCGCCCCATGTGGGCTTAAAACAGTCCGACATGTTTATTTTCGTGTAGGGTTAACTGGAAATCAAGTCCAATTCATTATCCGACAAACATCATCCATCCATTTTTTTCTAGCAGATCTTTTCCTAGTTTAATACATGTAGTCTGATTGCTTTAAAACTTGAGCATTTGTTGACCAGTTACCAGGTTACTACATTTATGTCTGTCAAAAAAATGGAGAAACCACCGAGTCACTGACTGACCGCACTTTTCGATTTCGTTTTTTTGGGAGACTCCCATTTGACTTTCAGTTTCACTTTATGAGGGACTGTCTCTTCCATGTTGGAGACTTAGCTTAACAAAACTGAAAGAACAAAAGAAACAACAACAACAACACAGTTTTTCCATGTGAACAGTAGGGGTGCTGGTCCGAGAATAAAGATCGTCTGCATAACGAGTATCATCTTCGACTTTGTAAACGCGGACCGCTGTGTCCTCGGAAATGAGGATCGTCACGCATTTTAGCAGACGTTTCATTTTTTTGATTGGCGCGTTGGCGATGCGGAAAACGGATTCTGCAATGATTTCCTTGTTATTCCAAGGAGCATCATTTCAGAATCCTTTTTTCGCGCCAACGCGCGGATCGGAAATAAGAATTGTACGCGGAAATCGATCCTCGTCTATGCGGTCGATCCTTATTCTCGGACCAGCGCCCCTAATGCTAAGTTAAGCGCATAGGTAATGACAAGACATTAGATCTAGTAACTTTTTAAGGATGCAGAAAAAATTGTACAAAATAAAAGGTTTGGCTTGAATATCATAATTTTGGTATCGGATCAATCAAAAATTGCATGCTTTCTCCTCGCACTAATATCTTGTAATGTTGAGGGAATCGCAGTCAGTAAAAGCCAATCAAAAGGGCCCTTGAAGGGCAAAAAAAAGCGCCAGTGTTTGAAAACGAGGCTGAGAACGGTCGAACGTAAAGTGCATGCGCAGGATGGCAGCTAAACTTAATTATGGGCATGCGCAGAGCCAGAGGACTGAATTGGAAATTGGGAAAAGCCGTCTGCATAGGTATTTAACTTTTTTGGGGGGAATTCATACTGTTGTTACTGTTGTGTGGTTATAATTTTAATTTTATGATATGAGTTTTTAATAATGTCGTCTGGTGGTAGAGTCCCTGCCCGGCAAGCAGTAGATGGCAGGTTCAAATCCCGCTGGTTCCCAGATTTTTTCTGACTTGTTTTTTCAATTACAGATCGATCAATCGATCTTATAATACTGGGTGTAAGCCACAAATATGTTCAAACTATTGAAATTTCTCCCAGGAAGCATTACATTTATTAAAAAAAAAAAAAAAAAAGTTGTCTTGTTGCAACAAGAGAGAGAGTGTTTTACAGAGGTTAATTGCTCACTGTCAATGCTAAACATTATTTTATTTCTCTGCTTTGTTTGTGCACAGATTTACGATGAAAAGGACATGCTCCAAGGCAAGCTGGATCTCCTCAGCAACACAAACATGGTAAGATGATGTCATGTTAGCAAGGGGATTTCCTTAAACTTTTTTTTTTCCTGTTTAAAGCCTATCTGTCAGGAATATAAATGTGACATAGGGTGTGTTTCACAAAGATTAAGATCAACTTAAGTTGGACTTGAACTATGGCAGGCAATTTATGCCCTCAAAAATCCTTAAAGGTAATACAAAGTTTTGGGAAATTTTGAAAATTGGGTGGATAGTGAATCTTTACAATTTTGTTATATTTGGATGCCCCTGTGGATGTATTATAAGCACTAAAAACATTAGCCCCTAAAACACTTCTGTTTTCGAGAAAAATTGAATATAAAAATTTACCGGTGCTCCCGGTAAATTTTGATAAATTTCAAATAGCGCCTATGGCCGTACAATGGTAGCTGCGACCATGAAAATCTCAGAATATGTAGTTGTGATACATAATTTCCAAACGGGAATAGCTAATCGGTAGATTTTAGTCAAGAAACATTGTTTCATAGCTAAATTAATATCTTGACCTTGAGAGGGAGCTATACAACATAAAGAGTTTATTATATAAAATTTCACAACTTTAGACTCGATTTCAACCGCGACAACGATCAATGAATATTGTAGGAACGCATATGCTTCCGAAATTGTTAATTTGAACCAAATTCATGACCCCATACCAAAACTTTGTAATACCTGTAGAGCCGGAGCGGAATATAACTTATCTTACTGGGCCTAAATAACTGTTAATTACGCATTATGCTACAAACTACTAGAATAAGGATTAGTCCTACCATAGGCTGTATACTTATACGGCTTGAAGTCTGTCTCAAGAAGCACTCGTTGTGTCGCCTGTGGAGCTCCACGTCGTAGACTACGTAGACAGAAGAGACAGAAGAGACGGGCAAACAGCAGTATATGTCGCATGCATGCAGTCTCAGGTTCAATCTCATGTTCCCAGTAATAAACACGCCCGCGGAAACTACCGCGGGTGTCGCCTAATGCGGGACTTACGCGCATATGCCGCCAGAGCCGTAGTGGCTAAGGCTGAACCACTACATTATTCCCCACTTAATGAGTTTAAAGCCCAACTTAAAACTAAACTAAAACTAACTTAAAACTACTCCCGTACCGCAGTGCGGGGTCACGCCGTTCCCGCTGGCGGATGGGTCACGGACCCTCCCTGCCAGCACCGGTGAAGTCTTGGCCTTTCCAGAGGGCGGGCGCCTTTATCATACCTGAAAATATACTGTATTCCAAAATTTGGTACCGGAAATATTATGAAAAATACATGTGTATAGAGACCCAATCCCATAGCCATAATAGTTTCCATTCTGGTTACAAACAGAAATATACCAGTTAACCCTTACCGTGCCGGTGTCACGTGTAAATGACAAAGAATAGCAGTCCTGGCACGGGCGTAAGGGATTAACCGGGGCATTACAGTCATAAAGAAACAGAAATATACCAGTTAACCCTTACCGTGCCGGTTATACATAATGACAAATTGCAAAACGTCTTGGCACGGGCATAAGGGATTAACCGGGGCATTACATTAAATTCCCAAGGTGACCGAGCATGAGAGTGAGTGATCAACATAAACGATGAATGGCAATAAGTGTGCAGAAAAGGGGAAGAGCCCAATGGCTCCCCATTCCCCAAGTGCAGTTTGGATGGTACAATGTCCAGAAACTGGGCAGTCCCACATGAGAGCCAAACGGCTCCCTACAGGCAGTCCAAACGGTGCATATAAGAAGTATTAGAATGATAAAAGCAGATCACTGAAATCAGATGGAAAATGATATAGAAGGTGAAAACACTTCAACAAAATAAGATTACATTCTCTGGGCCACTCGGCCCCCGGGGGCACAATAGCCACTGCCGGCAAGTTCCCGATATCATTTAGGGCACCCAGGCCCACAACACCATCAAGCAGATCCAGAGGAATTACTCCCCCAAAACATAATCATATTCTGTAAACAAAAGTGAACTAAAATATATATAACAAACATGTTCTTTCCCCCGATCAAACATGATCCGAGGAATCCAAAATGGAACCGGCACCATGTCCTTGCGGACGAGCCGTTGTGAATGGCTTTGATAGTGAACCATAATATATATTTAAGACAAATATGTTATTTTCCCCGATCAAACACGATCCAAGGAATCCAAAATGGGAGCCTGTGGGTGGGCTGGAAAAGGGAAAGGTCCTTACTCTGGAGCCCTGGACTCCCAACAACCCTACATCTCACCCGCTTCCCACTAGAAGGGGGCACCACGGTCGTCCTAGCGACACAAACTCCCTGGATACAGGCTGCCCTGGAATCCGTTCCATAGTACATATGTACCTCCTCCCCCCCGACAATAACATTAACTACCTGGACAAAGGGACCGACCGAAGAGTCAGGCGGGTCACTAACATTATTTACCTTGACAAAGGGACCGACCGAAGAGTCAGGCGGGTCACTAACATTATTTACCTTGACAAAGGGACCGACCGAAGAGTCAGGCGGGTCACTAACATTATTTACCTTGTCCAAGGGACCAACCGAAGAGTCAGGCGGGTCACTAACATTATTTACTTTGTCCAAGGGACCGACCGAAGAGTCAGGCGGGTCACTAACATTATTTACACTAGTATTCACTGATTGTAGGCCTCTTGGTTTCCAGATCGGAGATCGGCCTCGCTCTCCGACCCCTCCAGGTTTTCCGGAACTTCAGCCACGGGAGATAGAGAGCAGGCATGGGACAGCATAGAAACCTCCAAAGACTTAACAGTCTTCAAGACTTCCGCCAACATACTATCCATGTTGTCCATGCGTGTCCTCAAACTGGAGAGTTCTTTCTTCACTCCACTCATGTCCACCTTCAGACTGCCTATGTCCTTCCCTTGAACCTCAAGAAGGGTGCTGACATTCCCCCGGTCCGCCGCCGGAGCCGGACGGGGAACATCCCGACCTGTGGAAACTGTTGGGGAACGATAGGGTTGCCTATGCCGATAAATCCCCGGCTCCTCAACTGTATCATAACTGTCCTTCCCCCGGTCCTCCACAGGAGCCGGACGGGGAACATCTCGACCTGTGGAAACTGTTGGGGAACGATAGGGTTGCCTATACCGATAAATTCCCGGCTCCTCAACTGTATCATAACTCTCTGCCTCCTGATTGTACAGGCAAGTCTGCTGCACCTGCTGCCGAGGAGCTGGATATAAACGGCGGGGCTCGCTCCCGTACACAACACGCTGAGTGTGTTGTGCCCACCTGATGGCCTCCAGGGCCTCTTCAACGGACTTCGGGCGTTTATTCAGAGCGGTCAAACCCGCCGCCTTATCCGTACAACCCTGGCATAGCTGCAATACCATCTGAGTGCCGTCACCCCTTTGGTCAGACCCAAAAGCTTCACAAAACAAAGCCTGGAGCCGGTCGGACCACCCAAGGAGGGACTCCTCCGGGAGTTGGCGAGCCGTCCGAAACTCGGCTATGGCCTCCTCCGGAAATCGGGTAGCCCCAAACCGACGCCCCATCGCTGTCAACATCGGGTAATACGACTCGGTGCCCATATCCCGAAGATTGGAAAAACAATCCAACGCAGACCCTTCCAGACACCAGCCCAGAGCATCCAAACACTCCCTCGGACTCCAGTGGCACGACGCCGCATAGCTCGTGAATTTCCTGAGAAAGGAATGCCAACTAGTCCTCCCATCAAAACTAATCGACCTCGGCAGACGGGGGGGCCAATCGCGGCGCCCCTGCGGCCTGTAATCCCCCTGACCCCCTGGTGGGGATTCCCTAGAAGAGGGATATACATAACTATCACGTGGGGGGACCCCGGAAAACGGACCAGAATTGGTAGGAGGGGATCCCCTAGAAGGGGGATAACCATAATTACTCTGTGGGGGTTCCCTGGAAGGTAGAGTCCTATCTTCCCTAAGCCAGTAGTCGGCGGAGGGCTCGGCTGGGGAGGGCTCGGCCGGTTGCGGCGAGCTCCTAACCTGTGATTCAGCCGCCGACCCGGCTATAGGCCCAGCTGGGCCTCCACCCGAAGGCGGGGGGTACACTGTATGTTTATAGGGAACAGGATCCGGACTTGGGGCTCGGGACTCGGGACTCGGGACCGACTGGGTTTGCTCAGTCTGGGTTTGCTCAGTCCCCACCCCCTCCCTCTGTGCCTGCTCAGTCCGATCCGCCTTCCTATAAGGCTCAAAATCAAATAGATGCAACAGGTCCTTAGCTTCATGGAGACGAGGACACTGCAAAAATAACTCCTCCGTCAAGCTCCCACACTGCTCCCTCCACGTCAGAATCTTGTGGGACTTAGTTCTATCCACAACGGCCAGTAAGGCCTCTTCAGTCCCATAATTCACCTTAACCTTCTCTGTGGCCATAACCAGCTGTAAACCAGCAACGATTATATAACCAAATGAAGAAAGAAAAACAACATTCAATACCCAACAATCCCTCCTTCTTGCTTACTTACTAACGTACGTAGTTCCTTCAAGGAAAATACTTCTTGCTTACTTACTTAGCTTCTTAAAGGAAAATACTTGCTTACTTACTTAGTTTCTTACAGGAAAGACCTATTGCCTACTCAATAACTTACTTAGTTTCTTTCATAATCTTACTTAGTTTCTTACTAAAAAATTCCTACTTAAACAACCCTATACCCATAGTATACCTCACCGAAAAACACCGTGGAATTATCTCCACGGTAATAATACTTCGGCGAGAGGGTTGAAACTAATTTAATGACTCCTACTCACTACTACTACTCTACTCCTACTTAAACAACCCTATACCCATAGTATACCTCACCGAAAAACACCGTGGAATTATCTCCACGGTAATAATACTTCGGCGAGAGGGTTGAAACTAGTCTAATTAGAGCCTACTAAGTTCTACTTAAACGACCCTATACCTCACCGAAAAAAGAACACCGTGGAATTATCTCCACAGTATAAAACTCTGGCGAGAGGATCACAACTACAAAAAACGGCTGTACAACCAGTCTAGTGAGTAGAAAAAAGTGGGCAAATTTAAGTACAAAAAAATGACCGAAACCGATGCCAAAAATCGAAATACGGCCGGAAAAATACCAACGAGTCCCTAAAAAACTATCCTACAACCCCAAGCAGACAAGAAATGAAAAACTAAGAGCTTATAAGGCTCTACGAAAAAAGTTCCAAAAATAAAAAAATCCTTCAACACACAAGTGAACGTATTCAAGATGGCGGCACGGACATGTGAGCGACCACAAAAAATTATCCCCAAAACACGGAAATGAGTACCCAAAAATCGGAATACAGCACTGAAAATACCCTACGAGTCCCTAAACTACTAATCTACAGCAATAACCAACTACAAACGGGGAAAAAACAAGCTTACAAGGCCCCACGAATTAATTTACCAAAATTGAAAATCCCTTAAGTACACGAGTGAATGAAAACAAGATGGCGTCACCCACACGTGTGCTACAAAAAAAATATCTCGCGCAAGTCCGAAAAGAACGATCACGCCATTGTAGAGCCGGAGCGGAATATAACTTATCTTACTGGGCCTAAATAACTGTTAATTACGCATTATGCTACAAACTACTAGAATAAGGATTAGTCCTACCATAGGCTGTATACTTATACGGCTTGAAGTCTGTCTCAAGAAGCACTCGTTGTGTCGCCTGTGGAGCTCCACGTCGTAGACTACGTAGACAGAAGAGACAGAAGAGACGGGCAAACAGCAGTATATGTCGCATGCATGCAGTCTCAGGTTCAATCTCATGTTCCCAGTAATAAACACGCCCGCGGAAACTACCGCGGGTGTCGCCTAATGCGGGACTTACGCGCATATGCCGCCAGAGCCGTAGTGGCTAAGGCTGAACCACTACATACCTTTAACCAGATGTAAATTATGATCTTTAGATAATGTTTTTCCCTTCAATAGTAAAGTATAAAAAATGTGAATTTTGTAGATTTGCGACGTCCCTTGAAAGATCAATGGTGAGAGCAACCAGTGGCATGAATAGTTTAATCCAGGGGATTGCTCCTTGCTGTATTTTGTACAAGTTCAAACGTAAGGTTTCATTCAATCCTAGGAACAAAATCATTGAATTGTTTGATCCAGGGCTCACTCAAAATGTGCAGTCACCCAGCTTCTTAAAGGAAAATACTTGCTTACTTACTTAGTTTCTTACAGGAAAGACCTATTGCCTACTCAATAACTTACTTAGTTTCTTTCATAATCTTACTTAGTTTCTTACTAAAAAATTCCTACTTAAACAACCCTATACCCATAGTATACCTCACCGAAAAACACCGTGGAATTATCTCCACGGTAATAATACTTCGGCGAGAGGGTTGAAACTAATTTAATGACTCCTACTCACTACTACTACTCTACTCCTACTTAAACAACCCTATACCCATAGTATACCTCACCGAAAAACACCGTGGAATTATCTCCACGGTAATAATACTTCGGCGAGAGGGTTGAAACTAGTCTAATTAGAGCCTACTAAGTTCTACTTAAACGACCCTATACCTCACCGAAAAAAGAACACCGTGGAATTATCTCCACAGTATAAAACTCTGGCGAGAGGATCACAACTACAAAAAACGGCTGTACAACCAGTCTAGTGAGTAGAAAAAAGTGGGCAAATTTAAGTACAAAAAAATGACCGAAACCGATGCCAAAAATCGAAATACGGCCGGAAAAATACCAACGAGTCCCTAAAAAACTATCCTACAACCCCAAGCAGACAAGAAATGAAAAACTAAGAGCTTATAAGGCTCTACGAAAAAAGTTCCAAAAATAAAAAAATCCTTCAACACACAAGTGAACGTATTCAAGATGGCGGCACGGACATGTGAGCGACCACAAAAAATTATCCCCAAAACACGGAAATGAGTACCCAAAAATCGGAATACAGCACTGAAAATACCCTACGAGTCCCTAAACTACTAATCTACAGCAATAACCAACTACAAACGGGGAAAAAACAAGCTTACAAGGCCCCACGAATTAATTTACCAAAATTGAAAATCCCTTAAGTACACGAGTGAATGAAAACAAGATGGCGTCACCCACACGTGTGCTACAAAAAAAATATCTCGCGCAAGTCCGAAAAGAACGATCACGCCATTGTAGAGCCGGAGCGGAATATAACTTATCTTACTGGGCCTAAATAACTGTTAATTACGCATTATGCTACAAACTACTAGAATAAGGATTAGTCCTACCATAGGCTGTATACTTATACGGCTTGAAGTCTGTCTCAAGAAGCACTCGTTGTGTCGCCTGTGGAGCTCCACGTCGTAGACTACGTAGACAGAAGAGACAGAAGAGACGGGCAAACAGCAGTATATGTCGCATGCATGCAGTCTCAGGTTCAATCTCATGTTCCCAGTAATAAACACGCCCGCGGAAACTACCGCGGGTGTCGCCTAATGCGGGACTTACGCGCATATGCCGCCAGAGCCGTAGTGGCTAAGGCTGAACCACTACATACCTTTAACCAGATGTAAATTATGATCTTTAGATAATGTTTTTCCCTTCAATAGTAAAGTATAAAAAATGTGAATTTTGTAGATTTGCGACGTCCCTTGAAAGATCAATGGTGAGAGCAACCAGTGGCATGAATAGTTTAATCCAGGGGATTGCTCCTTGCTGTATTTTGTACAAGTTCAAACGTAAGGTTTCATTCAATCCTAGGAACAAAATCATTGAATTGTTTGATCCAGGGCTCACTCAAAATGTGCAGTCACCCAGATGCCATTGACAACTTAACCTGTTTGCTATGAGAAGCTGGAACTGCCCAGGTGGTTTCTGTAATTAACCTACATCGAATGAGAAAATTCTGCAGTCAACCATTTAAAATCTTGATTGGCAAATCTTGAAAGTCCTGTCTTTGTTGCTTGTGTTGCAATTAACAAAAATCTCACTGTTGTTATTTCATGTTATTATATGCAGTTCAGTGTTAATGACCATCAACATTTAAATTTTGCAACGAAACCTGCAAGTAGTCATCTACATGTAAGTTTGGCCGTCTAGCCATATGATAAACAGTTTCATTCTCTGAAATTTTCTCTATCGTTTTATCCCCAATTGTAGGTTGATTTTGCCATGGATGTGTACAAAACACTCAATGAAGATCAAGAGGTTCCACAAAGTAAGTGTTTTCTTTCTACTTCCAGGGTCAAGCGGCATAAAGCAGTTGCGCAGAGACAAGGCCTTTATCTCGAATCGTGACGAGTTGATAAACGCGACAACCCGCAAATCACGTTCTTATAGTGGAGTTCGATATGTATGTATAGAAATGCTGTTTCTGAGTGGCAAAGGATGATAAACGCACCCATAACTATTAGCAGAAATAACAGCTCTTTTTCATGGAAGCACAGGTAAAGAAAATCGTGTTGCAGAATCAAGTCATCAAATTGATTGAAGCATGTTGGTGTTGCTTCATTCCTACCCACTTTGTACATTTCTATATTAAAGCCCTACTGCACTACTTATATCTACTTGCGCCTTCTACATATCAAACAATGCCCAATCAGTGACCATCGGTCCCCCATGACCCCTTTTTTATGCCTCCGTTACGAAGTAGCCGGAGGCATTATGTTTTCGGGTTGTCCGTCCGTCCGTCCGTCCGTACGTCCGTACGTCCCGTCCGTACGTCCGTCCGTACGTCCCGTTCTCGTGATCGCGTTATCTGCAGAACCGATTGATGGATTCCTGCCAAACTTTGGTCATGTATGTATCTTGCAGAGCCGATGAACTGATTAGATTTTGGGGTCACGAGGTCAAAGGTCAAAGGTCACAGGGCTCATTATGTATGCAAAAACAGCTCGTGATCGCGTTATCTCAAGAACCGATTGATGGATTCCTGCCAAACTTTGGTCATGTATGTATCTTGCAGAGCCGATGAACTGATTAGATTTTGGGGTCACAAGGTCAAAGGTCAAAGGTCACAGGGCTCATTATGTATGCAAAAACAGCTCGTGATCGCGTTATCTCAAGAACCGATTGATGGATTCCTGCCAAACTTTGGTCATGTATGTATCTTGCAGAGCCGATGAACTGATTAGATTTTGGGGTCACGAGGTCAAAGGTCAAAGGTCACAGGGCTCATTATGTATGCAAAAATAGCTTGTGATCGCATTATCATTAGAACTGACAGATGGATTACTATTTAACTCAGGACATCTTGCAGAGCCAATGAACTGAGTAGATTTTTGTAATCACGATATTCTGAGAACCTGTTAATGGATTATAATGAAACTTGAATTTGAAAAATTTCTTCTGTTTTGGTTTGTAAACTTGCTCTATGACGGAGGCATCATTTTCGACTGCGCGCAGTCGAAGTTCCATCTAGTTTAGAGCTGATTTGATGAGATAACAACCTGTCAGTGACCGTTCAGGGATATCTAATCCCTCCTGCTCAGGCTAAACTAGTACAGGCAGCCTTTAATTTCATG
Source organism: Strongylocentrotus droebachiensis (assembly GCA_035222895.1). NCBI lineage: Eukaryota > Metazoa > Echinodermata > Echinoidea > Camarodonta > Strongylocentrotidae > Strongylocentrotus > Strongylocentrotus droebachiensis. The sequence continues at coordinate 87,651 of JAVYIG010002183.1, forward strand.
ATATTTAATTTGATGACTCTTTGCATTTGCTTTTTATCTTGTAGCCTTGAAAGAGAAGCGTGCAGATGTGGTGAACCAGCTGAAGCGACTCCAGCAAGACACCGAGCCCATCATCAAGATCTTTGAGAATGCGGACGTACGAGAGCACATCCAGTCCGCAAGAGACAGCAGGCAACTCTTTGAATACCTGGAGAAAAACCATGGGGTAAGTCTTTGATATTAAAGGGGGTATGACGTGTGTAGACAGACAGACAGATGGAGACAGCAAGAAGGACATACAGAGAGAGAGAGAGAGAGAGAGAGAGAGAGAGGGGGGGGGGGGAGGAGAGAGACACAGACAGAAACAGAAGGGGGGGGGGGGCAGGGTAACCGGGAGGGTATGGGGCATGTTTAATAGAGGGGAACAACTGAGGAACAAAATAGCAAACAATGCCTAAGCAGTGTCCGTTGGCCCCCCATGATCCCCTTTTTCTTATGTTAATTGAGAGATGACTTGATTAGACAACCAGTTGTCAGTGACCATGCAGGAAGGTCTAATCCTTCCTGGCCAAACTTGGGCAGACAGGCTTTAACACTTTTTATTACTTTTGTCTATATTTCATCTTTTCCAGTTTAAGCATGATAATTTGAGCCTTCTGTACGACTATGCCAAGTTCCAGTACGATTGTGGCAACTATTCGGGAGCCTCAGAATACCTCTACTTCCACAGGACACTGGTAAGAAACCACACTTTTCAATTCATGCTGTTTTTCTGTAAAAGTCCGCCATCCTTTCACAAAACAGTTGTACGTACAAGTTCACTGGCTTCCACTGACATTTATTTCCAATAGATTGGTTTACTAACATATGGATGTTTCTTTCCCAGGGACCTAGTGACGAGTTATCCCATTATCCCGTTATTAATGAATGAACTACGATACACAGTATCCAGTCTTCATGCAATCCCTGTTGCTATGACAGGCTTCCCTTGGGGAAACCTTTTCAGTTTGTCAAGACTCGAGAACAACCTTTGTTTCAAAAGTATGCATACAATTTGACTATATGTTCAATTCAATTCAATTCAATTTATTTCTCTTTCCAACAAACATTACAAATCAATAGTAAACAACTGCGCCAGGAGTGTCATTTTTGACAGACATGGCATATTATAAATGTTCACTACTATTATATTATTATTATCATTTACAACAATTTATTCAGTATACTCCTACCTTGTTCATTTTTTTTTCAGGTCCCACCCTCCGACCCTAAGTCTACTAGTTCTCTATGGGGCAAGCTAGCCTCAGAAATTCTTATGCAGAACTGGGAAGGGGCACTAGAAGATCTCAACAAGCTACAAGAGGTCATTGACCCCGTAGATAAAATGGACGTGAGTATATCGCATTGAGACAGTCTTGAGTATGAATGTCTTTTTTGCAGCAATTATGATAGGTGGTGTCTGTTATTTTGTGACTTAAAAGGACCATGTGAACCCTATTCAAATGATGAGTGGAGAGTTGTTAACATGCCACGCATAATTTTTTTTTTGTCAAGGATTACTAAGAAATATTGCACTAAATGAGGCAGTACTTAGCAAAGTTGATTGAAAAGGTTCAAGAATCTCAGAGGACCAACGCCTTCAGGCCCTCTTCAAGGGACCTGGTAATGAGGATTAATGCCTTACCAAAGGGCACTTGCTCATCGACATGGTTTCGAACCCAGGTTGCTGGATTACGAGTCCACTGCTCTACCAACTGAGCTATCGCTGTTTTCGTTGTTGTCCTGTTTCATGAAATGGATAACATTAAACAAATGATGGTTTGGGATTCTTTGTATATCCTGTAATAACTCCTCCCTTCCTCCCTTGCTTTCCAGTCGCACTTCATCACACCGTTGCAGTCCCTACAGCAGAGGACGTGGTTGATTCATTGGAGTCTCTTCGTGTACTTCAACCATCCTGAAGGGAGGGATCTCATCATTGATAAGTTCCTCTACCAACCAGCGTAAGTGTCTCTTTTAAAGGGATCGTTAAACAATGTTAAATCTGGGAAGCACGGCCCTACATGTTTTCGGTGTCTGTGATATGGTGTTATAGTGAAGCCCTAAAAATGATCAATAAGTGCCTCAAAAAATTAAAAACCTTTCAGTGACCATTTTTACCATACTCGTTTTTCCTAATAGACTGTAGTGTTATGAAAACCGTTTGGCAAACGCAAAATTTGATTTCGATTTTCGATCATAAATATCTTGATAATTAGACGGGCGATCGGCTTGTAAAAGTCATGGGATTCCTGACTGCGATCGCGAGTGCAAGATTTGGTGACAAAAAAAAATCAAGTTTGGAGACGCTGTTCATTTACCCATTATTTTAAAATCATGACAGATCGTTTTTGAGTGTGTGTGTGTACATGTTTTTGGAGTTCCATTTTATAAGCCTCTTTTCATGAACATGATTACATGGTGTGTCTTCATCGAAATGACCATACTTGGAATTAAAAAAAAATTGTGTTATGTTTTAGGTTTTTAATTTGCAGACCATAAATTATCTGAGCCATTTTATAATAATTGATTGCTCATATCTGGTCTGCAGAGAGTAATAAAGGAGTGAAGCTTTCCTGCTTATCTGATTCCGTGATTGGCTGGCTATACAACTCTCCTACACATTTTTATATTACCTCAATGGCAAATCCTGACATCCTGATTAGGCCTGAGTCATGTCGGGATTTTCATAAACCGATCGGTGTCCCGAAATCAGCTTGCAGGATTTGTCACTTGCCTCTATAAAAAGCCATATCATCAGTAGGGTCTATGTCCCTTAAAAGTGACCTTTTTTATCAGTCAAATAAATCAACACATGCATACCTCGGCACAGATCTGTATATTCTTCCATTTGACATTATTTTCATCCATGATTGGCGATGTTTAGTGCCATTATCGTGCCTCTAAAAGTAAAAAAACTGGAGCAAAAATAGAAAGACAACATTCGAGCCGCCATTTTGATTCATGCAGGTTGAATAAATCGGCTCAAAAAATATGCATGTTAGAAAAATAAAACGGCTTTCCAAAAAATTCTTTTTTACAACATACCGATCAAATAATTTTTTAAAGACAAAATAAATATTTATATCTTATTTTAAACATCGCATGCTTTTTTTAAAAGCTGAAAATTACTTGGTAATCACAAGAATTTTCGATATGGATAGCTGTTGCAAGGCAAGTTCAGACTAGTCACGGAAAAATGCGCAGTGCACCTCGTTAGCTGTAATGCCTGCCAGACCCTACCCAAACAAATAAACTTGATCATAACAAGAAATCATTCAAAACTACGAGAGCGCAATTGGAAAGACAACTACTGCTCAAAATTACCATAGTCAGATACATTACTTGGACAAAGAATTCAATAATAGTCCAAGAAATGCCACAGAAATTGTGATAATCGAGGAGTAACTGGGTACATTTTTATCGCAAGGGGCCCTGCTGCAAAAACTCGAATACTTTGTTATACTGCTTTTACCGTAGAGGGCGCTATTTGGTTTCTAGCCTCGTGTTCAATTTAAACACGTGTAATTCGGAGCAGCAGGCCCATTCTGATAATAATTGTACCTATAGTAACTCCTTAAATATCACTATTTCTGTGGCTTTTCTTGGACAACTATTGTATTCTTCCTCCAAGTTATGTATCTGCTTACGATAATTTTGAGTAGTTGTCTTTCCAATTGTGCTCTTGTATTTTTTTTTTTTTTTTTTCTCGTTACGATCACGTATTTACCATTACAGCCATTGAAGTGCAGTGTACTGCGCATTCTTTCTGTGACTAGTCTGATCGAACAGCTATCAGTATCAAAACTTGTTGTGATTACTAAGTAATCTTGATAATTAGACAGGCGATCGGCTTGTAAAAGTCATGGGATTCCTGACTGACCTAAAGGTTTATAATCATGATTGCAGCATGAGCTAAATCCAGGATTTTGTTTGAGAAGCTGAGGCAATGTTACCGAGTCACTTTAAGTTCGGTGAGAAACAGATTTTACTTGCCGAGTTTTCTCCCGTCTTTCTTTGCAGATACCTGAACGCAATCCAGACCATGTGTCCTCACATCCTGCGTTACCTGACAACTGCTGTCATCACCAACAAGAGCAGGAGGAGGTCGGTACTCAAAGATCTAGTCAGAGTTATACAGCAGGTAATAATTTGCTCTTGCTTTGTCCGTTGGTTTGTTTAACCTGACTGCTAAGAAAGCATGTTTATGCTTGTAATTAAGACACATCAGTAATGTATTGCAACAAATGAGTGAGCCCTTTTTAATATCCAGACTTTAGAACTGAGGAGATAAGGAAATTTTCAGATTTCTTGTAAAATCTAGTTTCAGTGGAATGATATTAATGGTTAACCCTATTTAGCCCGGGCTATTTTGAAACTGCATAGCCCGGGAGGGGGGGGGGGGGGGGGGGGGGGGGCTTCTAAGGCCCCCCCCCCATGATCTCGGCCGTGAAACGCCCGATCGCCGCGAAAATTTGCATACATGTCAAGTGAAGTGTATAGAATACTATGGTAATTTCAATTTTTTTGAAAAATTCACTCATTTGCATATTTATGGTAATTTATGCAAATAAGGTCATTAAATTCACATTTTTGCCCATAAATCTGACATTATTCATATTTAAGCATTCTTTCTCACTACATATATTTGTTAGACCATTTGGAATAATAATACAACACAAAAATTTGAAAAACCAGGGTTATTCCTTATGTTATCTATTGTTTTGATAATTTCTTATGTATTTCTTTGTTTTTTTAACTTATGTATTTTATTGTTTTTGTTGTTTTATTTCATTTCCAACTATAATTCAACTATTTTGACCCCAAAATAAACACCTAAAATCTAAACAAGATCAAATAACCAATGTTTTACCTCGTTATTTGAAAAATGAGATTTCCATATGCTTTGTACACAAATCACAAAAATGAGCGTTTTTTGGGCTGACATGCGAAGACAAAAGGACACGTGACTTTGTAATGGTAGGTTCGATTTTCGAAAAATTTCTTTCAAAAGTTGCGCAAGACTCGAAAGAAAAAAGTCACAAAATTTCAGTGCAAGATTTTCTTGCGTTAAAAAATTATCGCGAAAAATGTTGAGGGGGGGGGGCTTCTCAAGCCCCCCCCCCCCCCCCCCCCCCCGGGCTAAATAGGGTTAATGTATTAATTATCCCAAACATCATCTTTAATCTTAACTTTGAACTTCCCTCTCCCATCCCCATCCTTTCTCTCTCTCTCTCTTTCTCTCTCTCACACACTCTTCCTCTCTCTCTCTCTCTCCCTCTCCCTCTCCCTCTCACTCTCTCACTCTTTTCTCGCTACAGGAATCCTACACATACCGAGATCCCATCACAGAGTTTGTTGAATGCCTCTATGTTAACTTTGACTTTGATGGAGCACAGCAGAAGCTTAGGGAATGTGAAAAGGTGAGTGTATATTGCATGGTGATGATCTGACAGTTGCCTAGGCAACATTCGTTGTTAGCTAATTTTATTTTCCAAACATTATCGTCCCTATTTTCACGAAGTGACGGTAGTGAATGAAAATTGCATACACTTTGCATTACGATTTTCCTCACTACCGTCACTTCGTGAAAATAGGAACGATAGTTAATGGTTAAATAAAGAGTTATTCACTTTGGGGTGTGGATTAGTGAATAGTGTGTGGTCCACTATCAAAGTAAGGAATAAGATGCTTTTGTTCATTTCTGTGGACTTAGGGTTTTAGTAACTTGATGAGAAATGTAATCCCCATCCAATCTCATTCCCGAGTTAAAAATAACAAACATTAAAGATAAATCTGAGTTCTGGTCATGAAATTGCATTGTGAAAGAAACGGTGTGGAATCAATCAGGAAAAATTGATCATGTAGCATATAAGTATTAGTGTGTACTGCAAGGTTCTGGAATCGTCAAAATGATACGAAATTTGGCCCAGTCTTGGTAAAAATAACAAGCACTGTACACAGAAAGATGTATATGGGACTACACAAAGATGTGGTATAAAAATGAGGTCCCCATTTTTAAGCCTCTACAAAAAAACACACATGCTAACCAAAGTCTTCTTCCGTATCACAGGTGCTTGTCAACGACTTCTTCTTGGTCGCCTGTCTTCAAGGCTTCATCGAGAATGCTAGACTCTTCATCTTTGAGACGTTCTGTCGCATCCACAATTGCATCAGCATCAAGTAAGTTTCAAAGAAAAGATTGGGCTATAAAGCCAGAGTCGCCTGTAGACGAATGCCTGTATTGTGTTTTGCCGTATCGTTGAATAACCGACTGAAATTCTAAGCATGTGTTTATAATTGATAATAATAATAATTACAATGATAATAATAATGATAATGATAATAAACATAGGACCATTTATTTAGCACAGCTACTATATGAATATACTCTACTGTGCTTTATAATCACCATATAATGCCTCGGTGCAGATTGACGCAGCCTGCAGACCATAAATTATCTGAGCCATATCATATCGATTGATTGCTCGTATCTGGTCTGCGGAGAGTAATAAAGGAGTGAAGCTTTCCTGCTTATCTGAATCCATGATTGGCTGGCTATACAACACTCCTACATGCAGTATGATATATATCAGAGACTAGACCAAGTTGAGTAAAGGCATGCACCGCGATCGTTCGTTTGAACACTTGACTGTAGATCGATTCTGTGTCGTAAAGAACCTGCAGAGGGCCTGACTAAGACCGAAAAAACCTGTAACTTCCATTTTCCACTTTATGAGTATTTGATATCAAAATGTTCAGAAAAATGTGGGCTTTCCAGGAAACTCAAAGACTTAACTTCAACACCCAACACCCCATTGAAGTCAATGGCTAGTGAAACATAGACTTTAACTCCTAAAGGTCCAAATGCTCAGTGACACATAAACCACTTTTTCCAAAAATGGCCGAAATAGAGTTACGTCTTTGTGTCACTGACCCCTCAATTTAATCTGTTCCTATTTTGGATGCAAGTAAAAATCAAACACCAATTTTTCCTTTTTTGTTTCTCTCTCACAATTTTCTTTGTTTAGCATGCTTGCAGAGAAGCTGAACATGCTTCCGGATGAAGCCGAGAGGTGGATCGTCAACTTAATCAGGAATGCCAGGCTAGATGCCAAGCTTGACTCAAAATTGGTAAGTTGCATTGATCAAAATGATTAGGTTTTGCCTCTCTTTGAAACATACCTTCTTCTTAAAATGACATTATTGAATTTTGATGAAAAACTGCATAATTTTTGTATCAAATGTTACTCATTATATTCCTTTTACTGTACTAACCTTCTAACATGCAAAAATTCCTGACAAAATTCTCAAACCACAAAGATGTTTATGCTTTTCTTTGAAGGCGTCACTGTGCAACACCCTCTTACAGTAAATTCTCCCAACCATTATGAATTTTCCCAATGTTTCACTTTCATAACGGTTAAACGAAACCGTCTGTATAAAGTTAGCGGTTAAATGTTTAGCAAAATACGTAATGACTCGGGCCTAATACATATTAAGTAGGTTTTTGATTTGCAGACCATAAATTATCTGAGCCATATCATATCGATTGATAGCTTGTATTTGGTCTGCAGAGAGTAATAAAGGAGTGAAGCTTTCCTGCTTATCTGATTCCGTGATTGGCGGGCTATACAACACTCCTACACATTTTGGCTGGCTATACAACACCCGGGGGGGGTACTCAGATTATAGTCGGACGGGGGTGTGCGGCTGAGACCTCCGAACCGATACCCACATCTAAGGGTCCTTTTGCTGAAATAGGTACCCATGTCTAAGGATTTTTTATGAAAAATGGACCCATGTCTAAGGATTTCAAACTTCAAATATTACATTTTTTAAGCTGTAATAATACACTTCAGCAAAGCATATAGAGAGTCAACGCTAATGCGTATTGACCTGTAGCACATGCACTACGTGTTAATAGGCGGCATTTAAATACATGAATAGTCAATACACTCATAACACACAGATGCACACAATTATACCGATGCGGCTGATCGGAAAGTTTGACAGTGGACTCACAATTTGATTTTTTAAATTATTCTTTCTAACATCGGAAAGTTGAAAAAATGTATTTTACTGCTATTTAGGTGTCATCAATCGTAACTAAAGTATCGATTTTGAGTGAAATTGGTTGGGTTTTGTACAGTGGTGTTTGAAATGTTGAGAATCAATAGCACAGCTTTTAATGAACAGCCAGGATAGTAATGCACCTATGTGTGTAATAATACAATGGCCAATCATTTTGCAGTTTCTCGATAAAATTCGTTATTAGTAAACTGTACCATACTACATGTAGTTTACAAGTAGTTTACACACATAAAGATGAAAACACCATGCAACATAATTATACTGTGCTAGCACCTCTAGCATCCTTTTTAATTGAAGGACTTTTCCTGTTTTACGTATCCGTAGATCTACACGAGCTCTCAAGCATCGGCTATATAGGTCCCTTGAGCCCCGCTGCTGCCCGGCTGCTGGGCAGAGGGTACGCAGGGTATAGTTGCCGATCATATCATTTCAGCATGCATGCGAAGCGCTACAAGTTCCCGGGGGTACAACCCCTATACGGGCGGATACCATACCTAGCGCGCATTATGCCATATGAGTACCGGTATAGGGCCCATGGGGTCCTGATATATGTGGTACCCCGGGGTCTAGTTGAGTTTACGAGCTACGTACACCCACTGACCTAGAGGTCAGTGCGTACACCTCGTACACTGGAAATGCAATCACCGAAGGATTCCCCAATATTGCCCCGGATTTATTTAGAGATGGGAGAGATTTAGGCATTTACAATAGGAGCAAATCCAAAAATTCCCGGAGAAAATGAGGGAGAAAAGAGGGGACAGGAATAAATGAAAAAGGGGACCCATGTCTAAGGATTTTTTTTATGAAAAGGGGACCCATGTCTAAGGATCTTTCCTGAAAAAGTCACCCTTCAGAGCGGCACATCCCCGTATACCCAATATACGTGAGTACCCCCCCCGGGATACAACACTCCTACACATTTTGATATTAATGGCAAATCCTGACATCCTGATTGTAAATATTAGTTGTGCTGGCCCTAGCAAGACTGACTTTTGTTTTATAAGATTCAGACTTGTCAAGCATACATGTATATCAGAACTGCCAACCACTACGATTTCATCATATTTTGTACAATTTTTAGAAGTAAATAAACAATACGATTTTTCCTCAAAAAGTAAAAAACAATTTCCTGAAAATTTAAATGTGTTTGTGTATTTTGTGTGTGTGTGCCATTTTCAATGGCAAATTGCCTATTCTCTCCTGCAAAGTATCCTACAAGCATCTCACATCGGCAATTCGGGGTTATCGAACACATCCGTCATGACGAAATCATGCATATTCAACCAATGGTCAATAATAATACATTTACATGCTGCTCATTGGTTCATTAAAGACCCCATGCCTATAAAGACCACTTTTGATGTTTCCCTAGAGCGGTCTTTATATACAGGTTTCACTGTAAAACATGGTGTGAGTAGGATACTGGCTTAGGGTGATATTCTAAATACAAGGTTATCTTTTATGCTGGTAAAACGATGCAAATTGTCATAACAAATACAAATTGGGAAAAGTCATCGGTTGATGGCTGCGCTCCCGTAAAGTCGAAAAGAGACGTCTGTGCAAGCAGCAATGATAAGTGCTAATTTTGCACATTTTGAGTTTGTTGTGACAAATAACATCATTTTCCCCCAACACAACAGTCAGCATCAATTTCAGAATACGGCCCATAGTATCTCTCTATCACCTCATTTCTTCTCCACTATCAAACACAATTTCTATTTTTACATTCTGTCCGTAGGGTCACGTCGTCATGGGAACCCAGAGTGTATCGCCATACCAACAGGTGATTGAGAAGACCAAGAACCTGATCCATAGAAACCAGCTCCTAGCCGTCAGTTTAGAGAAGAAAGAGAACCAGCTCAAACAGCTATCCAACGCACAACAGGTGAGTCCATTGTGTGTGTGTGGAGGGTTGAAATCATACCATGTAGTCATGGGATCTGGGGGGTGTTTCACAAAGACTAAGATCAACTTAAAGAGAAGGATGAGTTCTGGAAAGAGGTGAAAATAATTTGTGAGCGTAATCATTGTTATCATGCAAGTGTGGAAGACCAAAAATGATCCCTGAAAAGCATGGCTCTAAGAATACCTTAATATTCTAAATATGGCATGTAACAGCATTTAAAACGGAACAGAATTTTATGCCACATTTTTGTGTAGTCCCATATTCATCTTTCTGTGTACAGTGCTTGTAATAACTTTATCAAGACTAGGCCAAATTTCTTATCATTTTGATGATTCCAGAACCTTGCAGTCAAGCCTTTTATTAAGTCAAAGCAGACCGGGAGCCAAATATCTGAAAAAGCGGCTCCCGGTCCTTTATTTTTTTAGAGAACCGGGAGCCATTTTCCAGGACCAGGAGCCGTTTCCAAAATGGATGAAAATATGTTTTCTTTTAAATTATTTGTTAAACGTTACCTTTTATTTATACATACGGTAGTTTAATTTCTAGTTTACATTTTGAGCACTCTAATATTAAATCACTCATACCTTGGATAAATCTGTCATATGTAGTTGTTGTAGTTCATGTTTAATACTATTTTCATGCCGTTAAATGTCAAAAATTGAAAAATGTTAGGAAGGGGGGGATTAAATTATTTTTATAAAAAAAATACTTAAGAAAAACCATCTATAATGACAATGCAGAGCTGCCAACCTGTCACTTTCAAAAAACATATTATTCAGCTTGAAAAAGCATATTTTAGTAAAAAAAAACAGATTTTGCCTGTTTAACGTGTTTGTTATTTAGACCTGTCACTTTAAAAAAAAAAAAAAAATAACAATAATAACAAAAAAAAAGAAAAAAGATTTGTTAAATATATTTACCTATTTTATCAGAAAAATCCATTATTTAAAACATCACAGAATTTTAGTCAATGAGTATGAGGGCCGCTGAATCAAGGCAAGTCTGGAGTTGCAATCAACTTTGTACATAAAGTCAATGCATCAGCAGGTCCGGTGTTCTGTTTTTCATTTGGCTTTTTGAAGATACCATTACATTTGTTCATCCGAAGGGCATGCGATAGGCAAAAAAACTGGCAACAAAATCGCTGATTTCTTGATTTTTAGCGCTTTTTTGATGAAAATGTTTCTTAAAACTGGGCTAAACCCCCGTGAGCTTTGGAAATATGGCTCCGATTCCGCATTTTTGACAGCAAAATTTGGCTTTTGGGATGGATTTTTGGAAGTTACATCGAGACTTTCTTGTACTGACACTGTGTGTGTAGTGCAGTACAGCACTGATGTCATTTGTGTGTGTATGCATGGCCTGGGGAAATGCGCTCGTCTTTGAGTGGTGTACATCCCCTCTATTGTGTGTTCCGTACTCCGCTAGGAGTAGGAGATAGCGGCCGCTCGTATTTAGTGCTGCAATTGTTTCTGGGCGATTTTAATTAGGATTCTCATTATATAATGATTTGTTAGGGTTCATTCAGTCCACGTTTAACTCGTATCAAGTAAGTTTTTGTCACATTTGTGAACATTTAGTGCTAGACATGTGGAAGTTTATGAAACAGAAAATGTTAATTTCTCCCAGACCGGGCGCCAGAAATAAAAATGGACCGGCGCCCGGTACTCATTTTCCCCGTCTTACCGGGCGCCAAAAGTCAGGGACCGTGGGGTAAAAATCGCCCGGCGCCCGGTTAATAAAAGGCTTGCTTGCAGTACCCACCAATACTTATATGCTAGATGATCAACCTTTTCTAATCAATAAACAATTCCACACTGTTTCTTTCACAATGCAATCGCATGACCAGAACTCAACTTTATCTTCAAGTTGGACTGAACTATGGAAGGCCGTTCATGCCACTGTTTGCTCTCACCATTATGAGATCATACTTTCCTTCAATAATGAATTATCCAAAAATGTAAATTCTGTAGATTTGTGACCATGATTTGTACAGTATCCTTTGAGAGACCAATGCCAGTTATGGTGAGAGCAAACAGTGGCATGAATGGCTTGCCATAGTTAAGTCCAACTTAAAGTCGATCTTAGTCTTTGTAAAACACACCCCAGAGCAAATATTATAATGGTGTCAACGGTCAAGTTCTCTGGTATGAGTTCTTTTATCAAGCATGGAAGATGAACTCATCCGTTAAAGATTTTTATATGGTAACATATTTGTGCCATGCCTAAATCCTTCCCTATTGGTGTTCTCTTGAAGCTTTCTATATATATTGAAAGGAGAATGTGTCCTAAAAATGACCACAAAATATTTTATGTACAGTTTGGATCTGGGTCATTACAAAGCTATGATTATAGATCATATATTATGTAGGTTTTTAATTTGCAGACCATAAATTATCTGAGCCATTTCATATCGATTGATTGCTCATATCTGGTCTGCAGAGAGTAATAAAGGAGTGAAGCTTTCCTGCTTATCTGATTCTGTGATTGGCTGGCTATACAACACTCCTACACGTTTTGATATTAATGGCAAATCCTGACATCCTGATTGTAAATATTAGTTGTGCCGGCCCTAGCAAGACTGAGCTTTGTGCTATTAGATTCAGACTTGTCAAGCATATTATGCTTACGTCATAAAAACACGCCACAGTTTTGCCATGTCATATCTGAATGAACATTAAGGGGTGTCTTGTATACAAATATATATACAAACACTTTCCTTTGTATATATTTTTATCTTGTATACAAATATATACTATTATTATCTATTATATAAGGCTTCCAAGTGGTACAATAAATTATTCAATATCTTTAGCAAAGTACCTGAATAACTGACCAATATTCTTTGCGTATTGCTCAGTCATCCGAGAACTATCGATATCACACACACAAAAAAGTCAAATTTTGTTATTTCGCAAGTCAGCCTGATAATAATAATTAAGCCTGAGTCATTACGGTTTTTGTGCTAAACGTGTCAAAGTATACGGGCGTTTTCGTTTAATCGTTATGAAAATACATGGATTTGTAATAGTGCTGTAGCTGGAACACCTGCCGGTCTTCAGCCTGGTAACTCTTTTTTTCATCCAAAAAATGTCTTGCTATTCCTCATCTGATATCATGATAAGCCTAGCAAAGTTACCTTAAACAATTGAGGTCAAGTTGATGTGAAGATGGCTTGATCTGTGATGTGTTTTAATATGCCTCTGCAATGTAATGTTTGCATGTATCATTGCTGTATGAATGTGGTTGTGTGTAGTATCACACACACCCAAGACACACCCAGCAATGAGCTGATCAATGTTAGTGACCAATCAGGAAGTTTTCTCTAGCTATGTGGGTGGAGTTTGATACCAGCATAAATTATAGTCTGGCGACCGAACGTGCATGGACACGTGACAGACATGTGCTCGCCACATGTGTGTGTATGATGAAAGTTTGTACAGTGTATTTGGGCGCCGATGTTTGAGGTGGATTGTGTGTACGTGTGTGTGTGTGACAGAGAGAGAGAGAGCATGCATGGACCATGGAGAGAGTGAAGAAGTAAGACAAGTGAGATAGAACATGAGAAAGGGTGGCTTTGAATTGAAGAATGATCAAAAACTTAAAGATAAACTCTAGTACTGGTAATGCGATTGCATTGTGAAAGAAAAGGTGTGAAAGGATCAGAAACAGTTGATCATGTAGTATGTAAGTATTGGTGTGCACTGCAAGGTTCTGGAGTCATCAAAATCATAATAAATTTGACCGAGTCTTGGTAAAGTAACAAACACTCACATAGAAAGCTATATATGGGACAACACACATGGTGTCGGGGATGGTACTACCTTGGTTTCCTTGTCTTTCTATGCTCATTACTCAGCCAGTATACATTTTCTTCCAAAATTGTTTGGCACATGTCATTTATTTGTAATCTTGAACATTCAGTGTAAGTTTCGTTTGATTCTGTGAGAATTAATTTTTTTTTTTACCAGTACTGGAGTTTATCTTTAACTTAGAATCCAGAAGTAAAATGCCTCATGTATTTTCTCTTTCTCTTCCTCTACTCCAATAGAACCCAGAAGTCAAACCTTGGGCACCGGAGAACTACTGAGGGCGCTATCATCCACCATCCATCTAGAGCAAAGATCACATAATTTATTTATCTTAATCTTTGTTACGTCAGGATTGTAGCATAAGTCAAGTCAAAATTATGAAGATTCAAAATTTCTCTCACTTTGTCTACACTTCTCTGGTATTAGGTATTATTATTGATATTTTCATGATGAAATGTGTGTAGGGGAGATCTGGTAGAGTGAAGCAAATTTTCTTTATTCAATTCCGATTGTATGCAACACTGTAGCACCTTTTCCTTGTACTTGTACTTACAGACCCTACCTGATGAAAATACAAATTTATACCAATGGAAAGCTGAATGAACGAAGAATACAAATATGGGGGAATGAAAAATATTTTCCCTTTCAGTATTGCACGAAAGCAAATTAAAACCTCATTTTCCACACCCCTCCAAATTACAGGTCAACTGGGGTCAAATTTGCCGCAGTTTCAGTGATATATAATCAGGGATGCCAGTTTTCAGGCAATAGCCTGAATTCAGGGCCTGGCAAGTTATTTTCAGACCATAGTTTAGGCTTTTTTGTGTACAAAATAGCTCATTCTAGGTGATTTTCAGGCCCTCTGATCAATTCTAGCTGGCATCCCTGTATAATTCATCTATTTCAAATTTCAATCCCAACATGGTCTTTGACAATGTTTCCCTTGTATCAAAGAAATCATGCTTATATTTTCGCGAGTTATAAAATTCGTGTTTGGCGATCTTAGCGCTGAATTCGCGTAAATTAATGTTACGCAAATATTTCTACTTTTACAGTATTCTGGCCCATGCTAAACACATTGTTGTATTTCTACATCATAAGCTTCAGTAAATATATCCAGCCAACATTCAGATAGATAATATATGAATTTTGCACATAAGAAACATTCGCTTCAACCCTACCGGGTCTCCCCTACACAACGTTAATAATTGATAGGATTAAATGATGATTCAAATTTAGATTTCCATAATTAACCTACAAATGCCAACATTTTCGAACTCTTTAAGAGCAATCCTACACTATGTTCAGTTTTCCTTTGAGCTAATGAGGAGATATCTTTGCAGTTAATCATAAATTTTCAACTTCTTGAGATCATGAAATGCATGACTGAATGAGGATGTTGTTTCGACGAAAGTGTTTTGATCGTTCTAGTCCATTCCAGAGTAGTAATGCAATGTTGCTCCCATCTCCTTAATATTCATAAGGATTTTGTTATGGGCATGCTCACCATTCTTAGTACAGGACCTTAGTACAGGTTTTGTCTCTAGGCTTTCGCGTGTCCAAGTAGCTAGTAGGCCAATAAAAGAAGAACATTGTACTATTAGTTTTGTACATTCAAGGGAGGGCTATTTCATTTTATTTTCCTTTTGTCAATTCTATCACACTTGATCTAATAGAACTCTTTTGCATGCATATTCATCATTTTTTTTTTTTTTTTGGGGGGGGGGGGTGGGATGGGTTGTATTAGATACTAATAGCCCACTCAATGAGACACATTTTCATGATAAAAGTCTGTGTGTATCTTTGTTACATAAAGTATAACCACAGCTTATGAAGGGTTCATGTAATTAAATAATAATAATAATAAGTATGTCTGTGTAAAATTCTCACGTCCTGGCACTCAACATTCATTACCCTGGCTTATGGTAAGCATGGCTGCCATTACGGTGCTCAAGCATTTCGAGAATTTAATTCCTGCCAGGTACCAATTTTAACGTCGCCTGGGTGGAGTGTAGTAAAGTAGATTAAGGTTTTGGCGATGGACATTAGTGCCGCGGCGGGACTCTAACCGCGAGATCGACAGTCCGGTGACGTAAATCGCTTGGCCATGACACCTCCAAATGTTAACAAATTGTTTAGAATAGGAGACGGTGCCAAGTGCAGTCATAAATTCCCCTCCCCAGATTTCTTGCACCCAGTGTATGATTTTATTATCAAAATGTCCTCTCATTTGAATATGTTTGAAGAATTTAGTCTTTATCAAGTGTATGAATTGGCTTTGTAACCAGTATTTTCAGTTTATAGGAAAATATGGTTATATCCAAATTTTTTGTTCAAGCTTTCTTCTCATTGAATGAGATTTGGCATGTAAAATCAAGGAGCTATTGAAATAAATACATATACATACATGTACTGTCCATATTACTTGCATTCCTATTGTTATTATTTGTACACAGGAATAAACATTCTATTACAAACTATTATACAAATATACACCGTCTTGAGAGGTTCTGGTTGAAACTATGGGCACGATGCGAATCCAATAGTACTATTTGCTGTGGGGCCGCAGACCCAAAGTAAATGCTACTATTGAAGTCACCGAGGCCCATAGTTTTAACCAGTACCTCAAAAAGAAAGCAGGGTATATTGTTTTACATCCTGCATCCAATATACAACAAAAATTAATTCAAACTATTACAACAGAGTCGGACCACAAACTATACAACTGGCTAATTTCCATATATTTATTAATGATAAAAATATTATGATATCAAAGTACATGTATTAGAAAAAGTGTAATTAATTTTACGAGTGAATGAAATTTAAAAAAAGGAAACAGACAAATATATCCCCCTGCCCCTCCTTGTGACCCAATCCTACATAAAGTGGATTAAATAACAATATCCTCTAAAGCGAAGAAATTGTAATTGATTTAAGAATCCTAGTGCATTTAGTGCATTGAACTCGTCTAGTCGGACTAATGGCCAAATCAACTACAAACCCCATAGACAATCGCATCTTAGATTCTGAGCCAAATTAGCTTCTCCTCTACAGGAAACATGAAATCCCTTGAAAATAAAATTTTCATAATCATATAAATATTCAGATCCTCCGTCCTTAAGATTTTACAGGTTTGAACGATAGTATCAAATGCTATTGCAAATTCTTGAACTTGTAAACATCGTTTTAAAGGTCAAGACATGCTGTTTGGGTTACTGTACATCGGCCTGCCCCCCTAAAAAAATTAAACATGTATAATGTACTATCATACCTCCCTCGGCTATTCCAGTTTACCTACTGCTAATTGCACCAATCTCTGTTGAAACATGAACAGAAATATCTACGTTTAAAAATCAATCTACATATACATACATAATAAAACAATTCAGAAATATACATGCACAATCACAGTTGTCTGTGTAAAATCCGAGATCAATCTAAATATGCCTTTATAAAATGCATTATGACTTAAACATTGCATAAGGTTGTGAAAGAAATACATGCTCATTTATTGTACATTATTTAAAAAAAGTTGAACATCACTTGATCAGTGAATTATTATTGAAAGGAATTTAAAAGTTGTTATAACGAATGTAGATGATGAATACAAAATATTTTTTATGAGAATAAACCAGAAGTCCAACATTAAAAGCACATCTTTTTTATAAACCCCTCCAAAAAGTTTGGACACTCAAGTTTGATTGATTTATATCTCTCTTGTTACGACATAATCATCGCTATGATTAGTACCATTAGAAAGTGTGTTAAAGGTAAAAACCAGTTTTGGAAACGCCCCAATTTCAAAAATTGATATGGAAGCTCTCATTACCAATCACGTGAAAGAATATGTTTTGACTAATACATGATGATAACAAATTTGCCAGGAAACCGCCTACTAATTGATATATTTCGTAAATTGGTTTATCTATTGGTGTGTGAGAGATAAACGCACGTGTTGTGCATGTGTGTGTATAGTCCCATATACATCTTCCTGTGTACAGTGCTTGTAACTTTACAAAGACTGGGCCAAATTTCTTATCATTTTGATGATTCCAGAACCTTGCAGTACACACTAATACTTATATACTAGATGATCAACCGTTTCTGATCGATTCCACAACGTTTCTTTGACAATGCAATCGCATGACCATAACTGGTCTTTATCTTTAATTCTTCTTTGAAGTGACACCCCATTCGTTATGATTTTTCAGTCACGGAATCTGCATTACATTAAAATAAGAGGCAAGGTACAAAAGCGAAAAGTTGTGAAATGCACTGTTCTTGTTCTCCTATACATTTTTTTTTTAATAGTGTAAGGGCTGCTGCACTGCATAATCGTACCAGTGCATTTTGCAACTTTTCACTTTTGACGTGCCCCATATTCTGATGTTTACAGCTCATTCAATGGCTACAAAATCATTACAAATGCCATTGTCAACAGGAATAAACATATTGCCTAATGATACTAAACAAAGCAATAATTAATCCTTGACGAAAGAGATATAATTAATCAAACTTGAGTTTCCAAACTTGTTTAGAGGACTTAAGAATGCAGAAAGTAACAGGATGTCATTATGAAGAAGAAAAGAAAAAAAAAAATCTCCAAATGAAAACTGGTTTAGCAACTGAATCTTTAGCATGTTCCCTATTAATAGTAATTCTATCACATCAATCATAATCATAAGAAAGTATACATGTATAAATATTTATACATGTACTTTCAGTTTAGATAATGGTTGGCTGGTCTCCAATACAATATTTCCTCATCAATGGTAATAAATGAAATATTCATGATGCAACATAAACAAATAAAATGCATTTCTTTTTTTACGAACATGCAGTTTACAATGACTTCATACATGAGTACATCATCTGTTGGAGCCAGAAGGATGTTAGTTGCCTCGTGTACTTTAACACAGCATTGGTGCCCTCCTGGTGCCAAACAGACATTATGAAAAATAGAATCTCTTTCTATTCTCGTGATTGTACAACTTTACACTAATGACAACATACATGGTTATAATACCTGTTTGGAGCTGGAAAAAAGTTATCTCGTATACTTAAACACAGTGGGTGGTCTTCCGGTAGCGCGTACTAAGTTAGCATGTACTAAGATAGTCCACACTTTTATGGAGTGCCTGTTGCCAACTCATTTACCCTGTACAGATTCTTTTAATCCTTCAATGAAAAGTGTCCACAAAATTAATTTTGCAATGAAATGCGAGGAAAGAGTTAACATGAGTATGAACTGAATTTCAACAAAGTCTTTGGTAGATTATCTTTGTCATGAATATTGAAGAAGGAAGATGAAACCTAGCATTCCATAGAAGTGTGAACTAAAATTCATGTTTAGTCTGGACTTAGTCTCGGCTTAACTTATGAGAATGCCACACCATGTTGATGCCATTCTACCCCCCCCCCCCCCCCCCCCCCCAACAAAAAAAGAAGATGATATGACAAATACCAATTATTATTCTATCCTCATGAACATACAGTTTCATAATGACAACAAACACTGTACATGATTATATTGTTTGCTTCGGAGCCGGAAGGGCTTTACCTCATATACTAACTCAGATTTTATGACATTTATTTGCTGACATAATCAAAACAACTACAGAACAGTACCCACATTAACCAATACATGCAAGAAATATGATTACCGGTAAACATTATTGCATAAAATTGTACTGCTATATTGCAGTCTTACTAAATTAAAACGTAGGTACATTTATGTATTACATGTATTCTTGATCTTAAACTGCACACATGGTTCATCAAGTTATAACGGGCTTTCAGGCTACTTATATTAAAATTTCCATCCTTCAATTTCTAACACAATCTCTCATAAGTATAAAAGGTAAACCATCTTGTAACAAATGTGGTGAAAAGGAGTCAAAGACAGAGTGAGAGAGAAGGAGAGAGAGAGAGAGAGAGAGAGGGAGAGAGAGAGAGAAAGACAGAGAGAGAGAGAGAGAGAGAGAGAGAGAGTGATTGGGAGAGAGAGAGAGAGAGAGAGA